>WEDG01001450.1:0-35380 GCA_017591395.1 Schistocephalus solidus | reverse complement strand
TCTCACACACAAAATCTTACGCATGCTGACCTGCAATTCTTGTCACATTAAGCGTCTCGTTATCACGCATCCCCGATTTAGCTTGCGAGCTAACCAATCATCGGCTAGCTCATATTAATGACTCAACCAATCAATTTTTCGTGCTGATACGGACAAGCCAGCCACACAAACACGAACGTACTGCGGTGCACGTGCTCGTAAACGGACGCCATTATTTTCGACCTACATGCAATCTCCTAGCACAAGACATCATGATTTGTGTACAGAATACATTTACTATCCCACATCGCACTCCGGCTCCTCTCATTCAGAGAGCACAATAAGTGTATAATTCCAAGTGCCCAGATACCTTTGACCTTTCCTCCGTCGGGTAGGAAATGAGCTTAAGTCTGAATTTGCGAAAATGCATTTACCGGGAGGGGCTCATCAAAGAAAGGGCCATGCTCACAATTTCCGAGTGTTACGTGCTATCAAGGACTTTCATTTGATCGGTTTACAGCGCAATTAACGCTACAAAAGCAGTTGAATTAGAGAAATAGAAAACAGGAGCGATCAGAAAGTCTGTCGTCATCTTTGTTATGCAAATAGTTTGATCCATTTGATCCATAACAATCAAAAATACATGTAAGTCCACGTTGTGTGAAAAGCTTGTAACAGCGGTTTAGTTAAAAAACCGAAAACAGTCGATCTTTACTCAAATAAACCGAACTTTCCAATATGAACAATCGTGGTCAGGATGAACGTCACCAAGCCGCTTCTGAAGCCACATAGAGACTCATATACAGTGAATATGCATTGATGGAAAGAAATCGTTGAACAGGTTTTAATATGCATCCTACGTTCTTCTTAGGGAAATAGTTCATCGTTCCCTGTGCAAACAGCTCAAAATGCAACTTCCAGGCATTCTGATCCCAATGCATTAGTCCTTCTTGCTTGAGTAGGCTTTTCACTTAACTCTTTGCAGAAAAATTAGGAACCCATAAGTATTCCATAGTAAGGAATTTAGTCATATATCACCTGCTTGGCTAAATTTTTGGCGAAATTATAAATAGGATATTGATGACCACGGCTCAGCTTGCCTTGAACGAAAAAATGCACTCGAGTAAGATATATTTATTTGGTTTAGTGTGGTCCAAAATGGTAGAAAAATTACATAAATTAAGATGAATATTGAACATGGGAATACTAGAGAACATCAAATCTAGGATAGAGAATGGAATTGAAATAATCACAGAGGTTAGTAAATCACAGGTGAAAATACAGGCTGATGCAATATCTGTTTACTTTGACTCGGTGGATGGCGGAATTGGTCGGAAAGGAATGCTGTGAAAGGGCAAAGAGGAAGATTATCAAGATTCCCAAATGCGGAAATCGACAAAATTACAGAACACAAATTTTATTCCTTTCCAGAGGGGCTTCCATAAATATAAAGCGATGACTTTAAAACAGAGCGGTCAAAGCATCAAATGGGTTTTAATTTATTATTTTCTAGAACACCTACTAATTTAACTTCAGTAGGCCCGTATAGTCAGAAATGTTGGTATGGTAAGGGCTGTGAAGACCAAAACGTACCGGAAAGGAGAGTAGCGCCCGCGGAAGTGAGCTGGTAGAGAACACTGAGCCTCAGGTGTTCACATCAACGAAACGGCTACAATAAAATGAGTTTTTTTTTTCAGGAATGGAAGTATCTGCAGGTTTAGAAAGGCACGACCTCTTTACTGTTTGAAAATGTAACTATCCGTTTTGGTTTTGTGAACACGAATAAACAGAGGACTTTCTTGAAACGCGATAGCCCTTTATGTGTATAAACAGAAGGAAATAAGTAATCTTGTTACAGGTTTGCAATTGGTTCCCAAAATAAAGCTGTTGTGAAATAATGCGTTGAAAATGATCGTTTGGGACTCAAAATTCCGGAAAAGCAGACAAAGGGGTCGAAAAATTAACTGGTTAAACAAATTGATAGCTTCATTTAAGGAGTGAGTTAATGCAATTCCTGAGATTTGAATCGTATTCCAGAAAACGTTAATGCATCGGAACTGGGGCCTCTTTTATATAAGGTAAACGAGCGTTCAGAAGAGCGCTAAATTTGCATAACTTTCCTCCATAAACATGAATCATTCTCTAATTGGGCGGAGGAGAAAATGCGGAGCGGAATTCATACACGACACGCCTAAGGTGATAAAGTCATGGGATATGTTGATAAGTTTATATTAAGTTTTTGGTAATTGAAATCGGGTCGGCATTTTTCTCCTCCACCCACAAGTGAATTTTCTTAAATGAACATCGGCTGACCCATTTTTCTCATTAGATACTGCTATTTTACCATTCTTTGTTTATATTAACCACGATAAGAAGGTTATTTGCAAACAATGCCTGAACCCTTTTAAGAAAAATTTGGTGCAATTATGCGACCCATTCCCAGATGACCGTTCATGATGTCGACAGTTGCAGCTTTCGGTCACTCTATTTAAACTGCTTCCTCCCGATGCTGTTTCGTTGGAGTACCACGTTTATCCACAGTGCACGGAGGCCTTTTTGCTTAAAATTTTGAAGTGCTACTTCCAAAATAATGCATATCTCTCTCACACTCTCTTTGAAGTCCGACAGTATGATAATCATATGCGACGAAGGAGTGGCATCGTAGTGAAGGCTTGTGCGTTACTTAACTTATCTTGCGGCAGACTTGGACAGCATTAAGCACGCTCTCGTATTTCTTACCCATCCCGCGCGGATGGCATACAGTGTCAAGACAACCGAAAGTAGGCTCAGATGGAGCGGCGGAGAATGCTAAACAATAATCCAACGCATGCCACACGACCTAGCCCCTACATTTTTCAGGTTTTTCATGAGGGTGCCCCAGATCTCACATGCGTGAAAGGGTCACAGAGGCCACATTAAGAAAGAGTCATTGCAACCGGACTCCCAGTCCTGAACAAAAACCAAGTTTTTCCCTCCCAACAATTGACAAGTTCCGAAGCCCCGAAGAGTAGTGCGTCATGATAGATTCAAGTGCGTCAGATTTTTTAGAACTGCACTGACTTGTCGCGAAGATGGATTCTTCCATGTCCGGCTCATCCTCTCTTTCCGCTCCCAGACACTAGTCCACTGTCCAAACTTTTCAACTCACTGGGGATGTGATTGGGCGCGGTAGGTAACTGACCCGGAGTGACGGCCTATGCATACAGCAGGGGGTTTAATGCTTGCGCGGACTCCGCGATAAACGCGCGTCGTTTGGGGGCAGGCAGCTTTTGGGAGGTTAACGACTTCTCAGACTTACCATCCTTTCATCATCCTCTGATTCACCCTCACCTACCCAGTAGCGTCCGTTTTGCCGATGCCGTGCAGGCTGGTAGGCCTTTTGATATCTCCGATGTTCAAGGACACCCGGTGCTACAAGGGAAAAAAGTTAAATCGGCAAGCATAGAGACAGAAACAAATGAAAAATGTGACCAAAGAGAATTATAGTCTCTAACGCAGCACCACAACCTAAGTACATGATTGGCGACTTTTAATGAGATGAAGAAAAGCATATAGAAAATAAACTACTGAGGCGTAAGCTTTTGTGACCATTAGTTGTGATCGTATTCGACCCTAAAAGCAAACTACTCTCATGCAGAAAACGCACATTTATTTTCAATCTCATGTGGAAATCGCGGAGCCTTACTGGGGCTCACAAAAAATGATAAAATGTGCATTACCGCTAATTAATTCTGGGTATGGTTGGGGTGCATTGGGCGGGTTTAATATACAAGACTCGCTACTTATTTATTTAGGTAGGCATTTGTCTGGGAAGTTCCTCCTCGTTTTAGGCTTAGCGTTATTGGTAGGATTGAAGCTAGGGTTAGAGTGAAGGACCTGTGTCCAAGGCCCCACCCGTATAGCCCCTATTGCTGCTAATTCCTGTACGGTAAGTTTCACAGGTTTTCTGTTGCTGACCTCTATTACATACAAAATTCTTGCCAGATTCTGTCGGTCTTGGGAGTCCTGAATGTGAAGTCTCGGTGAGAAGTTTTCGAAGACTATCAGTATGCTCTAAAACTCAGCACTACCAAAAACCTTTTTTCAAAGTTCCACCTTGACCCTGGATAATACTCCACTTGTTCTGAAGAGGGAAATATAGCACATGAGGACAGGTCAGGCTTAAAACTTTTAAACTGCGCATATTTTATTCTGCATTTGGTCCTGGTATAAGAGCTGCCATCTACCCAAACATGTTTCGTGCGGCCACTTTGGTTTAACGAGTCCCCAGAAGATACTAGAGCAGGGTTTTAACATATCTGCATAATTTATTAGGCCTAATTACAGTTCACAAACCTCATTGTTTGAGATTGGGGTGGCAGAAAGACCGCGAAATCCAGCCAGTGAAACGTTTTGCAGTCCGGGTTTACTTACTGCTGGAAATGGTTCTTCTGCGGACTGAAGTTTAACACAGGCACTTATCTCTCTTGCAATATAAGTGCAAAATTCTGCCCTTAATATGACATTTCGCGAGTTCCAGCATGGGGCGGCGCAACACCTGGGGTCGACTATGGATGGCTGATGACAGCTAGTGAGCCAGAAGTGGCCATTACAGTCTCCCTAGTCTTTTTCGGTCATGTAATTCTGACTATATCGGTAGCCTCTGTGCGGCTGCTGGCGGGAGTCGAGAGTGAGCCCCAAGGCACAACGGAACGAGTGAGTCCGGTAAGTGATCGGTGAGCGCCTACTTGCCATAAGGAGTTTCTATTTAACAGCATTGCCTAGATCGCAACCTAACGGTTGCAATTTTTCGAATACGACAAAAGCTGCGACACTGATAAATTCTGCCTTCGACATGATTCATTGGGGATAGAAAAGTTACAAGTGTAAGATATGAACGCATAACGTTGATCAGCTTTGCCTCGGGGGACCATAAATGCGCTGAAGGACAAAATACTCGCTTGTAGGACAAAAGGGAATAAGCAGAGGAAAATGCTAAAACAGCATTTAGGTTGACTCAAAAATTTCGTTACTAAAAGTTAACTCGCCACGGGTTAAGCGATTTAAAGTAGAGACCCAGTGATGTTTCGGATCGGCAGAAAACACGACATCCATGAAGTCCAGGCTCAACCTCATGGCCTCAGGAAGGAGCTCATTAATGTTTTATTTTTTATTCTCAAACTTTGACTGTTTATCCGTCTAAAATAAGCACTTTATGGAGTAGATAAAGGGAAAATGGTAAAAGCGTGACCGGATGTTTCGCCCAGTCCAGTCAAGTAGACGCGAAAGTGCAACTTGTGTTTTTGGCAAACAGAACTTTCCGTCAGAAGAGTTTGGCGACCCTGGGGGGTTGCGGGATAGGACTTAGGACATCAATAGCCGATGGCGATAAATCAGGCAGAAATTATCACATGTGTACCTTTTCATTATTGGACCCGTCTCGAAACTAATATATTGATGCTATTTAAATTTCTTCGAAGGCCTTAGCGGAGGACTTTTTGAGATAGAGCGGGCAAGGTTTAATGAATTTACGCAGTCAGCAGTAATCGGTGGATGTCGGATTCAGGTGATTCAATTACCCCAGATATCGGACGACAGCATTGGGGCCCATAAGATCAAGTGGGAATTCAGAAAATGTGATAACCAGCTGACTGTGCTTTCGTAGGTAGTCTCAGGTTTAGACAGGCATTTTGCAGATATTCATATGTCAATAGTATAAACCTTTTATTATTTAATTTACGAAAGGCTAGCGCAGGTCGCTGACCAGAATAGCGCCTTAAAGCTTATCTCAAAATTACCACACTTTTCCTGTCAAAGCGGTTTTCCAAGTCAAATCGGGTTATCAAGTAATGATCAACAAAAGGGCCGGAAACTGCATAAAAGCTAGTCAGACCCTATGAAAGTCTTGAAATAACTACCCAACTGAAGTACCTTCAGTCTGCGGGTTTTATCGAGTGTCTTGCAGATACACCCTGGAGTCAAGACAAGACGGCTGTACCAGGTAACCAGTGTTACTCTCCTAGACGATCATGAATATGTAAAGTTTTCGCCTAATAAAATGAAATCCTTATAGAAAGGAAATTATACAGAAACTTCTTAACGTCCTGCGCGGTTAGATGAAATCCTGACTGTTTAGAACTTCAGTGTCCTAAGATGGAAAGTTCAAAATAGTTTTTTCGTGGTAAATACTCCCTCCCCGAAAGCACTTGTCGTCAATCTACCCGTTTTAGAATGAAGGTCATGATTGTGAATCAGTGTAAATTGTTCCGAGTTTAGTTGGGCTTTTACAATGCTAGGCCAACACGCCAATCAGCATATCACAGGCCGAACAGTACGCAATTCACAGCACAAGTACTTGAGTAATTGTTGCGGCAAAAAGCGGTACAACACGCTTCTAGGATGACAACGAAAATAGTAAGTCACACTTGAAGGCACCACAGGAGTCAGGAGTTAGCTTTTGTAGAGTTGCAGGATCCGGCATTTCAACACCTCGAAGCAGCAGGTGCGAACATTGCGCAGATAAATTTTTGTTAAGCTGGAAAGTCGACCCAAATCACCCAGAGAGCAAAGCTCTTGCCCGTCTGCACATCGCTTATTCTTATTGGCTCGACGGGACGTGTGACCTTGAGGCAGCGTCCAGTCTGTATTACGCCGACGATCACCTTACTGCTGACGGCCGGAACAGAAGCAGGCGCTAAAGGGGTGAGCAGGGACGCACGCGCGCGCTTGCTCGCTCTAAAACACCTGCCGCTGGCAACGGAGACTGTTATGCTGAAAACAGCGAAGGCTACGAAGCGGAAATAAATGCGTACGTGGGATGTATTGCCCCTCGTCGTCTTCGTCGTACTCCTCTTCCTCTCCTTCCTCATACTCATCTCCCCAGTGCATCTCATCTTCATTCGGGATCGGCTGGAGAGCCCGACCTCGGTCTCTATGAGACGGCATTTGTAAGGAAGGCGAGGGGGCCGGGATATCCCTGTCAGTTTTCGCATGGCTACCAGCACGGTCAGTAAGAGGATAACCGTGCAGTTGGGGCTGGTTTTCATCTTCCCTTGAGAGTTTTTGCTGGGAACATGTGTTGCGGGTGCAGGGGTGGAATGGTGGGGGCAAGTGGTGCGGAAGGCGGCGCATGTGATCCGCGATTTATCGAGTCTCCTGCCATCATACCAAGGATGCGCTCCGCCTTGGAACAACTGATTGTCGGATGGCTGGCCCGCCAGTATGCTTCAAGGTACTCCGCTAGGTGCTCACACGCGTCCTGCAGTTGGTTCTCTTCCAGAATTACATCAAACTGATCCTGTGAGGAGGAGGCAGCAAAGGATAAAAACTTCATGTGTATAATCCTAATAATGGTAGTAACTGGAATATGGCACGTGCATGACAAATTCTATAAGCGAAGTATGGGTCAGTTTCTAGGGTTTAACCTTCTTTGCACATGGTTGGTACGAGTTAGTAAAATATAATACGGAATACGTCCTTCATAACTGGAAAGATGATCTAATGCGAATAAAGCGGTTGATTCAACGTACTGGATGACCTGACTACAGGCTTTTATGTAATAATTTTTTGAATATATATTAGGAACTTGAGTTTTCAGAATTACAATTGACCAGAAAACTTAAAGAGAAATCACAAATGCCGCATACGAAGCAAAATGCACAAGGTCAAAGAGCAGAATACGAGAGGACGCGAAAGAATGAGGAGAGAGCAGCGCAACTTCGGCCGACTGTGAGGCAACCGTTGGCGTAATCTAGTAGTAGATGCGTTTAACCAACACGACGGACAGTTCGAGGCACGGCAGGCGGAATTAGGGATGCATATCCATGGAAAGTTCTACATATGGGTGGGTGTACTGGCACGCCAAGTCCCATGCTCACGCAGCGCCAGACCTGCGTCCTCCGGTCTGCTTGACGTTTTCATGACGCTGGCTTCGAATGGGTGAGAGCGCTGTAGATGCAGCGCAGGTCTACTATGATTATAAGCTGATCCACGCGCAAGTTATGTACCTGCGCGCACCACGCCACGGGGAACACGGTAGATATCTGTGGAAATGATGACGGACTGTCGGGCTAGTCTACCATCCCCAAGGTGCATGCAATCGAAGGAGAAAGTTTCACTGTTATTTACTTAAAAGAGCATGAGTGAGGTTCACCTGAGGAAGGTGTTCCCTCTCTCGTACTCTGCTTAGTAGCGCCAAAACGATTCTTAGGTGTGCTGGGCATCAAAAAAGGAGAAAACCAATATAAATTAATGTAGAAGTTAAGCACATAGCTCCACCCGGATCACCTAAAACTGACTGCAATACATCAAAAGGGCGAGCATTTTGGTGGAAATTGGAAGTACTAGGATATGGGAAAAATGGGCAGCTTAAGTTGTAAGTGAAACAAACAGTAGGCGAGCATTTGAACCCGAAGTTGTTTAGAGTGACGTTTTGAATTCCCGCGTTAACCCACCATCAGACAGAGGATTAGAAAGGAGGAGAGAGGCATAGGGGGGTGCAGTATTTATAGGACGCGGTTGCTATTTTGAAGCATTCAAATGACTGAAGATCCGAGTTCAGGTCCACGATAACTGCAACTCATCAGAGGTGTTTGCAATTAGAGTACTAGCGGTGCAACCGACCACGTTCTAAGCGGTACTCGGTTACTGACGTGATAACTAATCGGCAATCTAATTTCTAGGAAATGTGTAGAGACGGTTTAAATCCAGGCGCACCCTGCGGGCAGGCAAGGTATGAACGTTGCACAGGCAGGAGGAGGTTCATTGCGTTTTATGAGCTACGGAGCATAATGACTTGAGCAAAGTTCCCTTCTGGAAAGATTTTTAGCCTCCTAGAATTTAAAAGTGTGTTTAGATTGTGCACACGTCATCCCCGTAAAAGGTCGTTTAACAGGTAAACCCGTAGCGAAGCCCAGAAGGCAGCCCATTTAGGACAGAAGGATGAAGCACCATTTAGGAGACGAGTCGTACAATACGAACAGAAGTGTTGGGGATGCCTACATTCCCACTATGAGTTAACCTCACAGAAAAGCACGTGCGCGTCTCCCTTTTGCATTGCCAGGGCACGTGCCCCGACAGCGTCCTGCACTGGCTGTGGCCAAGGTGTCTATCAGATATGATTGGTCCATGTGCGTGAAGTCACTCGACTGTTCTCTATCTTTTCCTTAAGGTGGATTGAACAGAATATGGCCTATCTGAACGGGACGCTATACGAGACACGCAGCTTTTCAATAGAGAAAAACTTGTCGTTTTTGGAATGAGACTTTCTCCACCGATCACGATATTTGCTCTGCCGTGTTGGAGTTGATGACCGTGGAAATTCTAAGGATCGGAACCGGACCAAGAAGAAGGCATTACAGCAGAGCACAATTCCTATGGCTGGAAGTGTTTAATTCCTAAAAGTTGTCGGAACTCGTCACGACAGCTTTATGCTAAAACAAAGCTATCTCTGGATAAAGAAGATTTTGAATTGCACAGCTTGCACACTGATAGGTATCTTAGCATTCGGACTCATAGCTCTATATGCTCTCTGCCCCAGATCAGTAAACAGTTATACGTTCCCGAGGCGGGCGGAATAGCTTGGTTCTCCGAGGTAACAGGCCTCATTTTTCGGCAGCAAATATCGCTACCGAGTAACTGGAAGAATTAATATAAGAAGATGTTACAGATTACTTTAAAACCGAATCTGATCAAATAAAAAGGGTGGGTTCAAGCAAGGTACGCATAAAACAGATAGATGCTTCCTACTCAAGTTCTTTGTCCATTATTGCAATTGCATCTCGGTCGAGTCAACATGACCTATTAAGTAAATGAAAAGTAAATATAGACTGGCAAGAGCTGCAGCATGTGATAATGATGCTGAAATTCCACCAGCAACCATACAGAAATTTCGCTATCCTGAGTTGAATTGCTCCCGTGGAAAACAAAATCATACCTGTTGGTTGTTTTTTTTTTACTGGACTTCTCGCAATCAACGAGAAAGTGTAAACGCAGTTGGGAAAGAAAATTTGCACAGGCACCCAAAATGGTCGATGTAAGCGAAAAGACGAGTCCCAGGAAGTAAATGAGAAGAAGTAGATGCGATCGCTGGGATAAGAACTCTGTATTAGCGACGCTTCGAGTTCCAACTTGAACATTCATCCTCGAGGTGCAGTATCGATACGGGTAATTTGTGCTACCGGCAGGTAGATAATACGCTGGTCGCCTGCTACAGCATCTACGCGCAATTAACGGCTTCCCCTTCATCGATGAGGACTGCACTCGGTGCGGTAATGGATTGATGACCGCCATGCGAGTCATTATCTGCTGAAATTTCATCATCTGTGTTATAGGTTGGCGTGATTATTGCTCAACATTTGGCTCAGCAGCACTGGCGTTGAAAAATGTGTCCGCCTAAGCACTCCCCAAGTGGCCGATTGTTCTGGGTCCCAACACCGAATATGGGTTAGGGAGGTCAATGCACTTGTTGATGGACTGGGGCCTGTAAACCATGATTCAAGCAATTCACGGCGCACGCAGTATCACTTCTTGGGTGGTGAGTCCTGCAACCGATCGGTGAGCGCCCAAATACCATTGCTAATATTCCCGATCGAAACCGGCAAGACAACGAGCTCGTGGCGCAGCGGGTAGAGCAATTGGACTTCTGCCCAACAAGGTCGCGAGTTCGAGGCTCGGGCGCCGCAGCGCCTGGGGTTGGGTATGGCTGGCTGATGACGGCTAATAAGCCAGAAATGGCCATTCCAGTCTCCCTTGTCTTTGTCGGTCATGTTATTCTGTATATATATATATATATAATCTTAGTACGCCATGTACACGTTTCCTATGTTCGTCAGGTGTATGCTGCACACTGTACAATGTACATAAGAAAATAATAAAGTTATAAAATCCGGCAAAATATTGAAAATTACCAGATTGCATCCTAAAAGAAAACTCGCGACGATTCAAGTCCGCGAAAAGCCAATTGCCGACTGGCGGTGGACGTTAGCCTTTTGAGTCAATTCTATGCTTCCATGGGTAATCTAAGTATGTATGCTTATGGAGAATTTCGCTTACATATCCCACTTAAACGCCAACTCGCACCCGTCCGACGATTCCTATTTGTGACAGACGCCAACACTGGCATACACGCGCAAACGTCAAGGTCTCATGACGTAAGGAGTATCTCCACGTGACCAACCGGAGTAAAACGAACGTGGGCAATTTCTCAACGAGCTTGCGCATATCTTAGCTTAGCTGACAGACACCCAAGCCTTCTCCATCGCACTAGCTGTTTATTGAGACATCATCTGCAGCCCGACTGTCGTCCTGGCTATATTCTCCGCTTTCAGGCGGAAATTCAACCTCTGGTCTCACGTGACGGTGCCTATGCTATCCGCTACAACATCACAAATGCCCGTCTAATCCCTCATTCCCCAGATAAACGGACATTTAGCCATAAAAATGACCCAAAGTAAAACATCAGAAAGGAGATCAAGTTCAACATTTTCACGCACATCTACGCAAGCCTTTTGCTCGTAAGACCACTTAAAAATGACACCTGGAGTGTGTAGATGTGGCATAATATTCTTTAAAAGGACAGGACCAGCAACGTGGAGTTATTTCAAATTTTTCATAAATAATTTCTAGGGCACAAATTTTACGAATCACCTCAAAACATCCGCTGGTTACTAAAGGCCGTATTACCACGGAGTAGAATTGGGATGAGGGAGAAGAGAGTGCGGCAGATGATGCCTAAGTCCACTAGAAATTAACAAACCCTCCTGCGTCCATCACGCTGTGGCATGCACAGGCACCTCGAATGGTGCACTTATAAAAAAAAACACAGGGTTGGTGTTCCCTTTAGTAAACGTGTTATTTATAAACTATTATTCGTGATTGAAAAAAAAAAACGGTGCGAATCCATGTCGCACATTCCTAAAGTGTATCAGTATCCAGGAAATTTAAGCAGCATTGCCTCCCCAACTGTCATGAGAGGATCACTTTCTGTGTAAATAGTATCCTTGTTCTACTCCACATGCATATCTTAGTAAGCGCTCACTATGCGATTCATGAATTTCAGCTGGTAAGTTTGCGGTTTTTTGTGTAGGCACAACAGAGTACTGAAGATAAGTTATAACGCCATTACCATATCTGCGAGTTGTCTGTGTTGAATAATTTAAAGGCGCGCAATAACTCATCATGCCTAATTGGCTACGAAAAGCATAAAAAGTGGAGACTAGCTACTGAGACCCTAAGAAATTAAGTAGAATCTCCCACGCCTATTGTCTGCTAACCTTAAACATGGCCCACAGCAGTCAACCAAAGTTCTTCTTTTCACAATTAACTAGCCATTTCCTTTCTGGAGTTACAAAAGACGTAAATAATCTTCCAAAGAAACAGTACTGACACACCACAGTGACTAACATTGGTGCATTGGAGTAATTTTTCAGCTGCTACCATCTGAACGTTCATATTGCGTGACTGAGACTTGCCACGAGTCTTGATGAGCCGTTGAAGCACCTTTGTGGAGGAGACCTTGACGTAGACATTGATTGGCGCCAGTGAAGGTTTTTGCCAGCTGGCTGGGATGGTTGATGGTGTCGCAGTCCAGGACGACCAACTGCTGCGTTCGGGCCAGATCAAAGATACGCTCAATCTCCTGCTGCACCTCTGTAATGGCAGGAATGTTTTTTGGGCTAAAAACTAAACTCGAGGGGAGGTGTAGCAAATAAAAGAGTTGCAAGTTACTTAAGAATACTCAGTTCAGTATTTGCATTTACAAGTGCGCTATGATTGCTAAGATTCGGCAATAGAGGAAGAAGTAGACAGTCCAGTTGATCTTAGAAGGGCATGAGGAGACCATGACGCAACACAAGTGAAGTGTGAGGTACAGTCCGCTCGAAAACACTGTTTAGCAGAGGTTGGATTTAGGAAGGGCCTTTGGGAGAGGCTTCTATGCACGAAATCATCGTCAGCGAAGCAGTGGAAAAAGACCTTGGCACAACGAAGCCGACAACCATCGGCACATAATTAACCAATAGAAATGAGTGAATTTTTAGCCCTTTCCAAGTGAACAGTAGTGGAGTTTGCTCTTCAAAAGAATTTTTCCAGTAAAACTACTGATAAAAGTAGGAACCATACTTAAATTCAAAAAGTCCGGAAAATAAAAAAAATTACGTGTTCTAACGAGCGAGTCTCCTCCTTCTCATCTGTAACCTGAAGCTTACCTAGTCGCGTGTATCGGCATCTTATGTTGTCATTATGAGTTCGAAAAAGGTTGACAACTAAAATGGTTGCCTTTCATTAAGCCCTAACCTATGCACAGATTTGGATTTTCTACAGGTGTTTACAGCAGTCTTGTGAAGTGAAGTCGCAGAAATCCTGCTTGTAGACGCAAACTTGTAGCTGTGAACCGCAGACGGTAGCCGAATGATCCAATTGCACCATCAACGCTCACACTCGAGCATTTAAAAGTGCCGTCACAGAATTGGCAACGAGAAGGACAGGTTTTTGAGATCACAGGTGAGAAATAGCCCCAACAGCGGATCACCGCCATATCCCGCAAACAGAGGGGATATGCGACGCAGCGTTGGAGCAGAGGATTCAAAAGCTGCCTATGCAAACGTCATTCGAAACGACGAAGACAAGAGAGACTGGAATGGACATTTCTGGCTTATCAGCCGTAATCAGCCAGCCATACGCAACCCCAGGTGGCGCAGTGTGTTAGTGCGTTTGATTTCTTACCAAGAGGTCGGGGGTTCAAGCCTCGAGTCCCGCAACACCTGGGCTTGGTTATGCCTGGCTGATGACGGCTAATAAGCCAGAAATGTCCATTCCAGTCTCCCTTGCCTTTGTCAGTCATGTTATTCTGTCTATAGTACCAGCCGCTGTGCGGCTGCTGGCGGGAATCGAGAGTGAGCCCCAAGGCACAACGGGACGAGTGAGGCCGGTAATCGACCGGTGAGTTTCCATATACGGGAGAGTACTTGCAAAACGGATAGATGAACATCCATCAATAGTTAAAAGGAATAAAGCCTACATCCGGACGACCAAGTAATTAGCGCACCAGATACGAACATCCATAATGCGTGTGGATGCCATGAGAAGCTGAGTGCTATAAATTAGGTATGCCGTACGTGCTTGCAACTTCTCTCTGTGGCAATGGGTTTGAGGGGGCACATGAATAGCCAAGCGGATTGAAATGCCTGTTTCAGCAACAAACTCACTCAGGCCTCTTGAGACTCAAATTTTCGAATGTAAAGACACCACCGCAGAAGATGGAGAATGCTTTAAGGGTCTCTTCACATGACTTTTCACCGGGGGTCCGGGACAAAAACGTTCATATTCCATGTTATGGAAAAAAATTGTCATGAAAATTATGCCACTCGTCTTGAAAGGCCTGCCCTTCTGCACATTCTCTCCTCTGCGCAAACAGAACTCGCACCATTAGTCAGCCGAATGCTTTCTGGTGTCTCTTCCTCTATATAGCGGAGTCGATTCCCGAACGGCCAACTACTAAATAGAAAGCCCAAAAGGGAGGGTTAAAGAGGCCATTTTGCCCGAAATCTTTTCTTCGATATTTTATTTTATTTATTATTATTATTTATTTTATTGATTATTAATATTTTATTAATATGACCGTGTGCACCTGTTGCAAATACTGACAAGCGTCATCTACCATTTTGTCTACAACTTTCCATGGTTATTTGGAGTTAACGGAAAGCAAATGAAGCCCAAAAGACATTCTAATAAAGATTTACCGAAAGATTGATTCCTGGTCGATGCCTTGTCCATAATTGCTCTGCGAGTGGGGTTATTAAGAAGGGAACGCTTTGCCAAAGAAATATCCGCCGTCACTCGGGTAATGATAATTCTAAAGGGCAAAAAACTTGCCAACTAATCGTGCGACGAGAAAAAAAATCAAAATGTGGGCGGAGAAACTTGAAAACAAACTGCGGAACGCGTGATCCGAAGCTAGGAAGTGGAACTTCTCCACCGACCATGCCTTTGCCGAACAAGAACCCAACTATGTTTCTTGTCGATTTTGGCGTTGTTAGACCTAAACCTCACCACCCTTTACTAGCTTTTGCTGCTCCGGCTGCCTATCGCCACCTGATTGGTGGGTGGTTACGACGAGCTGTTTGCGAGCACGTGGGCGCAGGTTAGCGGAGCCAATGAGATAGCTGTACGGCCTGCCAGTTGGGTCATAACTGACTGACCTCAATTTTGCCCTCACTAGGTTCATTGCGCGAAGAAAGCAGCGAATAACAAAGTAGAAAAGGCTAATTTCCTTCCCCGGAGCATACACATAAATGCAACGATAGTGGGCTCTGGGGTTGATTTTGAAAGCAGCGGCACAGCATGCCGGACAAGGTTTGGATGCTGCTCGAAGAGACAACCTACCCTGCTGCACGGTCAACCTCCATGGTTTGTTGCACCACTCCCAAGCATGATCCACAGTCTTAGAGGCACCAAGGGATCCAGGTTCCCTTTTTCCCGTCTCAAAGTCTTGTCATTTTTCTCATTGGTCGTCGTACAAGTGGAGGCAACTTTCGATAGTACCTGTGCTTTCAGTGTGGTAAATAATTGCTTAGTTGTATACCACTGACTGTCTGTTGGCGGTTTGTGATGCGGTTATACCACAGTAGCTGATGGATTGCAGCTCAACTATTAATATTAAATTTCGGACTGAGCATGAGGAGGTCTGTCCTGAAGGATTAACTCCAAATTCACGCATCAATTTCCTCGGAAATTAAATAAGCATGAAGATAACTTTGCCCGGGTGAGTTCAAACCTGGGAGAGTGTCGTTTTGATAGATGCTGGTCAGCGGCGTTGGAGGCCGCGATCAAAGCACTCTGGTGGTTGAAACATGAATGTCTAACGCTGGAGGATTCTTGGAAACACTTGCGCTAACCTAGCCCCGGCATCTGCTGTAATAATGCGTCTGCCGCTTGTTTGCACCTAAGCATTATGGATAGGCCATTCGTTGGCGATGCAAAGTCCTGTAGGCCGCTATCACCACGTCCTGTGAATCACTAACGCCGCGAGGTTTTCTATGGTATCCGGTCACTCAAAACAAGTCAAACTGACCGATAAGCTCTAGGACTGATGCAGAAACGCTCTCACTTAACTTCCTCCGAAGACTGCCCCAGCCGGCGCCAGACGCGCGTTACGGGTGCGACTGCCCACTTTTTCTTACACCCTTTTTCATCGAATTCACAGCCTACAGACGTACTTCAGCTCGTTACCTACCCTGAGTGTCGTAGATGCTGGGATCCGCCTATGAATTTAGCCGGTGCGGCACACTACCCGCGAGACTCAGCCGCAACGTTCCCATGGTATAATTGTTTGCAACGGGACGAGACCCGACCCGACCCGACCCGGCCGAAATTAACACAAGACCTGGCAAACACGTGAGCCGTGGACGGCTTGACTCTTGGTTCTCTGGCCCGCAATTGAGCCATAAGCGCAATGACCTCGTGGCTCCATATCATGAGCTGAGTCACAGTACGGAGCCACCATCACACCAATTATCGAGAGCTGTTATTAATTTTCAACAACTCGGACACGGAATAATGAGCCATTATCGCGTTATGTAGGACCATCAGCAGCGAATGCGAGATCTGCTCTGCGCGTGACGGCATGGCAACTGCGCCCTATAAATATTGCATCCCTGGCGCCCTCAGCACCCTTATCTGCGAATGTCTCTGATGGTGGTTTCGCGTGAGAATTCGAAATATCAGACCGATAAACGCATGTTCCATCGATCACAGTTTCTGCTTCTTCTGAATTACTTCTTACAACTCGTGTGCTCGCTTCTACTCATAATCTCCTCATGCTAGAGCAAACAGTCAGCACGCATCATATCAATTGAACAAATGGACTTTGGACATAGTGTTGCGTGAGAAAGCATGCGATTTTGTGACCTTTCGTGAGAATATCGCGCGTCTGGCAGATACATTTTAGTGCCGCAAGTACTAATTTAGAGGACTTCATCTATGTTTTTGGCGAAGTTAGTCAGATGGGAGGGTGCTCACTTCAGTTCATGCGCGTCGGTCTGTGCCCAATTGGAGTGCGGCTGGTTAAAGTTCGGAAGGAGATGTCCGCGACGGCTAATAATTCGGTTTTCTAACGTTATAGGCCTACTTGTGGTGGCCTGTTATCGAGCTGCTAAATGCTCGTCTGTTTGAACTAATTAACACCGGAGGGCAAAAACAGTTTTCGTTTTAGAAGTCTATCAAATTAGGGGTACCATTTAAAACAAGAATCATATACTTTCCACCTTGATATCAGTTCACCTGTGTTTGATGAAATCACACTACTTCATTACATTTGTGGGCAAGTGAGAACCCCTTTACCCTATTCGGGGGTCCTGCGCTAGTTTCCAGGGCTTGTCGAAACGTCAGGCCGATAAACTTCGTCTTCTGAGAGAGATTAGTGTTAGTGTCAAGAACAGCTTCAGGGTTAGCGTTTAGGTTGGAGTAAGAGGTAAGTTTCGGATTCATGTGAAGGCTTGACTTAGTGTAAGCGTTATTGATGTTGTCGGGAGTAGCGGGTTCCTAGTCATGTATCTTACCCTTTTGTGGGAGTTATGCACGGTTTCCCACTTCTCATGAAAACACCCGCAAAGTAAGATCACCCCATGGCTTTCGGAAAGCCTTCGCTATTTCAGAAGAAGAATAAGAAGAGGCGATCACTGGAACATGGTGTATATTGGCATGACGTTACGGATTCTCTCTCGAACCCATCATCCGAAACGAATCTGAATCCGAAACGTCAGGCCAATACACACCGTGTTCCAGTGATCGCCTCGTCTACTTTCTGGAACTCGCTTGTTCGCTTTTAGCACCTTCGCTATTTGCTTGTATGCATACAATAGAATGAAGATAGGTCTTTCTGCAGTACATACACCGGGCACAGGTCGGTGAGGGAAGAGAGCGCGGTAAATGTAGTGAAAGTCTACTATCACGTTTAATTGCGCGCATCACACTTCCGTGGAGCATACGGTGGACATCGTCGGATTACAGCTGTCATAAAGGTTGTGCTAAATGTAAATCTTTCCTAAAAAAGAAATGAAGTCCATAGGCTGGGAGTTAGGAAATCACTTTTCCCTACAGGAGTACTTGACGTGCATTCATAAATCAGATCATCTTGCACTGAACTAACGTGGGACAGGTGTTACGGCGAAAGTGGCTATCGCGTGGTAAAGGCAACAAGAGGACGAACTACTTGGGTGCCGAATGACTGGGTGATAGAATGCGGAAACCATTAAACACTAATTCCTGTAGAAAAAAAACTCCAATTGCAGTAATTACGAATCAAATGGAAAAAAATGTGAATAATCATGTGACTAGAAGAATAATGACGGACTGCGATACTGCATAGAAATTGCATAGGAAAAATTGTAATTGACATACTTAACATGTATAGGCAGATGGTATACGAACAGCCAAACCTTGTGACCTGCCATTGAAGTTAGGCAGAGTAAAGCCTGAACTCTATTACTTCCAAAAACACGATTTTTATTCAGGTTTCCCGCTGAAAATTATCGACTAGTAAGACACTAACCGGCCCTCGAAGCGATGTTTGAGAAAGTCGAAAAGAGCCTTCTGCATCATATCGGTCACTTCATAGCCTTTCAGGGAGGGACCTATGAGTACCACGGGACGCATTGTGGGCACAACTTCGTAGGGTGGAATGTTGTCAGCCTGCAAAGAGACAAAGAGTGCACAGAGTTCCTTTAGTCAGCATTTTTCAAAATGGACGAACAAGGGAAAAATTTGGTGAAAAACGAAAGTTAGTTCCCTGTTTGCGTAAATAAACTGAAGCTGGGATAGAATGCTGTAGCGGATCTGGAAACCTAAAGGTCAGTGGACACTAGAAGAAGTAAACATTTTCTCTTTCTTTAGTTAAAAGCTTTAGTCATGGTATAGTGTGCTGATTATCCACAGATATTGAAAAGATCCACAAATTAGCCAGTTATTAAGGATGACGACTTTGTACACAATGAAATGGCGGAGGTGGACAGTTCAATTGCATAATGACAAGCCTAAATGATTTGTGTGCCTTGCATAATAAAGCACCCTAATTTTTGCAGTCATTCACCTTTGTATATAATTCAGTTCCGGATCACTTACATAGTATGAAATTAACGCTTCTGATATGGTTCATGAAGGCGGTTTAAATGTAAACGTGTGTTCTCTGGCGCTAAGCAAGACAGCTTAATGCGACGTTATATTCGTAAAGTGTATATGACAATCTTTCACCTTGCAGCTGAATATTTACCCTAATGACGGTCGTTCTAAAGAAGCGTAGTAAAATCCAAATAAAACTCAAATGTAAACGATTTTACTTAGAGGAGTGGCAAATGAAATCTGGGTAAATTTCGAAAGGTGCACATCTAAGAATGTACCACACGCCCTAGTATCCCATTTTTCCTTAGAGGGCAACCTCCCGGCATGCAACCTTCCGATAGATTTTTCATTGCGACTTCCACAACCAAGAAAAGATATGCCATTACGCTCGCTAGCCAATCCGAGTTCGAAAACTGCACAAAGGAGCATGTTTCGGAACCAAAACGGTGTTTGAAGAAACTTTATTGAGAAATAAAAAACCGAGTGACTGGCATATTGCCTAGGATGTGGATTTTCGGGGAAAATCGGATCATGTTCGTATTGTACGCTGATCCATATTTTAACCCCATTTAAATCCTCCTTTTTAATCGAAAAAAAAAACAGTTCCAAAGTTTTATCAACATTTCAGTATGTGGGAGAGGTACTGCAAGATGATCAACCCAAGAAATGTAGGTTGAAAACAAAATAAGTTCTTTGCGATAGACAATTATTTAAGCAAATGTTCGAAGCTGGATCTCCCGACCATCGCCAGACATGATTTAAAACACAATGGCATTGCAGGAAAAGACAAGGGAGACTGAAATGGCCATTTCTGGCTTATAAGCCACCGTCAGCCAGCTATACCCAACCTCAACTGGTGCCCCGCGACCTGTTCAGCGCTTTCATCACGGCCATTCCAGCCTCCCTTGTCTTTATCGGTAATGTCTTTCTGTCTGTGTGGCTGCTGACGGCGCTCGAGAGCGAGCCCCATGGCAGATTGAGACGAATGAGTCTCTTAACTGATCGGCGAGCGCCCATCCAGCAATTTTAAACACGTCTTAATAAACAACAATGCTCTGTAATTCCTGTCAGCAGGCGATTGCTGAATGCTATCATCTCTTTCGGATTAGATGCCACCTTTTCCACTTTGGTTTAAGGTTATTGTTTTCTTCTGCCGTATAAGTTTGAAAACTCGCCCCATCTACCTTCTGCAAAATTACATATAACCTGCTTGAAAGTTATTCCCTACGTTCATTGTTTTTCCCCTGTCCACTTTAACTGAACTTATTTTTTTATTCCCATCGACTTCAAACTTGAAACTTCGGGTCAATCCAGTTGTTGCCTTGTTCTTGTATACGCGTGTGACATACGCTAGCGAACACACGTCGTTTTTGTCTAGAGTCAAGCGTTATATTACGCCAACTCATTTGTTTTGACTACGGGTATCTACCGTTAAGGTATGTATCTTATTTATTCCTCATTATTTTATTTATTAAAAGTAAACTTCTAAAACAAATTGTGCCTTGCATTTCGAGTTGACGTACGCATTACTCTTAGATACAGAATCATCGAAAACAGTTATTGTAAATGCTTTAATGTGTGCAGATGTACCGATTAGTGCCTGGGTTATTTAACTATATGTCATCCAAAACATTTCCTGTCTTTCGCAGATGAACTACCGCTAATAATTTAAGTTTTGTCCTAACCAAAGGTTTGTGTAGTTTCCAGTATGTGCATGCAACTTTATTCAGGGTGTTCCGCCACTTTTTCCGTCCAAAGATGTCCGCCTATACGTGCAGAGGTCGTAGTCCGGTTTGAATACAGCAAGCCACACTGTAGGTTTTGCATGGAATCTTTCAGGTGACATCTTTCTAATCCATTTGGCTGACCCTATCCTTAGAGCCCACAAGTTAGTGCGCAGTATATTCTTCAGTTGGTGTGCCCTTTGTATTGTATACTGTTTCAGGTGTCTTCTCAGTGAGTCAAGACACAACCTTAATCGAGTAAAGGGTTTGTCAGTTTGTCGGTTGGAGTACCCGATTATAAGAACTTAGTTCCTTGTGTTTTTCTCCTGATATCTGTTTTTCTCCTGCGTCGACGTCCAACATCGCTTGCGTATCCGTTTAAGTAAAAACTGTTCGACCAACTAAGGAAGTCCTATTTGACAACTTCTCTTATCAAAACAGTGCATCCTTGTTCGAGTAAGGAAGTTATTTTCATCACTTTGTTTATGAGAGACAGGAGGATTGCTGTCCTGTTATGTAGAATAGCTTCCTCATATGTGTCCCTGGAGTTGATGTCTCGGTCGTCATTCGCTGTACCAGAACCTTAAGCAAGGGATAGATAAATACAATTCGTGGAAAGGTATGTAAATGTAGGGCATTTCCAACTTATCCTCATTTATGACAACCAAGGTGCAATTCACCTAACACAATAATTATTTGGGGTTAATTAATGTCAGGGCATCAGTAGGAAGTGTAGTCTCCCACGTGTTGTGTAAAAGTGAGAGGCAGCAAAGCCTAGTGGTACTGCAAATTGCCACAAGTTGTAATAATTTAGCTTCAACAACGTGGTTTTCAAGGTTTTTTTTAAACCGAGCCAACATGTCCACATGCAACTCACCGACTACCTGTCCAAATGCAACGGAATTTTCCTCTCTCGTTCAACCGTGCAAATCTACCAACTTCGTCCTGTGACAACGCCCACCTACCCTCAGAAGGCAGTAAAGCTGTGCTCAGATGCGGAAAAAATTCAAACCTTTTGTATGTGTTAGACAGCGGCTTGTGACTATTTTTTAAATGTAGCGTGTGCATTCCCTTGTCCCCCTCTCGTCGGTCGAAACTATGACTGTGCGTGGGCGGCAGAGTAGACACAGATTCCGCTCGAACAGATCCCTCTCCCAGCCCCCAAACTGCAGAGCTCACCTTTTGAAGAAGGCCTTCCGACCGGCCTTTCCGTTGCTGACGCCACTCTTGGACGCGGCTCGAGCGTTCTGGTCGCCGTCATCCCTGTCCCGCGCCCTCCCCCATCGGTGTCGCCTGGGCCAGCAGAGAGGGAGCAAAGTAGAGGAAGTTAATTGGTCTGTTGCTCGTGGCAGGAAGGATATTAGAGGGGTGACAGCGTGCTAAGGAGATCTGCAAATGAGTATAGCCTCTAGAAACCAATACCAGGAGGAAGACCCCGATAAAGGAGGACTCCGCCTGTACGAGGAGGCACCATAAAAACGCGAATTACAATCTTTTATTTGAGCTAGCATCGTAAAAAAACATTAATCACTTTCAAAATATCGTCTATTGGATGATGATGATGCTGATGATGGTGAAGATGATGATGGTGAAGACGATGATGATGGTGATGATGATGGTGGTGATGATGAGTATGATGGTGATGATGATGATAAGGATGATGATGATGCACATGTCTCAACGGGTTAGTCTCTGTTCGAAACATTTTTTTCGACAAAAACGTGCTATGTGACTCAATTCAGGGAACAAGGGATATGTCAGGGAGAAATACGGGACCGGTGGTAAGAGGATTTTTATGGTTGGGGTTAAATGAAGAAAATAAGATCACCAACCTAATCCTACCCCTATAGGTTGGTTTTGTTAGAGTTAGTATTCGGTGCCGGGCACAATAGTTTGTTGCCCCGAAGTGTCCGGGGTGCGAGATCCGGTGGCTTTGCCTCACACCGACCAATATGCACGATATGATTCCTAGCTAGCCTGATCCACTTTTATTCGGACCAATGACGGAAGTAGGAATGCAGTTCGCTCGGCGCAATCAATAATTATCAAAGTAAAACTGATTCAGTTTGAAACTACCGTGGCCTCCTAATAATCGCCGCTTCGAAAGCTGCCATTTGAACCGATACTTCGGTCATCCTACTGCCAACGAAATATTGTGTGACCATGCTAACTTGGCAACCAACCAAATATTATTCCGACGTAAGAATAAGAATTCCGGAAGTAAGAATTCCGGAGTAAGAATATCGCCCGCTCTGCACGATCGCTCATTAGCAAAGTAAAAAGGATGCGTTTTGAAACTACCGTGGCCTCCTTATAGTCGCCGCTTCGAAAGCTGCCATTTGAACCGATACTTCGGTCATCCTACCGCCAACGAAATATTGTGTGACCTTACTAACCCGGCAAAGAACGCTAACCCCTGTGAGTACTATGAATAAAGTTAGGGTTAAGTTGGCATGTAGTACGATCGTGTATTACACGCTGAACAATCCTTTGTTCCCTTATTTGGGTCGCATATTACGTTCTAAAAAAGTGAGGTAAAGTGCCCCCAGCCATTTTTGAAAATCTCTTCTACTTTCTGAAAAGGCTTTCCCTTTGGGTTTTTCTTCATTCTTCGGAATAAGAAAAAGTCACAGGCAGCTGGGCTAAGAAACCGGTGTCATGCCGTTTTTCGCCGAAAGTGCTCACGTTCGGAAGTCTGTGTGGGCAGGGCGCTTTGCAATCCTCCCGTCGTCACACTTCCTGCCGTTTTTCTCACAGCCTCACGCATTCGCTTTTAAGCACTTTTGCAGATGCCAATGTTGGTTCACTGCGGTTAAGCACTCCCTTGAGATTGAAAAGGGAAATAAACCATCGTGGACGCGGTGTTCGATAAAATTTTGCCATCGCAAAATCACCGAGAGCTTTGGGAGGGAGGTTTGATAAAACACTCCCTTTGTTTGCTGCGATGGTTTCACGTCACTTGGTCACCCGAGCAGGAAGAGTGTCTTGTATGGGAGCGGTCAGCACTGCCTTCTAATGTCAGCACTGTCTTGTAATGGGGCGGTCAGCACCGACATGGTGGAGCTTCTTTCACTGCACGGTGTCACGGTGTCATGAGGAACGTGTTCGATGGGCAGGACTCAAAAAGCAAACCCGCATGAAAGCATCGCTCCCCTTAGAGTTTGCTATCGCAACATCGCCGGACGCGTTGGAGGCAGAATTTAATAAACGGCTCCCCTGCGTCTGGTGCATTTGTTTATCTTGAACGCTACTTGACCAAAAATGAGCAGGAGTAAACGTACCTTTGCGTGGGCGAACGCAGCACTATCCAACCGTTGCCCTCACAGAAAAGAATTTCGTCTTTGGGTACTCTCTCGGATGTTCGGGTTCTGTAGATTCTTGGCTTCCAGGGCAGAGCGTAAAGTGGACTAGCGATGCTTTTGTATCACTCGTTTGCTAGCTATCTGTAACGAATGTAACTTTGCACCGAGCGTAAGCGGTAGTGATAGCGCATACATTTTGTGAAATTTCCTGAACCTTTGCTCAACTTTTTACCGTGTAGTCAATCCTCGGTGGTTTGCCTCGCCAGCAACGAATGGATGATGCTCAAAATGTTTGTCTATAGACGGTCCTTATCATCAGAGAGCCAACCAACCGAAAGTGAATCAATAGGATCCGAGGACTCAAATCGCGAGACGTTCTTTTGTCTCTGACCCAGTTTTCCAGACGATTGCCTCGGGGACCATCGCTCCAACTCGCAGTGGGTTGGGGCGGAGGATTATGCGATATGACATGTCCTTCTAAAATGTCTGCACACCAGCTTTTTATACACAAGTCTCTCTACTGTTTCGGAAAATGTCATTAAGGTGGCTTCGTATTAAAACGAATGTGTTTCGTTATATGCGGACGAGTTTTGTAAGAATAAATTGGTAAACGTGACGCGAAAGGAGAAAGTGGGAAGGCGCACAACGGTCCACTTGTTAGCGCTTTTCATTTTTTGCTGTTTATGACTCTTATGTGGACCGGGAGGCTAAGACAACTATACCCACTGCTCCATCACGTCTCGAAAACGCCCATCAGGCAGCTCATTAGAACACAAATTGCCTAAAATTCTGCCTTCAGGCGACCCACCGAATCCGAAACGTCGGACCAATAAACACCATTTTCCATTGATGGCCTCGTCATCCTTTTTCTCCTCTTCTTCTTCTTCTTCTGCACAAGACAACTGTTAACTTTTTCTGTGTCTAAACGAAATGTGGCTGCAGAGGAAGACTGTGGACTTACAGAAGAGCGAATTGACGGGCAGGCGATAATGGGGGCCATGTGGGCAGTATTCTCTCAGAGTCCGATTTTATCTATGCCTAGTGCTTCTCTAGAAAGAGTACACAGCGTTAAATGATCAGCCATATAGCCAGCCCAGGTATTAGCCAAAAGCTCAGGCAAGTATTTCTACGATATTCCGCTGCGAGAGGCTCGGCTCATCACCAGAAGGCTCACGTCCCACCAGGCACCTGCGTCCGATCCCGCCTCCGGTCTTGATACCGGGCTAAGGTGCGTGAGGAAGCAGAGAAAGAGCGAGAGAGAGCGAGAGAGAGAGAGAGAGAGAGAGAGGAGAGAGAGAGGGAGTGTGGTAAATACTGTGCAATTCACTGTCATGCGCAAGTCACCATCCCAGCGGCCAATCTGTTGTGGGGCACACAATGGAAATCATCGAAAACGCCGGTCGAACTGTTAAGGGTCAGTGATCGACTGGCAACGCAGATCATTCTCCCACTTTGACTCGGATACACGCGCAACCTACGAGCACGCGGATGCATACAATTCAACTTTACTCAGCGGGATCCCTAGGAGGCCAGGGTCTGTCGGTAAGCCCAGCGCTTACCTGTTAAACAGCGCGTCCACAGGTAGAAACTAACAAAATTGCCCTCAGAGAGTTGAACTGGGACACCGAATAGGCTTTCTGATCTGATAAATAAGCAAACGCGGTCAATACAACTATGGCTAATGTGGTCCACCATCCACTCGGGATTTGCCATACATCGGGTAGAGCAAAATTTACCGCAGAGATGGATGGAGATAACTACCTTCGAACCCGGGAAATACAGGAAAGTGGCACACCTCAAAACCTTCACAGGGAACCACTGGCTAAGGAGCCAGGGCTTGACCCGTTGTGTAGAAGGCCACCGATTGGTTGTCTGTGTGTTCCGTTTCGCTTTTGCCAAGAACCCATGGCGCCAAGACGAATATTCGTCCGTCAACAACCTCGCACCTGCATTCTGCCTACAGGTTACAGGGGTAAAATAAAATGCGTCCCCCTCGGGGTGGCCTGATCATGAACAGTTATAATATATCGCCTGGCCCTGAAAGCTGCAACCAGACTTGACGTAGTTGCTTCCTTGAACACATCAAGCACAGTAAAAGGGATCTGTGAAGTAGGAAGCTGTCCAAGTCGTCCGACATGCGGACCCACTCTCAATGGAGTGGATGTGAACGCGGATTTTTTAAAGCTGTAAATGGAGTAACAGGTTGTAAGCACCGAGGCGAAACCCTGTTTTAGGCAAAAGTGACCTCTTTCTAGGAAAACAAGAACGCGACAGCCGAGACAGTAAAAAGTGGGCCAAAACCGTGGGTCTCACCAGGCGGAGTCGAAGCTCTGGAGGCGGTTGTGCGGGGCAGAGAGGAGGAGTCAAAATTTCCTTTCCTAAAAAATATCAAAACACAACACGCATCCAGTGGGACAAAAATCAGTCCTTAGTACTGTACCAGAAAATGCTGCAAGACTTCTAACTCGGCACGTAAGCAACTGACCAGCAGTTGATCAGGGACTGTTACTCAAAAATCCTTCTCTGTGTACTCGCAGTGTCCAAGATGATTTCCTAGACAGTGCAGATTGCGGTACCGTCTAGTTAAAATTCAAATGTTTGGCACAGGTGGGCCTCCAGACACGTAAACCGCTCAATGAAAGCGAACTTCTATAACATGGTTGAAACAATTCGTTGTGGTCAAACCACTTATTTGACGTCAGGTTAACAATTGACTTCGCCAAAACTTGCAACAGTTGACATTTGAAATTATTCCGCTTCCTGCAGGGTGTGAATAAGGGATCTGTCGTGCGTTCATCTTCCCGATTTTCTCGCATTTCGTCAGTACCATGGTCTGTCCAAGTGTGTTTTTTTAAAAACTTTTTATTAGTCTGCCATGATTCGCGTTCACATTTAGCCGAGATCAAGCCCTTGGTCGCACATGTGAGTTCATTTAAGCCCGAATCTATAGCGTATGTGTGAATATGCAACGATGTCATATAGAATTCTTATAAATGCCCATCTGCTTGAACAAAAACACCGTGACTGAACTTGTATTCAGCGGTTTCGACATTGGTTCGGCTTAAAATTTCGTTCTTATGAAATCGGATTGTCAAAAATAAACGAATCCAACGCTGGAGTTGCTGTATCATGAACTGAAGCAGCACACACCGCAGACATTCAAATAGAAACAACGAAACAGCCTAAACGGTTCCGCTGAAATCCGTCACCGCACGTCAGAGCCCATCGAACTCATCGTCAGCCCTGTAAGTCAAACTAGACGCCTATTTTGTACGTGTCCCCTACTCCGGGCCGTTCTGAAATATACAATTTAGTGTTGCGTTTTTAAATTATAAAGACGCCACCTATAAAAAACTAAACATAACAGAAGCCGGATGAGTTTTCCATTTCTTCACTCTGCTAAAAAAGCACAAAGAAGTCAGACCCTGGATCACGGTGGGTGGCCTGAAGGCAGAATTTAGGCAATTTGTGTTCTAATGAGCTGCCTGATGGGCGTTTTCGAGGACGTGATGGAGCAGTGGGTATAGTTGTCTTAGCCTCCCGGTCACATAAGAGTCATAAACAGCAAAAAATGAAAAGCGCTAACAAGTGGACCGTTGTGTACCGCCTCATTCCATGCGGACTGTTGGCAGCAAGAGCAGATGCATCAGATGTGCTGGACTATCGTAGCAACCGAAGCGTGGCTCAAAAATCGGGGGCTGTATTAGAGAGCTCTTCCAAAATGGTCAAAAATAAACCAACGCGAATTGAGTATGGAGCAAGGGAAATGGGCTATCTACACAATCAGTCAATAAGGAATCCACACTGACAAAAATGCATCTGTCAGTGCCTCCGTCTTCGCTCGCGCAGAGCAAGTAGGTGAGACCAATTCAAAAATTAACCCTTTCCAACACATCACACGCTTTTCAAAGGGTCTTAACGATAGCACTAGCGAACAAGCCGAAGGTAACACCCTCAAAAGACTCAAATAAGTTTAATTCTGTGAGGACAAACTTGCGGAACCAGAGGGCGACCCAATAGTCCGAGTTTTCTGAGCCTACCTTGAAGACAGACCACGAATTCGATGGATCTGACACAAAGGCAACAGTGCGCTGATTCATCTTATCAACCCCCAATAAACGCAATATTGATTATCTCTTGCCTATAAAGCGCATGTTAATTTCACGATCAGATGGCAGCTCCACAGAAAGACACTACAGGGCAGACACACAGTGGGACTGAAAAAGGAGCTTATCGGTCCCTACCCTTCAATGTCTCTGAGACTAGCCTTCTGTGCGGAATTCGAAAAGCTGGCGCAAATATAGCAGTAGTTCTGCTAATGAATTCTTCTTTTTCCGTTTAAAAGAATTCAGAGACGTTCATCTGACCTAATTTTTGAAAAAACGTGGCTACCACGATGCGATTCGAAAACACGATAGCAAGACCGCCGAATGTTTCACAATTGGTCAAATAATTCATTCAAATCTGTTGAAAACACGTATTAATTACGTGCGGCTGGTAGTCATTTAGTAAATCTTAGATTGATTGCTTGAAAAATTTTGTTTAGGCAGTGACTTTCATGCGTCACCGTGGGCTGGGCGGGTAATGTGCACTGAAGTGTGTCACCGAGTTTTCCCAATTGAGTCAAATGACTTATTCAAATCTGCCAAAATACTTACTAATTTTGAAACAGACAGCTCCTTCTAACAGCGAAAATCTTCATCGGGAAAGGTTTGGGCTTAAGTTATGAAACTCGTGACGTACCAATCAACAAACACTCTATTCGCCCCTTCTATAGACCATGCTTACGATAAATGAGACGTGTGTACCCGAAAACTGTCAATATGCTAAGCTTAATCAAAACAAATTAATCAACGTGTGCTCTGATTCTACTTTCATCTTCAGGCGGTCGGGCACTTACGTCATTGATTTCGATGATCGCATACGCGTCCTCAGCATTTCCAACTTGGCCGGTGAAGGTATGAAACCCACGTCTGAGTTTTCCTTCACAAGCCGGCCAATCCACCACTCGTTGTTAAATTTTTCTTTGATGTGCAAGAAGTCTTTGAACTGGAAGAAAAAGAAGGCAGTAAATAGTAAAAAAAGCAAACACTACTCCTAGGGAAAAGGCTTGCTAACGGCTTCTAAACAGTTATTTTTTTAACACTAAACGACAACGAGGTACTGAAAGTGATGAACTGGTTGTGTTAGAAGTTGGACATTGGTTATATGATACGCCATGCTGACAGCTAAAAAGCCCAGATATTTGATTCGGTGATATTCCTTAGCCGCAAGACTCGCCTGCAAGGGGTTCGGCCGATCACTGGGAACCCCAGCGTTCACGTGAGATCTCTGCTAGATGCTGCAGTTTTGAGCTTGCGGTTATCCATTGGTGTCTGATGGAGTTTTGGTCCGCATATTCATAGTAAATTTCGGGTTTTAGGGTTATGAAGCTTAATTCGGAGATACTTACTCTAACTAGCAATAAATTTCGGTTGGGATCAAAGAACAACAATTAAAAACGAAACATGTACCAGAAAACACACGAGAAGGCTAGAGGATACACAGATGAGCCGAACCTCTCAGCTGTATCGTGCAGCGACAGAATATCAGCAAAAATACGTGCATGGGCTTTTTATGTAGTACCAGTACTGTCGGTACGGTGTATCGTATAACCTATATATGTGCTGAGGGCTGCCCGTTGTCAGTTTGTGAAGGTAACGCGGTTTTAACGCTGATGAACTTGGGCCTAAATATTCATATTAACTTTCAAAGTGAGTGCTTATAAAGCTTAATACCGAGTGATTTGCTCCCAAGCTGTAATTAATTTCCGAGGACAGCAATGCAAACTGGGTTAGAATGAACAACTCCCCAAAATATCGAAATTCTACAGAAAAACTACAACCAGGTCTATCGCTAACACCACCCGTCTCTCTTTCTCCATCTCTTTACCCCCCTCTTCTTCAGTTGACTACAAAACTGTTCGTTTGTTGTTGAATCGGCAGTTGTGATGATGGCCTCCTGTGGAAAGCCAAAATTTTCGGCTAATACACATACTGTACTAGTGATCGCGCGATCATCTTCTGTGCAAGCGGCGAAGTTTGTATGTCTTGACTGTTCCCAAAATGCCCTTTATAGGCTTTCTTGGCGAGCGGAGCAAAATTGGCGGAGCCCGTGTAAACAGGCACGATTTCACTTCCTTTTGCCTGTTTAAATTCTCTATATAGAACGATGCCAATGTATAGAAATGATAGTTATAAGTTTCAACAAAATCACCACCTTCGCGGGATCCCTTGTTTGTGCTCCGGTTAATAGATGATAGTTCGGTGATAACGAGGGTCACGTAACACAGGAGCTGGAGGAGAGATAGGAGGGTTTTTTTTTTGTTTAGGAATCTTGAGAAGGTGCTCGATCGTGACCGATTGGTTAGCAACATAGCAGCTGTTCGTGTCACGGCCAGAATCTCTGACTAACTATCTGTTCAGACAAATGTAAGGTTCCAGAGCTAATCCAGTCATGTCAACGTTTCTGGGTGCACCTGAGACTTCATTCCTCTGTCTCACTTAGTATGGATTTCAATGATAACCACCTTTTGCATACCTTCTCCTTCCACTTGGAGTGAGGACCAAGACCAGACTTCTATGTCCAGAGCCTAGGTTGTGCTGGGGTTGTTGTAATTTTGCGACCTCAAGGTGCGTGCATCGACCGAAATTATTTTGACAACAGACTGGAGGTAACGTACCAGCAGACACGCAAAAGAAGCGCAAAGCATTTCAGACATAAGCGTTTCCTGTTTCAGGGCAACTGTTTCAACTGCCACAAAAACTTCATCTGTACAGACCCAGCATGAGACAAAAGTAGCCAAACTGACTGCCAGTGCATCCATCCTGGTTGATTACCAGGTTAGTAGGTGTTTCCGCTGATGATGGAAGCACCTGCCGATGAAAGACGATCACGTAGTGCTTAAGTTTCGAGGAAGGCAATGGAAACAGGGTTATGCGTGAATCCGGTGAAGTGCAAAGAGTGAAAGACTCCCAAAATATCGACATTCTAAAGATACAACGCAACATAACAGAAAACGTTAATATTTTTAAATTGTTCTCCCTATTCCGATCTTTGGGGAAGACGTACGAAGACCCCCATCTTGTTAACACGTGCGGTTAATTTCTAATGAAAGCCGAGCAATATTTGAAGTCTTAAAAACGTGAAGCTCAACTCTGCTGTGTTTCACTGGCTTGAAAATGCCCCAGATTTCTTGCCGTCAAGCTAAATAAGCAGCACACAGGTAAATTGACCGGCAGAAAAGAATTAACAGTCATAGCATGAGGCAAGACCGGACAATGTCAAACTTAGAAATGAACAGAGGGAAGGGTTGGTCCTTTGGGAAATCAGCTGCACATGCGCTTCAGCCATCCAGCACATTTGTATCTCAGCAGAAAAAGGCCTAAAAAATCAGAATACATGCCCTTATCTACTGAAAGGCCGACATCCCAAGAAATATAATTTCAAGTCACATATATTGCTTGCGAAAGATGAGGAAAGCCAATTGGATAAATCATCGATTCCTGAAAAGTCAAAAAAATTATTTCGTAAATTGTTAACGTCAGATTCCTGGCTGTCGTCAGACGTGCAGTAAATGCGCCAAACAGCTAACTATTTAACACGTTTGGTTTGCCATTGCTATGTACTGCAACCATAACTGGTTTAGCTACCGCCTCTTTCATTTTCCCTCATATTATCTACTCGGCGTGTAATTTGATGTAACAATTAATGTACCAGTCATTGGGATGTATTTCTTCCAACATTTCTCGGCCTTTAGAGATGGACAGACGACGACAGAGCGAGTTTTGTCACAAGCAAATACGTGTCCAGTGTCAAGCGTTTTAGTGGAGGAATGAGAAAAGTGGACTCGCACCTTTACTGTAAATTAATGTCTATCTACATGCTTAGAGGTAGGTATCCTGATTTGACTACGGTTCACCGCACAGCAGGCATCTGATTGAAAGGAATTAGTTTCCTGTTTTATTTTCTGACCCCTATTACCTCATGCATCGGCGTCGAAAAGCTTAAGTTACCTATATTGGGAAACCTACTTGATCAAATAATTAATGTCTATCTGATAACTTTCATTATTAGACCAGCACCATGCAGTTTAGCAGAGGATTTTGGCAGATTTGATTCATTCGATTGGCCCACTTGTGAAAAACTTGGCGGCCTCGGTGGGAAATCCTGATTGGGCCGTCAACTAACTGCATCAGAATTGTTGGATTTCACACGTTGCAGTACGCTGGGTGGGTAAAATGCCCCAAGCGTGATAAAACTCACGGCTCCCGGTGGGGGCCTCGTAGCTCAGTTGGCTAAAGCCTTTCTCCTGCTGGCGTGGGTTCGAATCCTACCGAGGCCACCGAGCTTTTCACAAGTGGGTCAAACAAATTATTTAAATCCGCCAAAATCCTCTACTAAGTAATTGTGCCTCGTAGTCATCTGGTGGATTCTAAATTGATTGCTTAGGAAATCCTGCTTGGGCAGTCAGCTTACTATATCAGAAATGGTGGATTCCATACGTTGCAGTAGGCGGGGCAGGTAACTTGACCCAAGTTTGATTAAACACAAGGCTCCCAGTGGGAGCCTCGTAGCTCAGTTGGCTAGAGCATTGGCTGTACTAAAGCCTTCCCCTTGCTGGCGTGGGTTCAAATCCCACCGAGGCCGCCGAGCTTTTCACAATGGGGGCTGCAGTTAACTCAGTTTGGCTGGGGCATATAATCAAGTCTTACCAGCATTAATGACAGAGCACTGTTTATTCTTTAAGGCATGTTAAATATTTATCTGTTTTGTGCTTTTACTGCACGTCTGGAGACATCCTGGGAATCAACATCGAAAATTTATGAAAAAAGGTTTGGTGACTTTCACAAGGAACCTACAACTTTCTATGTATATTACTTGGGATGTCGATTTTGGAATAAATATACATATCAGTAAACGCCCCCTACCATAATAAATACTTCTGATCGCAGCCGGTAGGACTAAGGGCCCGTTTCATGCTGAGTTTGTTTCACCAGCTCGAATATAACCGAGTAAAACTGGCATTTTCGAAAAAATATCTTCCTTTATGCATATGTATATGTGTTTCCGGTCCCAGCTGAGTCAGGGTTTTGATTGGCTGAATGAAGTTACAATATGTGCGAAACTAACTGTATCAATCTACTCACAGCTTATGTCGTTAATTTCCTCGATATATATATATATATATATATATATATATATATATATATATATATATATATATATATATATATATACCTGCGTGGCCATTTCGGCCTTATTAGCCTTCTTTATCTAGCCCTAAGTAACACCAGGTTTGGAAATCCCGGGTTGGCATCAGTCGAAGCTGTAATTAAGCAATATGCTTTGGTAAAATTTTGAACTATTTTATGAAGCTATGACATATATTCTCGGAAAACTGGAAGCTGGGATTATTAACAGTGCTTAGCTGATTAGTTAGAGGCATGTAGATTGTAACTGGTCACGGTAAGGTCTCAGTGGAAAGCATCTCAGGAAGCAGCATCATTTTACCACTAGTTAACTAGAACCTAACGCCAATCCAAAGTCAAATGGAGAAGAAAATACCACTTTCTAAGCTATCAAATTCTCATAATTCGCATTTTTATGCAAATCACTCGTTCAACGTTTTCTCCATGATACGATTTTTTCAAGGTTTTAAACTTGTTTGGTCCCCATGGGATCAGCAGCAAACAGTCCACGCCCCTATCTTTTAAACTATTTAGAATATTACACGGAGGACAAAACTTGTAAAATGAAGGCGCCTAAAGGCCTGAGGAAATACCGATGTTAACTGAGAGATACAGATCTTCACAAATTCAACTGCACGGCCAGCTTTGTAGACCTCATGATGTGATTGGATTGCTGTTGCCAATAAACATGTCGGGCATCACTTAGAGGAAATCTAAACAGTGAGCGCAGTACAGTTAAGAAGAACAAGCCTTCGGACACAATGAGGCGACATAAATTGAGAAAAATACAGAAACATTTTCGAAAAAAATAATAATTTGCAAGTTGAGCTACTAGACTAAATGACTACTAGTGATATTTGTCGTTAAATGCTTAGTTAAAAACTGACAGCACATAATAAACCTACCTGGAAGCTCACAACATGGCCGGAGAGAGGGCAACCAGTGTCCGCAGATCCGTCAAAACTGACATTTGTTCGAACCGCAAAAACGACATTTGAGGTCTAGAAACAGATACAATTCCTGCAACTGTGAACTCTTAAACGAAGTATTTTATTTATAAAACCTAATAACAAGCCCTAATTGAGCCGAAATTTAATGGGTAGTGTCTGCTAAAACATTTCTTGAGAATAAATTAGGAAATCACTAAGCCTTTCTAAAACAGCACAAACAAGCAGGTAAGAGAGTAAGACGCAAAAAATTGCCTAGGACATAAAAGCGCCGAGAAAAAGTTAATTTACCCCTGATTCGTGCGCAAAGGTGCCCTAACTGCAAATATTTACTAGATCATAGTTCAATCCTCACGGAATCAAGGAAAACCAGTTTCTACGGAAGAGGACCTCCTTCGAACACAACAGGAACTATTGTATACAAAGCGGATTCCACTGACAAGTCAAACTGTGAAGTCTGTCAGCGCTAATCCTCGCTTGGCAGAAATTACTCACAAAAACTGAGAGAATACCACTCGGCAGCGTTGACAGCTTCCCAAATAAAACCTCTTTACAGTCCTGGATAATGTGGATTAGATAGGATAGGAATAGCTGCAAGGAAAACGCAAATAGAAGCGGTTTTACTGTCTTGTCACATATCCACGAACTGATCTTTGGAAAAGGTATAATAGCTGAGAATATTTGGACATTTAACTTCTATTTGCAGGTTTAAGATAAGAGTATTTGTTTACATAGTTCACCAAAAATAACGTCCCGACCTTTGGACGGCTCAAAGGCGGTAAAAATAGGGCAAATAAAGATGGAATTTTAATACATAATCCCAAAAAGCATCAATATCAGAGTGTTCGGAATGCTTGATGGGAGGCTAGAGTAGAGGCTGTGTTTGGTGGTTACGTATTTGCATGCCACAGTCACTGCGTATACTGAAGAACCAATGGCTCTCCAGTACACCGATGCAGTTACCAAAAATCGTATTAGCATCCGAGATCTCATCAACTTTTTCTTTCCTTCGTAGTATCACCTAAATACATAGACGATATTTTGGCTACAGCTTTTCACCCAAGCATCGTTTGTTTTTGTCTATGACCGTTCATTTATTATATGTT
>WEDG01001449.1:0-73282 GCA_017591395.1 Schistocephalus solidus | reverse complement strand
GTCACCGCCCTCGATGGAGTCAAAAACAGAATGTAGTCATTAAAGGTGTCCCGGAGTCAGCTTCAATTATTCCAAAGGGAGCGAGTTAAACATGACTTGGAACTCCTTCAATTGTATGCAAAAACGCTGCTAGACCGGACGGCGAGGCCATTCACATTCTCAAGGCATATAGAATTGGGAAGGCTCTGTCAACAACCGATTCGAATTCTCGACCAAGAACTCTTAAAATCATCTTGGAAAACGAAGCACAGGCACAGCTCCTGCTACAGAGAAAATCAACCCTGCGGGGTCCGCATTCTGAAGTGTTTTTTCAACCGGAATATGGGCTGAAAGAGCGAATTAAAATGCGACAGCTAATAATAGAGCTGGTAACAAGCAAGACCAATGGCGAGGCCAATCTCGAAATAAGGGATGGACAGATAGTTCAAGTGAAAAGAGCATTTCTTTGGCCGAAGGTAGTCACCCTGACAGCCTAACTGTCCCGTTTCAGAAACCAAAAACCTGCCCACTTAAACTAATAGTCCTCAATGCCGGATCTATGCTTCATAAGATGCCTTTGCTCCAGACTCTGGTTTTCATCCACCGCCCTGACATTTTAATAGTTACAGAGATATGGGCGACACCCTGTGTATCCGACTCCGAACTCTCTATTCTAGGCTACGCTTACATTCGGAATGATCGACACGAGGGCTGTGGTGGAGGAAGCTGTATCTATGTTAGGCAACTACTTACATTTTCCATTGGACTCTCGCCAATTTACCGCGGTATAGGAGAGCTGTTGGCTCTGAGAAGTTCTAAAAGATAACTACTCTTTACTCGTTGGTAGTGTCTATCGCCCACACAATGCCAGCTAAGGATTACGATCTTTGTCCCTCACTGGCATTTTACGCTGCAGCTGACTTGAATCTGAAGTACTGCTTGATTGCAGGTGACTTCAATCTTCCTGATGTTCATTTGTTTCCAACTTCCGGTCCTGAAAATTTCGAAGACCTACTTGAGGCCATAGATATAGGCATCTGGGACCAGGTAGTTGATTTTTCCACCCGAGGATCAAACATACTTGATCTTATTTTTTGTAGAGGTTGTCAGGCATTGTCAGTGTCATCTTTAGATCCACTTGTGAATTCTGATCATACTATAGTTCTTTCTACACTAGAACTAGAGGCTGCTGAAACGTTTTCTAAAAATAAAGCTTTTTCCGTGATTTCAGATCAGCAAATATGAGGGAATTGCTAACACACCTAAATTCCCACGACTGGACTAACTTCTTTATATGTTCGGATGTGAATGTTTGTACTGATACTTTTTACAACGTTCTAGGTTCACTCACTTCTCGTTTTGTTCACCGTAAGAAAATAATTAATGTCAAGGATGAAGTCTACGTCCCTTTATCATTCCGCCGTAGACTGCTTAGACTCTCCCCTTTCGTTTTTCATCTACAAAATGACACCTCCGTCCTGCCCTTGATTTAACAAATCTTTGAAGAGGCCAAGAGGCTGTCTGGCGAAAAATGACAAGCCGATGAGGTTAACTTTGCCGAAAACCTTTCATTAAATGTTGCGAAGCTCTTTTCGCGCACAGTAAAAGCGCAGAGAAAAACTCAGCACCCCGTACTTCGAGACGCCTTAGAAAACCAAATAGCTGACGCTAAGTTGACTGATGATAGCTTCAATGCTCTCTTGTCTAGAACTTTTAGTGAACATACTGTCGCCTCCTTTCCTAACATCCAGGTTTGGACCGGTAACGTCCTCGAAAACATAACTTTACCCTCTGGGACGTGACCGTAGCCATTCGGCGTTTTCGTCAATCTTACAGTCCAGGACCAGATGGCGTCCCGGTCAGCGTTTTAAAGGCGGATGCAAACGATATATTTCCGTCCCTTCTGTATAAGATATGTAAGCTTGCTATTGAAAGTGAAACTTTCCCTACTTTATGGAAGGAATCGCACATATTGCCTATTTTCCAAACACGGCCGACCTACGTCATTTGACGACTTTAGACCAATAAATACACTTCCAACAGTCTCGAAGATCTTCGAGACCTTGATCAAAGACAAGATGATGCGTCACCTAGGAGAGAATAACCTACTTAATGCGGCTCAGCATGGTTTTCTGGAAAAAATGTCTTTTGACACTTGCCAGCTCTCTCTCTCTTGATCATGTGCTACAATCTAGAGACAGCGGTTTTGCAATTTACACCGTTTACTTCGATTTCACTAAGGCTTTTGATCGTGTTGACCATGATCTCCTTCTGCTGAAACTTGCCTCCTTTGGCATAGGTAACAAGCTTCTGAACTTAATATTTTCCTATTTGAATGCTCGCGCACAACGGGTTAAAATTTCTGATGTTATCTCTAACCCCACGCATGTGAGGAGCGCAGTTATTCAGGGCAGCGTGCTCGACTTGCTTCTATTTTGCCTCTTTGTCAACGATGTTCCTGATTGTTTTCAGTATGGCAGGCCCTTTATGTACGCTGACGACTTAAAAGTTGCCTATAGATACAAAGCGGTTGATCGCAACATCGTGCTTGAGCTCTTAAAAAAAGGATCTTCAAGCCTTCGCTCAGTGGTGTCGCACATGGCGCCTCTCACTTTCTTGGCAAAAGTGCTCCGTTATGGTTATTGGCGACAACCATCAGCCCCACCTAAGCATAGACGGTCACGATCAAATGTGCCCGGAGTTATAAAGGATCTGGGCATATCATATTCTAGTAGTCTTAATCTATCAGAGCACTGCGCCCTGATTGTCTGGAAAGCACGCCAAACTACTGGGTTTATTCTCAGAAATTTTAAAACCGTCAACATTAGAATCAGCCTCTTTAAAATGTATGTCAGGCCTAGTCTGGAATACTGCTCGCTTCATTTTAGCCTTCTGCACGCTAGTGAACGAAAGAAGATAGAATCAGTCCAGCACTTCTTTCCAAAAAGAGTTTTCTATTTAGAAAACCGAAACCTGTCCTACCAACAATTCTGTGCGCTTACAAGCCTTGACCCACTGTGGCTTCGCAGATTACAGAAGGGACTGTTTTTACTGTTTAAACTACTAAACAGTCGTACATGTAACCCCCTTATATATCTGAGGCACCTTGACCACTCTCGGCGTACCATTCATCAAGATGTATTTCTATTTTTTCCTTTGGCACGCGCCGTTAGATACCGTCAGTTTTTTTTCGAAACAACGCTATAGCAATCTGGAATAAACTACCCGGGAGTATTAAAATTTAGCAAAACTATCCTTTTTTACGAGAGCTGTCATTAGTTTTCTACATTCAGAACACCTTCCACGAATTTCGGATGCTGATTCTCTGGAAGCTCTCTTCTGTTCTGATGGCGTCAACGGACTCTGAATCCTGTGCCGGACTTCATGCTGAGGGCAATATTGCTGGCTATGCAGACCTCAATCGGTTTATTTCTCAGTCAATAGCAAACAGCCGCTCACCGACATACCTGCTGGTGCAGAATACCGGATCCGTAACACTGAATTGAGAAGTTCTTCACCGGGCACCTGTGTAAACGCGTCCCTGTCCTCAATAAGCTGTACTCAATAAGCTGCAGTTTTTTCTCCTGAAAACACCTGAAACAACTATCAGGAGTTTTTTTCACTGTCAGCTTGACCCTCTACTGTATATTTTTTTGACCTTGCCTGTAAACTGGCAGTAAATAAATAAAATAAAATAAAAAATAAAATTTATTGAAAATTCAGCCGCTCCCCTCCGACCATCCAGGTTTGGACCGGTGCCGTCCTTGAAATCATAACTTTTACCCACTGTGACGTAACCGTAGCCATTCGACGTTTTCGTCAATCTTATAGTCCTTGACCAGATGGCGTACTGATCAGTATTATAAAGGCAGATGCTAATGCTATTTTCCCGTCACTTATATGCAACATATTTAATCTAGCTCGTGAACGGGAAACCTTTCCCAGTGTGTGGAAGGAATCGCACATTCTACCTTTTCCCAAACACGGCCAATTTACGTCATTTGACGATTTTCGGCCGATCAACACACTCTCCGCATCTTCGAAAATCCTGGAGAACTTGATCAAAGATAAGATGATGTATCCATTAACCGAGAATAACCTACTGAGTGCAGCCCAGCATGGGTTCCTCAAAACAAGTTCTTGTGATACATGTCAGCTCTCTTTATTTGATCACGTTCTACAATCTAGGGATAATAGCTTTGCACTTTACAAAAAATAAATAAATAAATAAATTGTATATTTAAGGCCCAGAGGGTCCCATCATTACAAAACTAATTACCATGGTTTAAATAAATACAAAGTGATAATTGCTGCACTATGTGAGCATCCATATGAACAGCAGAAATCGAGTAGTATGGTAAACATATCCGACTCAAAACGATTTGCCATTTTTAAAACGAAAATCAAAAATTTTTGGCATATACGGTACACTGGAAAAGATGCAGTAAAAAACTCCTAGAGTTAAATCGGAGGCGGAGTTCGGTGAGCCGCCAATTTAAAAAAATTAGGAATAAAACTGCTTCACTAAAAAATTAATAGCTTAATTCAATGGGATAGTATTGTGATGTTGCTGACAACGTATGAGGGTTTGAATGCTCCTTATCAAGTTAGAGATAATAAAGCAGTCGGAGCAACTGTTTATAAACACCAGTGGAGGTGAGAGAGGACGAACTCATCGTAGACAACATGGTCAAAACGAAGACGGGACAGTAGAGGTCACGAGATCATAATCGAGATGCGACCTTTCTGACTGCATAGTCCACCAACAAAGAGGTAAAACCATCAGAACCCGTCTCGATCATCAAATGAACCCGGAGACCATAGTCGGGGTTGCAAAATCGGAGGAAAGTTTCAAGGATGTCAAGAGTTGGCAATGCTAGTTTAAAAGGATGGGAAGAAAAAGTGAATGCAAAGATTGACTCTGCAGAGGGTGAAGGATATATAATAAGAGACCAATAAAATATCAAGGGAGCTGCCTCAAATACCAGGAGGACCCTTTTAAAAATCCAAAAGTTGCGAGTTTGGGAAGGAAACAGACAATAAGGACTTTATATTTTCGAAGTTAAATATTTGCGTAATTTAGATTTGAAAATAGATATTGTAGAGGAAAACCTAATTTCCAGTGGAAGATGATTCCATAGGAAAGCATATTTGGAGGCAAAAACTGAGACCGGTTAGTTGTGGAGCTAAGGGGTGGTGAAATGATCATAGAGAAATGACGAGTGACATAGGGTCAATCTACCGGAGTGAGTGCGTTAATTCGTTGGAGATTCGGGCTAGATTCAACGCAAAACAGGAAGCAGAGACCGGCTTCGAGTCTTCTAACCCACATAAATTTAATGTTTGCTAACTGGCATCTATCCGTATAAGCGATACTGGATCCAGGGTGATAAAATAGTCTTCAAGTAAAAACCCTCTGAACTTTTTCAATCTTACTGTGGTTAGACGCGTTCATCAGCACAGGAGGGGACAGCAGTATTCTAGGATAGGAAGAAAAAACATACTGTATAGGTTTAACTGTATTTCCGGAAGGAAGAAATTATGTGAAATATAACCACATATCTGTGCAGCCTTTGCAGAGATTCGATCTGCATGAGGCGATAATTTTAGCTTATTCGTGTAACTTAGACCTAAGTCTTTTATGGTTGATCGTTCTAAAAGTGTACTGTTTTGAAATACTAGGGGTCCAGGAAGCTTGGCGGGGCCAAAACACAGGAAACTACGCTCGGATGGAGAAAGTTCCAACTGCCAACTAGAGCTTCAACGTGAGAGCATAAGTAGATCAGTGTTGATTTTATCGAGGCAGCTATTGGCAGTGTCTTCATAAAATGAATAAATTCACTTGAGATCGTCAGCGTAAACGAAATTTTCTGAATTTTTGAGTTAAGTTGAAATTTCGTTTATGTACAGAATGAAGAGAAGGGGACCTAGAACCGTGCCTTGAAAATCGGCACTCGTTATCGGCTGAGGCGTCGAGTAGCTATCACCTACTTAGACCTTCTGGCTGCGGTTACACAAGTAAGAACCAATGAAGTCAAGCAGAGGAGACCGGATGCCGAGGGCTTCCAGTTTCACCAGAAGACGTCTGTGCGGTACCTTGTCAAAGGCTTTGCTCTGGTCAAAGTAGATCACAACCGTTGGCAGCTGCTCATTACGAAGGGATGTGACGAGGTTAAGAAAAGCTAAGTGGCACACTTCGCATGATCTCCCAGGTAGAAAACCATATTGCGAGTCGCTTAAGATCTTATTTTCTTGCCAAAATTCGAGAATTTGATTAAAAATAATTTTTTTAAAGACGTTTTGCTTGAGTTGGGGTTTTTTGAACGCCTTGATAATTATTTACGTCCGATCTAGATCCCTGACTTGAAGACAGGAAGAATAAAAGATGTCTTCCATGAGTCAGGAAAGAATCCGTTTAGAAGATAAACTGAGAATATATGGCTAAGCAATCGGAGGAAGCTCGGCACTCTCTTAATTACTGAGTTTGGAATACCATCAGTCCCCGAAGAGTGAGAGTTTTTCAGACGCATTATTTGCTTGCGAATTAGTTCTACGGAGAAATCAATAGTGCTGATAACATTCAATGTGGATGCCTGAAACGTCGGAACCGGTTCAGATTCCATCGTAAGATTATTTGCAAAGAACGAACTAAACAGTTCTGTCTTGTCAGAGTCTTCGAGAACGAACTTCTTGTCTTCATTTAGTAATGGAGGAGTTTCATAACCTCATTTAGAGGAGGATCGATGGCGGAAATGTTGAGCAACAGATTTTGCAGAGTTTGGCTCACTGAGTTTGCATAGTCTATTCCGATTTCACCAAGGCCTGCGATCTTGTTGAGAATGCCCTTCTTCTCCTGAAACTCTCCTCTTTCGGTATATGTGGTAAATTTCTGAGCTTGATATCTTCTTACCTTAGTTCTCGCACACAACATTTTAAGATCTCCAATGTTATCTCAAACTTGGCACGTGGGAGGAGTGAAGTTATTTAGGGTCGTGTTTAGAATTAAGAATTTATATTTGGTTAGCACTGGGAAAGGCACTGTCTAATCAAACATTAGTGACGAAATAAAGTTTTGACAATGTTTGCAGATAAAATGCACAAATACTTAATAATGTAGACAGAACTTGTCCTGCTTTGTAAACAGTTAGCGATATTTTGACATTAATGGTGAACTAGAAAAAATAGGCAATGAAATAACTTCTACCTTACAAATGAAGGCAAAGTTCAAAAGGCGTTCCATTTTGAATAGAGGGTAGGAGAAAAACACTGCTAAGGAAAAAATGGTCAGGTGGTAGAGTAGGGTAATACTACAGAAGCATTTCAGAATGAGACAATGAAACGTCGAGATGATTCGTTCTTGATCACTTAGGTGTATGAAACAAAATCTCTTGAAAATGCGTCAATGAACTTAAGCCCTCAGCATCTTAGGATCCAGAATTGAATTCTGATGATGGTAAGTATCCAAAGACACGACAGCATTTTAGACTGTGGACCACCGAATCTATACGTCCGAATGACTTCATGGTTTGGATGACTGGTGATATAAGGAGACATCATAGTTTATGGGTGACTCGAGGTAGCGCAAATATAGTTTCAAGAGGGTCACTTAAATTCCCGATGGTCCTTTCGCCGAGTCATGGGGAAAGCTACTGGGAAAAGATGAGGAAAATAAAAGGTTAATAGAATCAGTGTTAAGATAAAAGTGCAGTCTTCGCTTGAATGCAGATAGACTAGTTAACGACTTTATTTCAATTGGCAAGTTATTCCAAAGAAAACTATGCCTAGAAGCAAATAAAAAAGAGCGTTTACACGTGGAGGATGCAGGGGGACGTTTAATTAGTGCCGAATTTCTTAAGTTATAAGGAAGACTAACGGGAGTAATGACAGAAAGCTTGAGGTGAGTTGAACTATTATTTAGTCGGAAAAGGAGACAAAAGCCTGCTTCAAGTCTCCTGACCCAAAGAAATTGAAGCTTCATTAACTTGCATCTTGTTGAGTAGGAAGTAGTTGAAAGAGTCGAAAATAGGAGTTTTTTGTGAAATGACTTGGACATTTTCAATTTTTAACGGCTAGATTCGTTCATTAAACTGAAGAAAGGACAGCAAAATTCAAGAATGGGAAGTACAAACATACGATTAAGTATTAATTTTACTTCAGGAAGGTAGACATTACAAGAGACTTGGGACATTTTAGCTTTTAACATGACCCAATTCTTTGACTATGGTCAAATGGAAGAGGTTGGTTCCGGCGGCACCTTCTTCTAAAGCGTACACCAAATGACAGAACGACGGAATGCTTGATTCGTCTTTGCACTCATGAAGGACAGCTCGGAACCAATGCCTCTTGTGCCATATTAAGGAACATACAATAACTCTATGCCTACCTTTACGGGGAACCCAATTCGTCACAGCCCTCGATGTCTATGCCCCCCCTTAATGAACAGCGCGGAATAAATGGAGAAATGTCCTAGAAATACCTGCACAACCTCCAGCCGACTGTGCTAAAGGTGGAAAAACTGAATGTCCTCGTTGTTGCGGGCAGCGTTGCAGGGGAGGGAGTGCTAGATATCAAGGGGATTGGCAGCCACAGCAACAAAGAAATCCCCATTCTATAGGTCCCTGTGGAACACTATATTCTCCTGATTAGCACCCTATCTCGTCTTTGGATGCATGAGGATGCGATGTAAACGCACCCTCGCTCGCGTTACAAGCAGGTTCCGCACCAAATTCTCACGCAGAGGCGTGATCGGCGGGACCTGCTTACAGCACAGGAGATTTGTGATTTTTACTGCTATACCGAGCTTTGCACTGTCTTCTCCAAGATGCTGCTGCTGCAGACACAACCTCGTGGGCAACCACGCGTGGATGGGCCACCAGGTAAGTTAAATAATGTCTTATTAAATTTAAATGACTAACATTTAGATTTCAGCAATTGCTTGAATCTCTGCCTAGAAAAGAGGCAAGCCTTGGAAGCAAATACCACAGTAGAAACACAGTGGATCAAGCTAATTAATGCCATCCAGTCCACTGCTCTGGACGTCCTTCGTGTCGCACGTTGTCAGCATCAACTTTGCTGTTTGGTCTAGTCATTCAAGAAATTCGTCGAAATTCTTTTTCAGTAGGAAACATCAGGCGAACCTCCGTTAAAATTTGAACAAAACTGCGCTAAAAGTTTCTGATCTGCAATCTATCGTCATCATCTAAAAAGCGTAACCCTCGTGCACTTTGGAATTTTAGCCAATTTATGTCTCAATATAGCTTAAATTTATCCATTATTTATATTCTTTTTGAAAGAAAAATATAAACTCTCACTTCTCAACAACGTGGGGATATCATCTTTCTCATTCATCTTGTTACAACTGAAGCCTTTGATAGACAGAACCAAAGGTTAAACTTTAGCTTGAAAAGCTTTCATTTGAATATTCAACCCCTTGTTTTCGTGCTTTATTTCCTTTACTCTAGTGGCTTTAACCGCAAGGTCAAAGAAGTTAAAAGACCTGCATATCGGATCAAAAATCCACCGATGTTGGTTGGAGTATTTTCGGCGACAGAAGTTGACTTTACTATCTATCATCACAAGCGCTCAGTGCAATATCTTATGGAAAATATGCTTTTTATTTGCCTGCATAAAACTCATATGGAAATAAAAGACCTGCAACGAATCATACACATCCAAAATTTGCCTCTGGGGCCCACTCTCCAGCTGTTTTTTGCAACAGTCCCTGCGTATTTACGGTAGTTTCTGTTACCCATAACTCTTTATCTGAGCACAGTATCCCTGACTGAAACGAAACCTGCCGTATTTTAACATCACAGTGAAGCGTTAATCACTCAAATTTAAATCTACTTTTATCAGGCAGGCTGACAATGGCAGAACGTAGTGGTAAACTATAGAATCCCAATCGCCTCCCAGTGCACAGAATAGTGACTAAGCTATAAAAACTGGGCGAAAAAATGAATAGACGTTGGTGACTTAAATTTCTTGGCAGTAAGTTTACAAAGAATAATAGCTTCCACCAATCAGTTTCTTCAACGGCTAAAACATCGGAAGCTACAGGTAAACGAATCCATGTTATCCCTTGATTGTTTCACTTGTTGCCTTCATCTGGCAGCAATTACTGATTAACGTTGTGCTACAACTTTTAACTAAATTTTAACTATGAAGGACAAGCCTCTGAAGTCCGAGCATCTAGGCGCCCTTCTATGACATTTCTTTTAAAACTTATCTTACATTTGGTGGACAAATGTATAAAGGGTACCCCTGGGTTCCCCTATGTCGGGCCCGATTGTTGAAGTGGTCCTTCAAAGAATAAAACACTTGACCTTCATTAAGTATCAACCTAATTTTGGCCTCTTTAGGTTAATGATATTTTCGTTATTGTCAAAACATATGCCATTGCTCGCCTCAAGATTACTGAACTCGGTTGGCCCGAATATCAATTGTACGATGGAAGCGGAGACAACGAGCCAACTTCCGTTCCTTGATGTTCTTGTGCACTGGTGTACAACTAGACTACTGCAAACTACAATATTCAGAAACACCATCAGCACAAATGAAATACAACACTTTAACCGCAATCACCCTCGGTGTCACAAATGAAGCTTTTTCCGCATTATATTCAAAAGATTCAAAACACGTTGCAGCATGCCAGCATGCAAAAATACTGAATGACTATCCTTTCAGAACCTCTTCGGAGCTTATGGATTCCATAACTATTTTATCGGCAAAAGCAGGCGCCAAGCCAAGAGACGATGGTCAAAGGAAAAGCAGCCTGGAATCTGAAGGGCCATTTTCCACCCTAAAGGAGTCTCTGAATCAGTTTCTGGACTGTTACCACCCACTACAGTAGACATAACCCACCGACCCAAAGCAACAATTATTCACCCGCTTTATGTGACTCAAGGACACGCTACCACTCACTAAAGCCTCCGCAGTTGTCTTTAAAGTGAGTTGCAAGCAGATGGGCTGCAATAACGCTGGTAAAACTAAGCGAAAATTGCAGACCTGCCTACAAAGGCGCAACTCGGCAACTTGGAGGAGAGACCGATACTCACAGCTTGTTACGCACGTTAGAGAAACCAGCCGTTCTTTCGATCTTTAGAGAGCTACCAGCTAAGGCCGAGGAAAGTCAAAGAATTAAAGGCTAACGTTTGAGGCTCAGTATTCGGATGCCAAATCTATCAACAGGCATTTTTACCTTCCTGCAGCTTATTAATCCATGCGTCATTAGATACACGACGCAAGACGGCATTTGTCAGTGTCCCACACAAACGTCTAATCTATAACCTATCTGAAATTGGAATATGAGGAGTGCCGCTGACATGGGTCGCAAATTTTCTAACAGGAAGATTACAAACTGTGTTCATCAATACCTCGAAGTCAACATCTACCCCGGTTCTAAGTGGTGTCCCCCAAGGCTCTGTCTTAGGGCCGTTACTCTTCTTAGTGTACATCAACGACTGCATCGACTATCCGGGTTGTAGTGCCATCATTTTTGCAGATGATGTTAAATTTTGGTAGGCCATCAGAGTTGATGCTGATAGGCACGCACTTCAAGAGTCTTAACCATCTTTGCAGCTGGTCTGCTCCTTGGCTCTTAAATTTTAACGTTAGTAAGTATGTGGTCCTGAGACTCCGTATCAGAAGGGCCAGTGAGGAGGATGAATCCTACCAATACCTTCTCGCTGAGCAGCCCCTTTCAATTGTCAAGGAACAGAAGGACCTCAGTGTTCTAATAACCTCCTCATTCAAACCATCTTCTCAGTGTTTAAAGGCAGCTGAAACGCGCAACGCAGGTCTTTTTTAAGCTCAGATGCGGATTTTTGCAGATTGAACAAGAACTTTTCCAAAAGACCTACGAATTATTTGTTCGATCTCACTTGGAGTATGCCGTCCAGTCCTGGCGTCCATGGTTTAAAAAGGATTATCTGCAGCTAGAACGAGCCCAGGAGAGAACTAAGAAGATGGCCAATATCTTAGTCATCTGCTTTACGAAGCCAGACTGGCTAAACTTGATTTTTTTCCTCTGAATCACAGGCAACTACACAGTGACCTCATCCAAACCTACCAGATTGTCAGAGGCCGCGACTGTGCCCTAGAATTTGCTGATTTCTTCGAATTGGCTGGGACGGAACATCTGCGAGGTCACCCCTTTAAACTGCAGAGTAAGTTGGTTCACACGGACGTCCGTCAGAACGTCTATTCGCAGAGGGACGTTGGAGCATGTAACGGACTCCCTGACTAGTTGGTTCTTTCAGAAAGTGTTGACACATTTAAATGCAAACTAGATATTCACTTGCTGAGAAAATATTGTAAATATAAGTAAGATTGTGTCGGTAGCTGCAGCTTGCGCCTGACCCAAACATATCGATGAACTTACATTTACGTTTGTTCAGATTTCTTGTTGGTAACGTGTATTAAGTCACTATAAGTCACTTTATTTAGGGAAGTAGGTTTTTGCCCTTGAGCTCCCTATTCACATGCAAAAATGTCAAAAGAATAAATGCTTACATCAGTTAATCTGACAAATTAAAATGCAAGGTCATCGATATGTGTGGGCCAGGTACAAGCTGCCACTACTGACACAATCTTTATTGTATTTACAATAGTTTCTCAGCAAGTGAATATCTAGTTTGCATTTAAATGTGTCAACAGTTTCTGAAAGAACCACCTAGTCTGGGATTTTGTTACATGCTCCAACGACCCTCTGCGAATAGACGTTCTGACGGACGTCCGTGTGAATCAACTTCCTCTGCAGTTTAAAGGGGTGACCTCGCAGATGTTCCGTCCCAGCCAATTCGAAGAAGTCAGCAAATTCTAGGGCACAGTCGCGGCCTCTGACAATCCGGTAGGTTTGGATGAGGTCACCTTTTAGTTGCCTTTAGTTCAGAGGAAACAAATCAAGTTCAGCCAGTATGGCTGCGAAAGGCAGATGACTAAGATATTGACCATCTCCGTAGCCCTCACCTGTCCTCGTTACAGCTGTAGATAATCCTTCTTTAACCACGGACGTCAGGCCTGGACGGCATATTGCCATTTTTTAATGTGAATAAGGAGCTCAAGTGCGAAAGCCTTATTCCCTTAATAAAGTGGTTGTTATTGACTGAATTACTCCGTATACAGCCATATTGCATTTTAGGGTGTTCCATCGATGTTTTCCGTTTGTTTTGCTCGAACTTGTTACGTAGCTTAGTAGCCTCGTTTTTACCAGTTTTGCGTTCCCCTGATCTGACAATGAAATGGGTTACAGTCGATTATAATCCTCTTTTATTTCTATTTTATTTGCATTATAGATGTTCCTTGATGTAAGGGAAACTGGTTTGATCTCTAAAATGCAGGCATTGTCGGTGAAAAACCTACTCGAGCTAGCTTCAGTGCATAGATCTGTATTTTTTCAGATGCAGAGGAAATCTAGTGTCGTAAACCCCTGGGTTTTTTTTAATGGTGTGTGCAAACACATCGGTAGTTACACTCACAGTATTCACAATTTTTGGAAGATCTTGGTCAATGTACCCTTACAGATGACTGTTGAATCGGTAGGCTTCTGTGTTTTCAATGCGATCAGGCTTTTACTAGACTCGAGTTGGTTGATGCACCCAAGTGATGTAACCGTCCTCCAATGCTTGGTATCTTGCTAAAGGATCCACTTTCTTTTGCTTAATTACCTTGATGTTCTGTTCTGTAGATATTACCTTTAATTTTTGGGGCTTGAGGACTGACTGAGTTAATATCTTTAGGTTATTCACCTCAAACTCCATATCTAGGATTTTCTGCAGGAGCTACCGGCACAAGTCTCATCTTCAAATGTCACGTGTTTGAAAGCAACTCAACCTTTTGCTCGCTTAAGGGAAGGGGGACGAGCGACAAAATATCCAAGCTTGTGATGAATTTTACGATTGGTTTTGTTTAAAGGACTAAAATTTTCACAAAAGCCAACGTCCCCAGATGGTTGAGGGGTCAAAACACTCGGCCGTGGGTTGGCATGATCGAGTTAAATTCCCGTCAGTGCACTATTTTGGACGCTGGGATCTTCGCCAATTTAAAATCCCATATCTAGTAAGTGGGAATTTTTGATGCTTTTTATATAGGTTATACACAAAAAAATTTAAACGACTGAATTTCTGAAGCAACTTCCGAAAATACTCAGTCGTTTTGATTTGGACGGGACGGGAGACATGGTGGTGAAAGCGAGGAAGATGTTGAAATGTATATTCCTACGAATATTTCTGTATAAACATCCGAGCATGACAGTATTGTTTGCACAAGCTGGAATATTGGCATCTCAGAGCTGCAACAGCGTAAAGTCGAGCAAATAAGCGAGGACGGTGAAGATCATCGGAGGTCCAAAATTTGAATTTTAATTCGAAGGTTGCGCTATGTTCAGTCAGTAACTTGATACAGTTGAAAACTTGGGCTTCCGAGAAAACATTAACATTCTTTCCCAACCACTCAAAAATAAACCATAAATACCGTAAAAGTATGCCGAAAAAAACTGCGATTATAGACAAAGGTAGAAAAATCTAAGTTAGTGATAAATGTTACATCTTCTTAATGCTCAACATTATGCTTCAGTCAGCAAGCAAATTGAACGTTTTTGCATTTTTTTTTGCTTTTTTAGGTGGATTGACACGTGAGGTCAGGTTATTGCTCGCTTCCAATTCCTGTGAAGCTGTTGTAAACCACGCCGCTTCTTACTGCTTTTGCACTTGTGCGTTTTTGGCGTGGGTGTCAGAGATAGAAGAACATGTGGCATGCTCGGCTAAAAGAATGCGGTGTTGATTATTTCATGTCTGTTATGTGGTTTTATTCTGGAGTTTTCTTTGTTTAATTGGAGCTAAATCTGGGCTGAGGAAGGATTTAAGGGTCTGAAAATTTTTTATGCAGGATTATTCAGTATCATTCAACCTAGATTTGGATGAAGAATGTTACTAATACTGATCTTTTGCGACTTTTTGAGGCGAGCATTTTGATGAAAGCTATTTGGGTATCAAGGCCACAGGAGTATTTCGTTTGCTGGATGGTTGGTGTTGCGTTTAAAGCATGTGGGAAATTGCTGACTATCAAAGTAAGTCTACGTTTAAATGTATCGGCAACTTCGAAGGAAACCAAATGTACAATTGAATCTATTTTTGGAGAGCTCGTGAGGTTATTGGTAAATTAATTTGCCTCTAAAAGATACAAGAGGATCAAAAATAGAGATTCGTGCTTCTCTACAAACTGCTGTATACGAGAGAGAGCAGAGAGGTCAATTTTATCGATAGAAACTTTTGTGTCAATCTGTGTTTCTGATTTAAATTTATGGAAGTGTATGAGGCTTTTCACGTTAAGTAACAAAACACGTATATAGCAAAATGTTGTAGATAACCGTGGTCAAAAACTTCAAATATTATTCAACTTTTGACTTATCTTAGAGTTTCAGGTTTAGCACAGGTCAGATTTCAGTTTATCTCGTCCATGCGTAACTTCGGGCACCGATAAGTGATCGAAATATCAAAACGCTAGGAGACTAGCGACGTTCAGAATGAATGCTCCTGATACGCCTCTATTGTCTGTTGCGACTGCCATCATTTCACCGTGGAGTTGAAGCTCAATGTGCAGTAATCGCTCAGGACAGCCAAATTGCTCCATTATTTTCTGTTATCCAACGCAATTTTTCGGGTCCACGAAGTTAGAGGTGTTCTCGCATCATATCAGTTATGTCGCAGTGCATTCAGAGTAGACAGTGGCTTTCCGAGAGAATAAGGCGTTTCTGATGGCCGTTAAGATGATCTAGAACGATGCGACCAAAGCTGTTCCCGGCAATTTTGAGTAGGGAGGTTCCTCTGCGAGCACAATAGACCTGCCGGTTCCCATTCTGTTTGTACAGCCGAAAGATTATCAAGACCTTAAAATTCTGGGAAAATTTTCCTTGGTTGCCTGCAGCCAATAAATAAGCCAATGCAGTTTAATTGGCTTTGATTTCCCACAAGGCTAAGGCCAAAATGTGGGGGGCTGCTGCAACGAATCGACTAATGGTTAAAGGGGAGGTTCTCACACATGAGCGCACAGGATTTCACAGGCGAATGACACGTGAGTCAAAGGCGGAAGCGTAAATCGCGGGAACGGCCGGCCGAAATGCACCCCGACTAGACCGAAGGCAGCGCTTAGTGACAGCGAAGGAATGCCTCATATCTGAAAAACATTTTTAGCCAAGTGGTCAGAAAAATGAACAAAAAGTCCACTACTGGTGATGTATACAGCGTAACATGTGAGGAGTGAGTTTGTCTTGTGGCTTGAGTGCTGGTAGATGATGAGAAGGACGTCAAAGTTGAACGACGCAGACTTGGAGGAAGATAAAGTATGCAGGACGGAGGCATAGATGGTGGGTGGTTGGTGAGAGCAGGGCTTGTTGGAACACAGGAATATTCCGGCGTAGTGTTCCGGACAGCTGCTCTGAGGCATTTAACGCTCACGGCTTCCTCGCAAGGGCAGCGTTGGATGCAAAATGTCTTTGGTCATGAACAGATAACCCGAAATTGGCCGGCGAAGGGAGTTCCAGTGGCTGCTGGACTCGATCTCAGCGGAAATAAACGCGAGATCAGGTCACCAAGTGTTTCTTGATATAAGACTTAAAGAGTGGTTACCTAAGCTGAATCGGAGAGAGAGCCCGCATTAATTGCTGGAGGTGGTGCTGGTGGTTGAAAGGATCCTCAACTGTTCCATGAGTGGTTGGTGAAATCAGCTCACTATGAAGTTGGACGGTGGTACCGAACGCCAGTTCAGCGGTAAAATAATCAGGGTCCGACTTGAAAGCGGAACGAATGCCCAACAGGGCAAGGAGAGGTTGTCCGTCCAGTTCTTCTGATCATCTGTGACGCAAAGGAAGCTTTTTAGTTGGAAGAAGGTCTATTCGACCATCCCATCGGTAGTCGGGTAATTGGTTAGTGTGCGAATGTGAGAACAGCCTAAGAAGGAGAAGAGAGACTGGAAAGGAAAGATTCAGTCCTGATAGTGGAATGGCACCAAAAATGAGAGCCCAACAACTGAGGAAATCACTACAAACGCTGGAGCAGCCACATTGGGTAGAGGGATAGCTTTCGGCCACTAAGCTGCATGGTTAAGCTTATAGGAAAAGCCTCTGGACAAAGACTGGAGGGTCAATTTTATCCACGCAGAAGTGACTGAACCTTGCGTCGGGGCTGTGGACGGAGCCGATGGGAGTTTTTTTGGACCATTAGCTTTGATGTGCTGACATTCAAGGCACGCCCAGGTCATAACAGACGAAGTGGTTGTAAATCAGCCTGTTGGTAGCTCGTCACTAAGGGTGATAAAAACTTTGCTTCGAGGAGGAGAGCTTACAGCGTTGGGATGATATCACAAAAGGGCAGTATGAGTTAGTGAAGACACCACAGGTAATGGCACCGTTGCGAGTAGTCAGAGAAAAGTCCTGGAGTTGCAGTCCGGAAACATCATCATCACAAGGAGCACCAAAACGGCGTTTTCAGAAGCTATATTCATGAGGTTGATCCCGGGAGTGAGTTGCAGATGAGCACTTGAGGGTATTAACAGTGCCTCAGGCACTTCATTGCGTGAGTTTTCGATGAAGCGGATGGTTGAGGTGTACTGCAATATTTAGTTCACTTGCCGAATCTCCGAATGTTTGTGCTTTTCAGATTTCAACTGAAGAGAGAAGGAGAGAGGCTTATGCTTCGTGAAGACGTGAAGTCCATGCCCTCAATTAAGTTCCATAAGGTTTTCAAGGTGAGGTAAATGGCATAATATTTCCGTTCCAATGAACTGTGGCACGATTAAGCAGATGTCCTCTTTCGGGAGTAGGATGCTAAGGTTTTGACCTGCAAGTTGCTGCTGAAGAACCTTCCCCTAATAAAACGCTGGAAGAATCAAGCAGGAGTAAGATGAGAGCATTGGGAGAAGAATGCGTCGGGAGTATGTTATCGGCAACGACAGGCTTCAGCGTGGCTTCGGGCTGATATCTTTCATCTGTTTGCTCTGTTTAAATACGAAGGTGCTGGGAGAGATGCGGTGACGGCTTTTGGCACGAAAGATGGTGGGTGAGGTGGTAAGAGGTGAAGTAGTCTTAAGTGACTGGGCAGATGACCTAGGCGGGCTCTGAGATAAAAATGATACTGGTTGTTGAAGAAAAGCTACCTGTTCAGCAAACCGTGCAAACTCATTCCTCAGATGGGATAGGAGATAAGCAGAAGAAATTGGTGGAGTTTAAATTGTGGCAATTCGTGGCTTGGAAATGCCGGACAGCTTGATATGACTTTCGGCCATTTGAGGGAGTTGTGCGGCAGAAAACTACGCTGAACTTCTAGTGGAAAGGTTGAATTGTCAACACATGCTTGAATCGTAGATTTGAAAGAAAAATGGCCTTTGTTTAGTGCCACTAATGTTGAATTAATGAATTTGACAGCACAAAGATTTCCCAAATCAGAAATTAGACACATATTATACGGTTGGACAAAACTTTATCAAGACAAAGAGCTTACATGGGGCTCTGCATGCTACTGTTGCCAGCTGTCTCTTTGGGCCAGTCATGCTAGTCCATGTCCACTGCCACCGCAGCAAATAAGTGAATCAATGCATATTGATTGGTTAGGAGTTCTCAAAAGGCAATTGCAAAGATGTGGTTGAATGCAGCAGCGAATCAACTAGGAGCATGAGGGGGAGATTATCACACATAATTATGCAGTGCTTGGTTAGCATAGGCCATATGAGTCAGTGGCAGTGTCGCTAATGGGAGGAGTGAATTGTCACGTGAGCTCTGGTTATTGTTCGTTTCCACTTGAAAAAGTCCATGAGTTGTTGCGTCGGAGATGTTTGACAGTCTATGAAGGCCACCCCAGAAATGCTTTGCTCAATTGTTCATAATTTGTGATTTATTCACGAGAAGTGTTTCTCCGCAGGCGCTGCGCAGTTGTACGGTTCCATTGGTACCATTTGAGGAACTGACGTAAAAAGAAAAAAATATGTGTGCCTTTTGTGCGTAGGTTATAGATGGCCTCGATTAATGCATTGATTTAAATCAGCATATCTTTGGATTTCTTCGGCCTTGTGAAATAACCAGGCAATCGATTCTTCGGCAGTCAATTGCATCAAGCAGTGCCATATAAATAAGCCATTTTGCTCGTCATGGGCTCACGGTTGACATATGTTTTTGGCAGTCTTATCTCACCATCCACCACAGGCACATAATAAATACCTATCAGTTAAGTGTGACGCGTGTTATTTGGTGCCACCTGGTCCATTACCAGAGCATTTGTAGCTCATTTAGAGAGGCTGTTGAAAATCACGGCGCCCAATTACAGCCCATGGTGACTGCTGAAATCGGACAGTTGACTGGTGCGAAGGGGAGAGGAGCTAGGAAGAGGTCGACATTGAGTTATCCATTTGGATGGCATTTCAATTAATTTCTCATTATGGTAAACTTAAAAATATCCACCGCGCTCCAAATCTCTTGGATTTGAAGGTTTCAAATTGATGGTACAGCTGATGACTGTCGGTTTTATGTGTGTGGAGCTATATACAGGCAAACCAATAGTCAGGAGAAAGTTACCTTTTGAATTTGGTGTATGCTTTACTCTTCAGCACACGGAATCCTAGCCTCTCACCGCCTCTGTGTGTAACCCTTCTTTGTTATGCGCTGGGCCAAGTGGGTTGAGACACACACAGGCGGGCTCCTGATCTCCGCCATCCACTTACGTTCAATCCTGTCATCAGATGGAGAGCTGATTTATGAGAGACGGAAGAAATATCCAACTAGACTTCACAGCACCACAGTGCATTCCTAGCTATACTCCGCTTAAGCACTCGAGCAAATTACAAAGGGTGGCTTTTAAGGCTGCCGACTGCGGAGAAGACACGCACCTCTCAGAACGGAATGTCAGACTGCAATAGCTTCTTCTCGATGTGGTCTCTATGGCAATCTCACACGTGTGAAATTCGTGCCACCCTCCCGATTTCTTGAAAAATAGTCTTTTTTGTGGGCAGCCAGAGTGTGCGGTCATCGGGGTCTGGCATTTATTGAACCAAATGCTGTATCCGGTTGTCCCGACACAGATATGACACGGGGCTCAGGTTGAAGAGAGTGGAGAGCGTGCAGCAGATGGTGCACAAATTTACTGTTACTATAAACTAAGCTAGAAGCAATTCATCGTCATACACCTGCAATGCTGAAGGGATGCGATGTGCATTTTACTTAATGACGGTCTAAATGGCAGGTTATTACCTGTTATACGGCACGCCAATTTATCGCTCAGCAGGGTTTCCATGGTTATGCGAATTGATAAGAGTGTTGTTTTTGGTCAAAAGTCAGCAAATTATGTAGAGCAACCAGGCACGCGAAGAAATGGCGCGTGAAGCGTTCTAGTAAATTGAAAATTTGTCAAGTTCTGAGGTGAAACAGAGTCATTATCTCTCCTTTGCCTTTTAAATTCGGACCAGAACACCACCAACGTCCTGGATAGGGGACTTTTGATTACGTTAACCAGCTGCGATTGCGTCGCAGAGGGTACGATTTTGAATTTCAAGAACAGCGCCAGTCCCAACCTGAATGTTTGGAAGATGCGAGATTGTTTTTTTCACTAATATTTCTCATAATAATTTACTGATAACATATGAGAGCATATTTGCATCCGCTATCAGCTTTTCAAGTATTTCTCAGACGATTGGATGAAATGCATTTATAAGAATTCTCATTGCTTAAGAAAAGATTTTCGCAATATTTAGCGAGTGGTTTTTACGTAAGCTAACGTCATTGGGTGGCTATTATTTTCTTTTAGTAGCCCCTATCCGGTTTACAAATACAATGAACTATGGAAAGAGCGGAATTGTCGTTTGCGGGATTGAGATGACGGGCCAGTTTTTCCGGCCTGCGGTGGAGTTATAAAGGATGAAAGATGACTTCCGTAACAGGACCAATGTTATAAGAACAAGCAAAACTTCACACAGCATAGCATGAACAGTGCCTATTTGAAGTAAAGAAGACTGCAGTTTTACTAATAACTCGCTTTTCTCAAGACAGACTTATGTACAAGGCGGAGAGTGTGCACTCGTACAACTTCCCAAATTTCCGACTTCACACATATCGATGGCTATTCAAGCCCCATCTTTCCTAACTTTACTGATGGAAGAACTGATATACTTTTAATAAAATCTCTGAACCTGAGGGTACAGTTCATTTTCAGGTTTCTAAACTTTAATTGCATCTACCGATCGGTTAATGGCGTACGCCCAGTCTGTTATTCATGAAGCTCAATATGGAGCAGACCATGGCAGCCAGATAGCGACCATCAATGCATGCGCAGGTTAAGCACCCGATTGAACCCCAGGATAAAAAGGGAGTAGCCTGTACCGTAAACCCGTCAATGAACCCGATAGCAGCACAATTAAAGTCCACAACCGCAAACGAAACGACAACGGACATCCATATAAAAGGTAGAGCATGTGAACGTCTGCGGAAAAATCCCAGATTTAAAGGTGATTTGCTGCAAAACAGATGTTAGATCTGGTCGGATGGTAACGGATAATAAGTAAGAAAAGACCATTACCGGCTCCTTGAAATATTTCAGCATAAGTTAAAACACCTGCATTTTTCTGAAAAAAACGGTCCGATTTGTATAAAATTAGCACCTTCAACTAATCGAAATACGAAATGGGACTGCCCACATTAGTTTACACTACTCTTAATGTGGACTGCGCATCTCCACTTTACAAATATTTACCAGTTGCAAGAGCTTCAATTCATAAGCCTGCCGGCTTACATCCAAGTGTAATTATATCTGTTACGCCTAAAGGGTAAGTATTGTCGGTTGTCACCACAGAAACGACCTCCGGATGTGCTTTATTTATCTCTTCAGTATTTCTAGTTTTCTCTCACCCAGATGGGATTTTCTGATACATTTCATTTTAAGCACATTATATTTTCCTGGTCGCTGACAAGAAGCCCCGCTGAAAATAATTCAACTATGCGCAGGCACTATGTGTGAAGCCACAGGACCGATCAGCACACTCTGAAGTTAAGGAGATCAGCAACGCCTCCAAAAGCTCAATATACGCACATTCCCCATGCGCACCTCCACACTGGTAGATACTGATCAGGTAGGATAACTCTTGGAATTGACAATGTTGGCCCAGAGCCCTTCCACTGACGTTGCTGCACAAAACACTATAGAAACCGTTTTTGAAGTTCAACGAAGCACCTGTCAAGGCAGGCCCTAAGAACACCGAAATTATTTGCGCTTATTCGAGCCAATGAATTTGCTGCCTAAAACTTCGCTACAGCACGCATTTGATCACTATTTAAATGAGCATTCAACCGCCTGACCCACTTGACCACATACAAGGCTAAATAAATCGCAGGGGTCTGTGCATATCACTATCGGCGATTATTTTTTACCCATATGAAGATTTTTAAAAGTAATTTTTCTGTTTTATCTGTGGCAGTATTGCCCATTTACTGCCAATTCAGCTCAATCAAACGGTGCTTGGTAGGTTGTACAACTGCGTTTATCTGGCCAATAATTGCTTACCTTCACCTATTTGTCTTGTACAATAGGCTTGGAATGATGAGTTCGACCAACTAGAATCGAAAGGATTCCCCAACCTTGACAGTGCCTGTAATGACAGACGGCAGATCCCCGTGATCTCCGGTGAGAATACTCACTGAGGTTTCTTATTATTAGCCATTGAATCAGTTTCTAAATATGCAAAAATACTTGTAATGCGTGTACACGATTGTTAGTTTATTGACTTCGTGTTTGTTTTTAATGTTTAGCGTTGCGTCTTCCTTCACCGCGCCCTCCACGCCACTTTTTCCCGTGCAGTGACCACCACTGGTACGTCCGGTTCTGCTCTATGTTGGCTGCGCCTTTGTGATGACAATTTCTTTCCCCAAATGAAGTGTGATTAGTTTGATTCCCTGAAGTTTAGTCATTTGCAGGAAAACGTTTGTCCTATTCTCTATTAATCGTAGGTTATTTCTATTTCAGTCTCGTTGACCCTCGCCGATCTCTCCGTGTAAATCGCAGAACGAATTTGACCTCCAAGTGATATCTTGGAGGGTGCCAGTCGCGCCCTCACCGTTTGCACACCTAGAGGCTCATCGGTGGTCTACGGTAAGCACCTGCTGATGACATCTAACACCAAATCCAATGAACTGTGATATCTGCATCACCAACTGAATTATCGGTGTAACGTCTACACTCTTTGTCTTTTCAGAAGCCGCGATCGTAGTCGCTGTTAAGCCAAAGGTGAGTATTGAAATGATGTTTATCTTTCGGGTCTTAATCCTGATGTAAATTCTTTTTCTGATTCCCATCGAAGTTGGCTTGCAATTGGCTTATTAGGGCTATTGTCCTTTTCAGGTCTCAGAAATCCTTCCGTGGATGAAGCGGTTTTTTCGGGCAGGTCAGTCTTGTGATGAGAAGATCCAACTTTGACTCGTGAAATATTTATGAGCTTTTTAACCCTGATTTGGCCTTGCACTCTACCAGGTTGCTTTCACTTTTCAGGACACTGAGTCGCAATTTAACGCCTGTTGTACTGGTAAGTATCGAATCCCTTCTGATGACATTCACGATGGTCTTCGTACAGTGCTGTGCCGAACCATTTTATACTGACCTCTCTAACCGCTGTATTTCTTTTTTTAGCGCAAGCTGCTGGAGAGATGATTCTGGTCCGTTCTCATATCAATAAAGTCCGTGTTCACATTATGTTCCTAGTCTTTCTCTTGAGAGGTAGGCGGTATTTGTTCGGCTAGTGTTTCACACGCGTTCGGAAGCTCGTGTCCATTGGAAGACATATCGAAATGGCGTGTTCAGCAGGGGTTTGTCGTAATAGTAGTCGGTTGAGCCAGTGATTTGCTTTTGTCTCTGGCTAGCGATCAGATCTATTTGCACCGACTCCAAGGGCGATACACCTGGCAAAAACCAGGACGACTGTTTTAAAGCTCGTTAGTATCGGACGTTGTCATTACTGATGTTAGCGTGTGGCTGACATGGTTGTCTTCGTGGGGCCAAAGACGGCAGGATGGTCTGCCTAGATACGGTGAGGGCCGGCGGGGTGTCGCGTCACTGCTTCGCATGCAGTGCCGTCAGGTTGCATCCTTCGAAGCGGCGGCTTTTATCTCACCGTGATTGTTTCAAGCGCATCAGATTGTTTACAGTGAGGAAAATGCGCTGAGCTCGTGACCTCACTCCCCCACAATCAGATCACTGACCGAGCCGGTCAGTTGCCTGAAGTGGGTGTGGGCGCGTTGGCTGACGGATCGGCGTACCCATCTTCGAGCGCCACTCGGACTGAATGGTCAGCACAGTGTGTTATTGGTACGAATTGGCAGACTGAAATTCTGGTGGCAATGGCGCCCAGGGGTGGCACCGGCAGCGCCAGCAATCTGCGTCCTCTCCTGCCTCCGGTCTTTTTGACTCTGTCATGACACCGGGTTCAGCGCAAGGCAACTATCACTTAGAACTAATTCACGCGCAAGTCACGGTCCCTGGACCAACTTTCCGTGGAGCATACGGCGGACATCGTCGAAATCGACGGTCAAACTATCGTGCTTCGCACGTCATGTGCAATACCTCGCCCTATCTGTTTAAGTGTGGTGAAAGTTGGCGCTCTCGAGCTTGATGAACGGACAGGAGTGCATTTCGGTCGTCTAAACTCCAGCGCAAACGCACCAGCTCAGGTAAGCTAGTACAGACAAGGAGAACTTGCCGCCTGAGATGGTCGATTTGCGGTGGAATTATTTTCTAGATATCGAAACGTCATTGTCACAGTTGGTGGTTAGAACCAGTGTTGGCTTATCCGTTATCTGTGCACGCATTGTGAAACGGCTTGACGACGTGACTTGTCCAAATCGCAACTCAGGAGTGAGAGTTATTCAGACAAAATTTACTGCAGGGATAAAGCATGCAAGTGGCTTAGCAGGCAGTGGCAGCAGTTGTTTCCACAAACCGTGTACTAGCCGCGTAGGTTGTCAGAAGTGCCGAGCGAATGCCTGTTTGTGATTATTGTCCGGGTGGGATCAATATTTGCTGGCAAAAATATCGACTGGCGTTACAGTGTCGACGTGCGGACTGCATGCAGTGAAGAATTGTTGCCGTCTGTGTCCTGCTACCGTTGGCTAGATCCTCCACATTATTATCCTATCATTTTCATGAAAACGCGGTAAGTGCTGTCATCCTACAAGGCCTTATAAAGCAACCTTTCACCACTGGAATCGAGTGCCGCTAAAAAATTGAGAAGAAAAATACTTATATTTAGTTCAAACCAATGCTGAGTTTCATGGTTTGTTGAATTTGATATAGGTTTGGCATATTATCTGCCGTTTCTATCCATAAATCTAGGTGATTTTCTAAACCGAATCCTCAACCAAAATGACATCACACAGTCCATGTGTTAGGAAAAGATAATCTGCCTATGGAAAACTAGTGTCCTACCGTTTGCGTTGTTGGCGAAAGCAATTCCAAGAGAAAAATGAATGGGGAGGGCCTAGCCAACGGTAACCGGCCACAGACGGCGCCGCTTCTTCACACTGCATGCAGTATGCCCTCGTGGTCATCAGCGCGTCTGCATGCCGATCCCAGACCATCCTAACACTTTTCAATTACTGCTTGCGCGCATCCGGCACATTGCCACCGTAACGCTGGTCATATTTTTGCCAGCAAATATTGATCCCACCCGGACAATAATCACAAACATGCATGCACTCCGGGCTGGAGACGACAAACTACGCGGCTAGTACACGGTTTGTGGAAACAACTGCTGCCACTGCCTGCTAAGCAACTTGCATGATTTATCCCTGCAGTAAAGTTTGTCTGAATAACTCCAACTCCTGAGTTGCAATTTGGACAAGTCACGTCGTCAAGCCGTTTCACAATGCGTGCACAGATAACGGATAAGCTAACACTGGTTCTAACCACCAACTGTGACAATGACGTTTCGATATCTAGAAAATAATTCCACCGCAAATCGACCATCTCAGGCGGCAAGTTCTCCTTGTCTGTACTAGCTTACCTGAGCTGGTGCGTTTGCGCTGGAGTTTAGACGACCGAAATGCACTCCTGTCCGTTCATCAAGCTCGAGAGCGCCAACTTTCACCACACTTAAACAGATAGGGCGAGGTATTGCACATGACGTGCGAAGCACGATAGTTTGACCGTCGATTTCGACGATGTCCGCCGTATGCTCCACGGAAAGTTGGTCCAGGGACCGTGACTTGCGCGTGAATTAGTTCTAAGTGATAGTTGCCTTGCGCTGAACCCGGTGTCATGACAGAGTCAAAAAGACCGGAGGCAGGAGAGGACGCAGATTGCTGGCGCTGCCGGTGCCACCCCTGGGCGCCATTGCCACCAGAATTTCAGTCTGCCAATTCGTACCAATAACACACTGTGCTGACCATTCAGTCCGAGTGGCGCTCGAAGATGGGTACGCCGATCCGTCAGCCAACGCGCCCACACCCACTTCAGGCAACTGACCGGCTCGGTCAGTGATCTGATTGTGGGGGAGTGAGGTCACGAGCTCAGCGCATTTTCCTCACTGTAAACAATCTGATGCGCTTGAAACAATCACGGTGAGATAAAAACCGCCGCTTCGAAGGATGCAACCTGACGGGACTGCATGCGAAGCAGTGACGCGACATCCCGCCGTCTTTGGCCCCACGAAGACAACCATGTCAGCCACACGCTAACATCAGTAATGACAACGTCCGATACTAACGAGCTTTAAAACAGTCGTCCTGGTTTTTGCCAGGTGTATCGCCCTTGGAGTCGGTGCAAATAGATCTGATCGCTAGCCAGAGACAAAAGCAAATCACTGGCTCAACCGACTACTATTACGACAAACCCCTGCTGAACACGCCATTTCGATATGTCTTCCAATGGACACGAGCTTCCGAACGCGTGTGAAACACTAGCCGAACAAATACCGCCTACCTCTCAAGAGAAAGACTAGGAACATAATGTGAACACGGACTTTATTGATATGAGAACGGACCAGAATCATCTCTCCAGCAGCTTGCGCTAAAAAAGAAATACAGCGGTTAGAGAGGTCAGTATAAAATGGTTCGGCACAGCACTGTACGAAGACCATCGTGAATGTCATCAGAAGGGATTCGATACTTACCAGTACAACAGGCGTTAAATTGCGACTCAGTGTCCTGAAAAGTGAAAGCAACCTGGTAGAGTGCAAGGCCAAATCAGGGTTAAAAAGCTCATAAATATTTCACGAGTCAAAGTTGGATCTTCTCATCACAAGACTGACCTGCCCGAAAAAACCGCTTCATCCACGGAAGGATTTCTGAGACCTGAAAAGGACAATAGCCCTAATAAGCCAATTGCAAGCCAACTTCGATGGGAATCAGAAAAGAATTTACATCAGGATTAAGACCCGAAAGATAAACATCATTTCAATACTCACCTTTGGCTTAACAGCGACTACGATCGCGGCTTCTGAAAAGACAAAGAGTGTAGACGTTACACCGATAATTCAGTTGGTGATGCAGATATCACAGTTCATTGGATTTGGTGTTAGATGTCATCAGCAGGTGCTTACCGTAGACCACCGATGAGCCTCTAGGTGTGCAAACGGTGAGGGCGCGACTGGCACCCTCCAAGATATCACTTGGAGGTCAAATTCGTTCTGCGATTTACACGGAGAGATCGGCGAGGGTCAACGAGACTGAAATAGAAATAACCTACGATTAATAGAGAATAGGACAAACGTTTTCCTGCAAATGACTAAACTTCAGGGAATCAAACTAATCACACTTCATTTGGGGAAAGAAATTGTCATCACAAAGGCGCAGCCAACATAGAGCAGAACCGGACGTACCAGTGGTGGTCACTGCACGGGAAAAGTGGCGTGGAGGGCGCGGTGAAGGAAGACGCAACGCTAAACATTAAAACAAACACGAAGTCAATAAACTAACAATCGTGTACACGCATTACAAGTATTTTGCATATTTAGAAACTGATTCAATGGCTAATAATAAGAAACCTCAGTGAGTATTCTCACCGGAGATCACGGGGATCTGCCGTCTGTCATTACAGGCACTGTCAAGGTTGGGGAATCCTTTCGATTCTAGTTGGTCGAACTCATCATTCCAAGCCTATTGTACAAGACAAATAGGTGAAGGTAAGCAATTATTGGCCAGATAAACGCAGTTGTACAACCTACCAAGCACCGTTTGATTGAGCTGAATTGGCAGTAAATGGGCAATACTGCCACAGATAAAACAGAAAAAAATTACTTTTAAAATCTTCATATAGGTAAAAAATAATCGCCGATAGTGATATGCACAGACCCTGCGATTTATTTAGCCTTGTATGTGGTCAAGTGGGTCAGGCGGTTGAATGCTCATTTAAATAGTGATCAAATGCGTGCTGTAGCGAAGTTTTAGGCAGCAAATTCATTGGCTCGAATAAGCGCAAATAATTTCGGTGTTCTTAGGGCCTGCCTTGACAGGTGCTTCGTTGAACTTCAAAAACGGTTTCTATAGTGTTTTGTGCAGCAACGTCAGTGGAAGGGCTCTGGGCCAACATTGTCAATTCCAAGAGTTATCCTACCTGATCAGTATCTACCAGTGTGGAGGTGCGCATGGGGAATGTGCGTATATTGAGCTTTTGGAGGCGTTGCTGATCTCCTTAACTTCAGAGTGTGCTGATCGGTCCTGTGGCTTCACACATAGTGCCTGCGCATAGTTGAATTATTTTCAGCGGGGCTTCTTGTCAGCGACCAGGAAAATATAATGTGCTTAAAATGAAATGTATCAGAAAATCCCATCTGGGTGAGAGAAAACTAGAAATACTGAAGAGATAAATAAAGCACATCCGGAGGTCGTTTCTGTGGTGACAACCGACAATACTTACCCTTTAGGCGTAACAGATATAATTACACTTGGATGTAAGCCGGCAGGCTTATGAATTGAAGCTCTTGCAACTGGTAAATATTTGTAAAGTGGAGATGCGCAGTCCACATTAAGAGTAGTGTAAACTAATGTGGGCAGTCCCATTTCGTATTTCGATTAGTTGAAGGTGCTAATTTTATACAAATCGGACCGTTTTTTTCAGAAAAATGCAGGTGTTTTAACTTATGCTGAAATATTTCAAGGAGCCGGTAATGGTCTTTTCTTACTTATTATCCGTTACCATCCGACCAGATCTAACATCTGTTTTGCAGCAAATCACCTTTAAATCTGGGATTTTTCCGCAGACGTTCACATGCTCTACCTTTTATATGGATGTCCGTTGTCGTTTCGTTTGCGGTTGTGGACTTTAATTGTGCTGCTATCGGGTTCATTGACGGGTTTACGGTACAGGCTACTCCCTTTTTATCCTGGGGTTCAATCGGGGGTGCTTAACCTGCGCATGCATTGATGGTCGCTATCTGGCTGCCATGGTCTGCTCCATATTGAGCTTCATGAATAACAGACTGGGCGTACGCCATTAACCGATCGGTAGATGCAATTAAAGTTTAGAAACCTGAAAATGAACTGTACCCTCAGGTTCAGTGATTTTATTAAAAGTATATCAGTTCTTCCATCAGTAAAGTTAGGAAAGATGGGGCTTGAATAGCCATCGATATGTGTGAAGTCGGAAATTTGGGAAGTTGTACGAGTGCACACTCCACCTTGTACATAAGTCTGTCTTGAGAAAAGCGAGTTATTAGTAAAACTTCAGTCTTCTTTACTTCAAATAGGCACTGTTCATGCTATGCTGTGTGAAGTTTTGCTTGTTCTTATAACATTGGTCCTGTTACGGAAGTCATCTTTCATCCTTTATAACTCCACCGCAGGCCGGAAAAAAACTGGCCCGTCATCTCAATCCCGCAAACGACAATTCCGCTCTTTCCATAGTTCATTGTATTTGTAAACCGGATAGGGGCTACTAAAAAGAAAAATAATAGCCACCCAATGACGTTAGCTTACGTAAAAACCACTCGCTAAATATTGCGAAAATCTTTTCTTAAGCAATGAGAATTCTTATAAATGCATTTCATCCAATCGTCTGAGAAATACTTGAAAAGCTGATAGCGGATGCAAATATGATCTCATATGTTATCAGTAAATTATTATGAGAAATATTAGTGAAAAAAACAATCTCGCATCTTCCAAAACATTCAGGTTGGGACTGGCGCTGTTCTTGAAATTCAAAATCGTACCCTCTGCGACGCAATAGCAGCTGGTTAACGTAATCAAAAGTCCCCTATCCAGGACGTTGGTGGTGTTCTGGTCCGAATTTAAAAGGCAAAGGAGAGATAATGACTCTGTTTCACCTCAGAACTTGACAAATTTTCAATTTACTAGAACGCTTCACGCGCCATTTCTCTTCGCGTGCCTGGTTGCTCTACATAATTTGCTGACTTTTGACCAAAAACAACACTCTTATCAATTCGCATAACCACGGAAACCCTGCTGAGCGGTAAATTGGCGTGCCGTATAACAGGTAATAACCTGCCATTTAGACCGTCATTAAGTAAAATGCACATCGCATCCCCTTCAGCATTGCAGGTGTATGACGATGAATTGCTTCTAGCTTAGTTTATAGTAACAGTAAATTTGTGCACCATCTGCTGCACGCTCTCCACTCTCTTCAACCTGAGCCCCGTGTCATATCTGTGTCGGGACAACCGGATACAGCATTTGGTTCAATAAATGCCAGACCCCGATGACCGCACACTCTGGCTGCCCACAAAAAAAGACTATTTTTCAAGAAATCGGGAGGGTGGCACGAATTTCACACGTGTGAGATTGCCATAGAGACCACATCGAGAAGAAGCTATTGCAGTCTGACATTCCGTTCTGAGAGGTGCGTGTCTTCTCCGCAGTCGGCAGCCTTAAAAGCCACCCTTTGTAATTTGCTCGAGTGCTTAAGCGGAGTATAGCTAGGAATGCACTGTGGTGCTGTGAAGTCTAGTTGGATATTTCTTCCGTCTCTCATAAATCAGCTCTCCATCTGATGACAGGATTGAACGTAAGTGGATGGCGGAGATCAGGAGCCCGCCTGTGTGTGTCTCAACCCACTTGGCCCAGCGCATAACAAAGAAGGGTTACACACAGAGGCGGTGAGAGGCTAGGATTCCGTGTGCTGAAGAGTAAAGCATACACCAAATTCAAAAGGTAACTTTCTCCTGACTATTGTCTGTTTCCTTCCCAAACTCTCAACTTTTTGGATTTTGAAAAGTGTCCTCCTGATATTTGAGGCAGCTCCCGCGATATTATATTGGTCTCTTATTATATTTGTGTCATCCTATGCAGAGTTAATCTTTGCATTCACTGTTTCGTTCTATCCTTTTAAACAAGCATCGCCAACTCTTGACAACCTTGATTCTTTCCTCTGAATTCGCAACCCCGACGATAGTCTCCAGGTTTTGTTGATGATCGAGGCGGGTTCTGATGGTTTCGCCTCTTTGGTGGTGGATAATGCAGTCAGTAAGGTCGCATCTCGATGATGATCTCGTGACCTCTTCTGTCCCCTCTTCGTTTCGACCATGTTGTCTGCGATGATTTTCTCCTCTCTTACCTCCACTGGTGTTTATAAACAGTAGCTCTGACTGCTATATTATCTCTCACCCGACAAGGAGTGTTCCGAGCCCTCATACGGTGTCAGCAACATCACAATTCTATTTCATTGCTTTTAGCTATTAATTTTTTAGTGAAGCAGTTTTTTCTCCGATTTTTTCTTAATTAGCTGCTCGCTGAACTCCGCCTCCGATTTAACCCTATGAGTTTTTTACTGCTTTTTTCAAGTTCACTGTATATGCCAAAGATTTTTGACTTTGTTTTAAAAATGTCAAATCGTTCTGAATCGGATATGTTTACAATACTACTCATTTCTGCTGTTCATATGGATGCTCACATAGTGCAGCAATTATCCATTTTGTATTTATTTAAACCACGATACTAAATTTGTAATGATGGTGCCCTCTGGGCCTTAAATATACAATTTATTTATTTATTTATTGGTCTACTGGTATATTACTCCACACACATAAAAACGGCCAGCCGTCAGCTGTACCATCCTTTTGAAACCTTCCAATCCACGAGATTCAGAGTGCGGTGGATATGTTCAGGTTTACCATAATGAGGAATCAATTTAAATGCCATCCAAATGGAAAACTCAATGTCGGCCTCTTCCAAGCTCCTCTCCCTTTCGCACCAGTCGACTGACCGAGTTCAGCAGTCACCATGGGCTGTAATTGGGCGCCGTGATTTACAACAGCCTCTCTAAATGAGCTACAAACGCTCTGGTTAGGGACCAGGTCGCACCAAATAACACGCGTCTCAATTAACTGATGGATATATATAATGTGTTTGGGGTGGATGGTGAGATGGGACTGCCAAAAATCATATGTCAACCGCGAGCCCATGACGAGCAAAATGGCTTATTTATATGGCACTGCTTGATGCAATTGACTGCCGAAAGATGCGATTTCCTGGTTATTTCACAAGGCCGAAGAAATCCAAAGAAATGCTGATTTAAATCAATGCATTAATCGAGGCCATCTATAACCTACGCACAAAAGACACACATATTTTTTTCTTTGTACGTCAGTTCCTCAAATGGTACCAATGGAACCGTACAACTGCGCAGCGCCTGCGGAGAAACACTTCTCGTGAACAAATCACAAATCATGAAGAATTGATCAAAGCATTTTTGGGGTGGCCTACCTCGACTTTCCAACAACTAACCGACTGTTTCAAGTGGAAACAAACATTGACCAGAGCTCACGTGACTATTCACTCATCCCATTAGCGACACTGCCACTGACTCATATGGCCTATGCTAACCAAGCACTGCATTCTCATGTGTGATAATCTCATTCTCACGCTCCTGGTGGATTCGCTGCTGCATTCAACCACATATTTGCAATTGCCTTTTGAGAACTCCTAACCAATCAATATGCATTGATTCACTTATTTGCTGCGGCGGCAGTGGACGTGGACTAGCATAACTGGCCCAAAGAGACAGCTGGCAACAGTAGCATGCAAAGCCTCATGTCAGCTCTTTGCCTTGATAAATTGTTGTCCAACCTTATCATATGCGGCTTATTTCTTATTTGGGATACCTTTGTGTTGTTAAATTCATTACTTAAACATTAGTGGAACTAAACAAATGCCATTCTTCTCTCAAATCTACGCGCAGATTAATTTTCGAAAGCTAAGTGAAATCTACAATCTTGATCGTATCTTTCATTTATACTGTCGTTACTGGTCAAGGTCGAAGGCGGTTGGTTCAAATTTGAAGATAAGTGAATTCTCGAATTTTCAACTGATTTCTACGTTTCCTGTAGAAAATATTAGCTTAATTATTGACAATTAATTCTATTTCTACCTCATCATCAGTTGCACATACCTGCAGTTATTGCAATTGCAAAAGGGAGAAATATAGAGTTTTTAAACTTTTTCACCCTACATAGCCTCATTAAAGTTCTCGCAGATTTACGTCAAAACGACGGAATCTAAAGGCTAATTCTAGAAATAAAGTTGAAAATTTGTAAGTTTACCTTATTTCCAGCAAAGAATAATTTGTCGTAACTGGTATACCAGTTGATATAATTTTTCATCCTGCATAGCCTCTTCGCTAATTCTATTCTCAGGTTAAACTCGTTACCTAGCAGATATTTACTTGCAGTGACTTGCTTAAAATATTAAATCTTTTATTCCGCAAAACGCTACTAGTAACAATTTTCCTTCGTATTATTGATTTGAAAAGTACTTATATTTTAAAACCAATATGAAACCCCAGTCAGTACTTAGACGCAAACATCCTCTTCGCGTAAAACTTCCACTAGAACAACCCACCTTAAGCATGAAGAAATTAGACCTTGACGCCCTGGAAAACTTTAATACCTTTATGTCTAAATATGGTTCTCTCTTCACGATCCTTGGTACCATTTTTGAGGGAAAGTTGTCTTCACTCACTTCTCAACAATGCGTGAAACTAGAGCCTTTTTATAAACATGGTCAGTACTGAGTCACTTGACCGACATAAGAGAAGTTTCAATTTTTCTTTTTAAAAACGTTTCCAAGAGTAAAATCCCCCTGGACGTTGCATTTCATTTCCCTTTACTCGTGCGGCTTTAACTTTAAAGTCGCTGAAGCTAAAAAGGTTATCTTCCCGTAGTAAAAACCCTCCTATTATGGTCAAACTTTTTTTCAGCGATTGAAGTTGACCTTATTTTTCTCTAGGCATGAGCACTCAGCTCAATATCTGAAAAAAAAACAAATTGTTTATCTGTAGGGATAAAACCCCAATGGAACGTCGGGTTTCACCCTCTTTAGCAAACAAGAAGCCTTGGTCTACACCTTCAATACCAAAAGTTATCTCATAGGTTTGTCCTGTAGCTAAAGCAAGCCCACGGCCCTCCGGATCGACAGGAATTTCGATTCCAGCTGAATCTTCACCCGTTTACCTTGTTTCTGGATTGAGGGAAATTGTGTCAACTCCACTTCTTTCTCATCCCAAGCAAAACCATGCCTGCTATACCTGCCAAATCTACTAACCCTAAGAAAACTCCTAGTAAATCTAAAATCTGTGGCTAATCCAGGCTTTTAAAAATCAGCAATGGCATTACCGATGGGAAACCTGCTAACCCCTCAGCATCTACAACAGCTGCGAACGCTAACGTTAGCATCTTTTCCCAACCCAAAAAATTGTCCAAAAATCCACAAATATTTAACGCTTCTAATTATGCTACCAGTTTTTCGAAATCATTTATTCCTTTTTCAAATGCACGTTTTCCGCCAAATTTTTGCTAACGTCCCTCAAAAATCTCATTTATATGCCACCCCTATCTTTCAAACGCCACAATATAGCCTTCCCTTCCAGGTTTTTCATCCAAATATGCCGCTGTACAATAATCTCAGTTCTCTTAACAGTAACATTTCGACAAATTGTAGACCAGAGCAATTTTGTTTCCCACCTTTTCGTTTCCTCTTTCCAGTTTTCTTCTCCGCCACCAAATTATCCTTTTTATAAATACTGATGAGCGTAAACCTGCCGCTCAGGAATACGCTCAGCTGAGTTTCACTCAATGCGAGGTCAGTTGTAAATAAGATGTCTGAGCTTAGAACAGTAGCCTTTGAGCTTGATCCAGATGTGCTGTGCATCACTGAATCCTGGGCTCACTCTCTTATTTCTGACTCGACGCTTGCTATAGATAATTTCAATTTGTACCGACAAGACCGCGCTGAAAAACGTGGCGGTGGTTGCCCTCCTTTATATTAAGTCATCCTTTGTACATTTCCCTTTTTCATCCTGAACATTTCGTCTTTTTCTGGAAATGTATGCTTTGCTTCAGTCATCCTCCCGCACAATAAAAAGCGGTAATTGGCTGTGTCTATAATCCTCCGTGTTATTCTGGCAATGAAAGCGAGCTCTGTGAACTATTTGAAAAAGTTGCAGACACTCAGTTTGATGTCAAAATAATCGTAGGCGATTTTAATCTGCCAGACATTGACTGGCAGGCAAATTCCTCTCCGCCGAAACATCAGAAATGGGTCGATACTATTAACTTTTCAAACATGTCCCAACTGGTCAGATCAGTTACTAGAAATGACAACATTTTAGATTTAATTTTTACAAACGATTTTCACCCTCTCTTTATGAATTTTCATCATGATCTTTTTACAAGTGATCACGCAATAATTCACTGTTGTTTTCCAGTTCCCCTTCTTACGAAGCCTGAGGTTAAATGCAATAACCTCGGCTTTGCTAACATAAACCATGAAACAGTAAATAATTTCGTAAGCACTCTAGATTGGCATAGCATATTCTCAATCAACGATCTAAACATTTTTCCGTGAGCTATTGCAGAGCCTCACAGAAAAATCCAGGATTTATCCCGTTTAAGATTTTTAATTCACATACAGCTTCTTCTACTGTTCCGCATTTTCTCCAGAACAGACTTTAAAAATTACGAAAGCAACTTAAAGATTCATCTAAAAAGCTCTTTGTCAGTTCATTTTAAGGATTGCACAAATATTTTGAATTAGCATCGAGGATAATGCTCGCGCGAGATAAGCGTAGGGAGTCTCGGGCACTAAGTGATGCCAATTCATCCAAATCTGTTGCTCAAATCTTTGATGTTCGGTCATCGGCTAAGCGTCCGAATGTTACTCCGCCCTTACTCGACTGTAACAGAAAATTTGTTACGAATGATTTGGGCAAAGCAGAATTGTTAAACTCGTTTTTTGCCAACCACTTTTCCACTGAAACTAGCCCCACTCCCACAATTCCTCTGCTTTCAAATTCACTTCGAACAACTATTAATTTCTCGCCTTCATGTATTCAAAAAGAAATAGCTCACCTAAAAAAATTCACATTCAGTTGGAACTGATAACATTCCAAACTCACTTATTAAAACAGTTAAGGGATTTTCCACCTTTACTAAGCAAATAATTCTCAGTATTTCTCGAAAATGGTTTCTTCCCCGATTATTGGAAAACTTCTATTATATTACCAGTTTTTAAATCTGGTTCCCGCTCGGACATTCATAACTATCGCGGTGTTCATAAAACACCCTCTCTTGCTAAACTCTTCGAAAAACTAATTGCATAACAAATCACGGATTTTTGCAAAAGCAATAAAATTATCAACTTTTCCCAACACGGCTTCTTACCAGACCGTTCTTGTAGAAACATGCCACATGTCTTTTTCTAAATCTACTAACCTCTCTTCGTAATGATCATCTATCTGTAGTAGTTATCTATTTTTGATCTTAGTAAGGCATTCGATAAGGTACCTCATAAACGACTTCTAGCTAAACTAGAAGCTATAGGATTTCGTAGTCCCCTTACTGACTTTATTAGATCCTACCTAAATGATCGAAAAACAAAAAGTTTTAGTAGGGTCCTCATACTCAAGTGCTACCCCGATTGTTAGTGGTGTCCTTCAAGGTACCGTATTAGGTCCTTTTGTTGTTCTTACTGTATATAAATGATATTTCATCGATAGTTAAACATTCTCAATCTTTTTATTTATGCTGATGATCTCAAATGCGTGTATTCCTTCTCTAACTCTACAACCGAACGGTGCCTAGAACAAATTCATTCAGACTTAGACGCTCTTTCGGCCAGGAGCTCCACATGGCTAATGGAGTTCTCTAAGTGTCGCTACATGAGTTTTGGGCCTGTAAAGCTGCCGCAACCTCTTATCTTTGAAGGTTGCCATATGATTGAATGTTCCTCCATCAAGGACTTGGGCTTAAGCTACACCAATAAATTAGATCTTTCGCCTCATGCCGATAGAATTACGGCCAAAGCTGCTCAGATATGCGGCTTTATTTCTTATAATTTCTACCTTTCGGAAATTAAATTAAGACTTTATCGTATGTTTGTACTTCCCATTCTTGAATTTTTGCTGTCCTTTCTTCTATTTGATGAACGAATCTAGCCGTTCAAAAATTGAAAAATGTCCAAAGACATTTCAAAAAAACTCCTATTTCCGACTTTTTCAAATACTTCCTACTCAACAAGATGCCAGCTAACGAAGCTAAAATTTCTTTGGGTCAGGAGACTTGAAGCAGGCTTTTTGTCTCCTTTTTCGACTTAATAATAGTTCAACTCTCCCAAAGCTTTCTGTCATTACCCCGTTAGTCTACCCTTATAACCTAAGAAATTCTGCACTAATTATACCTCCCTGCATCCTCCACGTGTAAACGCCCCTCTCTTCTTTGCTTCCTAGGTATAGTTTTCTTTGGAATAACTTGCCAATTGAAATTAGGTCGTTAACTAGTCTATCTGCATTCAAGCGAAGACTGCACATTTATCTTAACACTGATTCTATTAACCTTTTTATTTTCCTCATCTTTTTCCCAGTAGCTTTCCCCATGACTCGGAGAAAAGGACCATCGGGAATTTGAGTAACCCTCTTGAAACTATATTTACGCTACATCGAGACGCCCATGAACTATAATGTCTCATTATATCACCCGTCCTCCAAACGATGACGTCATTTGGACGTACAAATTCGGTGGTCCACAGTCTTAAATGCTGCGGTTTCTTTGGATACTAACCATCATCAGAATTCAATTCTGGATCCTATGATGCTGAGGACTTAAGTTCATTGACGCATTTTCGTGAGATTCTGTTTCATACGCCTAAGTGATCAAGAACGAATCACCTCGACGTTTCATTATCTCATTCTGAAATGCTACTGCAGTATTACCCTATTCTACCACCTGACCATTTTTTTCCTAAGCAGTTTTTTCTCCTACCTTCTATTGCAATGACTTCATGATGAAGTTTGGATCCATTTTATCGATACTCGGCAACCTGTTCAATGGTAACATATTTGATGTTCCCTGCTCAAGATTGCAGACGTCTCGATTCGCTGATCACTTGGTCGCCAGCGAGGCTTTTGACAGACAGAAACGCCATCATAATTTTCTCCTTAATAATTCTCCCATACAAAGACGCCCAGTTGACGTTGCTGTGGACTTTTCGTACTCGGGTCGTTTCAAATACAAAATAGTGGAAGTAAAACGCCTCTCTTCGCGTAGCAAGGATTCTCCTATCTTAGTTAAATTGTTTTCAACAGTTGAGGTGGACTCAATATTTGTTCAACGAGGTAACACTTCTCGCTATTTGGAAATGACAAAATGTTTCCTTTGTCAAGATCTTACACCAAGGGAGCGAAGAAATTGGACATTCCTATCATTAATTCATCAACCTAATGTTCATAAGTCTGGTCGTATTTCCACTAACGTCAATGCACCAGCTAATTCATCTCCTCAGATGTCCAGTTCGGTCAGCCCCTCCACTCAACCTTCTACTTCGTATCCCCCGCAGCCGAATACTGCAAGTTCCGGTTCTTGCAGCCCACCTGTAATGTCTGCAACCAGTCTTAAGCATTTATACCCTTTTTACGTCTAAAGCACTGCGACTGCCAGCTTCGTCTCTTAAACGCAGTTCTACAGGCCTCTCCAAGAAATACAAATATAACATCCACAATCATGTAAATTTAACTTATTTCAACCTCCACAAGCTAGCTCATCCCATAACCCCACGGTTAATCTTAAAACCCTCAATTATATCACCTAATGCAGGTTTTCCGAAGGACGTAAATCTAACCCAGACAAAAAAGCAAGAAAGCGCAGGTCTCAGTTATTGCATACTGCCTTCTCCAAAACTAAGCAAACCTGTCCAACAGGTAATAAACCTAACTATGTTAACCGATGTACAAGACCTGACATTACAGCACTTCATTCAACAGCTGCTTGCCCACTCCCACCAGCCTCTTTATTCCATCTAACTTCCCGTCATTCCTTTTTAACTACCAACAGGCATATCCCGGTCTTAACCCATATGGTGGTTCGATACCGGAAAGTTTTATTCCTACACCTTTTATACATCACTCTCAGCCTTTTCTTAATGACGTTTCTTATACCAATAGTTCTGGAGCAGTTGGCAATTACCCTCCAAGCCAAATTAACTTCCAACTTAACTACCCACCTCCAAATGTTTTTTTATAAATAACGCATACCTTAGTTTGGATACTAAAACTACCCTAGATGTCATATTAATTAATGTTAGATCTGTTATAAATAAGATGGCCCAAATGAGAGCCATTGCTTTCGAGTAAACGCCTAATGTTTTATGTGAAAGTGAATCTTGAACCCATCCATCGGCATCCAGTCTCCTCTCCTTGACTTCATTGGTTCCTAAATCTCTAACCGCAGCCAGAAATTCTTAAAATGTTATAACTATTCAACGCCTTAGCCAATCATGAGTGCCGATTTTCAAGCCACGGTTCTTGCTCCCCTTCGCTTCGTTCTGTACATAAACGAAATTTCAACTTAACTCACAAATTCAGAAAATTTCGTTTACGCTGATGATCTCAAGTGCATTTTTTCATTTTCTTAAGACACTGCCAATAGTTGCGTTGATAAAATTTACACTGATCTACTTATGCTATCACGTTGATGCTCTAGATGGCAGATGGAACTTTCTCCATCCAGAAGTAGTTTCCTGTGTTATGGCCCTGCCAAGCTTCCTGGACCCCTAGTATTTCAAAAAAGCACACTTTTAGAACAATCAACCATAAAAGACTAAGGTCTAAGTCACACGAATAAGCCATCATTATCGCCTCATACAGATCAAATTTATGCAAAGGCTGCACAGATATGTTGTTTTATATCACATAATTTCTTCCTTCCGAAAATAAGGTTAAACATATACCACATGTTTGTTCTTACTTATCTAGAATGCCGCTGTCCCCTCTTTGGCCTGATAAACGGCTCTGACAGCAGTTAGATTGAAAAGTTCCGAGGGTTTTAAATCGAAAAGTTTTTTCTCTATATCTGGATCCAGTAGCTCTTACACGGATAGATGCCAGTTAGCAAACATGAAATTTCTGTGGGTTAGAAGACTCGAAGCCGGTCTCTGCTTCCTGTTTCACGTTAACTCTAGCCCAAATCTCCCATGAATTAACGCTCTCACTCCGGTAGATCGACCCTATGCCACGTGTTATTCCTCCATGATAATTTCACCACCCCTTAGCTCCACAACTAAAAGTTCTCAGTTTTTTGCCTCCAAATATGCTTTCATCTGGAATAATCTTCCACTGCAAATAAGGTTGTTGTCTACATAAGCTAATTTCAAAACGAAATTACGCAAACATTTAACTTCGGAAGATAGAAAGTCCTTATTGTCTGTTTCCTTCCCAAACTCGCAACTTTTGGATTTTTAAAAAATGGTCCTCCTGGTATTTTAGGCAGCTCCCTTGAAATTATATTGGTCTCAACTTATATTTCCATCGTCCTCTGCAGAGTCAATCTTTGCATTCACTTTTTCGTTTCACCTTTTTAACTAGCATCGCCAACTCTTGACCACCTTGATACTTTCCTCCGATTTTGCAATCCCCGACTATGGTCTCCAGGTTCATTTGATGATCAAGACGGGTTCTGATGGTTTTACCTCTTTGTTCGTGGACTATGCAGTCAGTAAGGTCGCCTCTCCATGATGATCTCGTGACCTCTACTGTCCCCTCTTTGTTTTGACCCTGGTGTACACGATGATTTCCTCCTCTCTGACTTCTGCTGGTGGTAACAAACAGTAGCTTTGACTGCTATATCATCTCTCACATGACAATGGGCGTTCCGAACCCTCATACGTTGTAAGCAACATCACAATACTATGCCATTGCATCTAGCTATAAATTTTTTAGTGAAGCCGTTTTTTTCTCCTTATTTTTTTAAATTGGCGGCTTGCCAAACTCCGCCTCCGATTTAAGCCTAGGAGTTTTTTTACTGCTTCTTTTCTAGTTCACCGTACATGTCAAAGATTGTTGACTATTGTTTTAAAAATGGCAAATCATTCTGAATCGGATATGCCTACCATATTATTCATTTCTGCTGTTAATATGGCTGCTAACATAGTGCAGCAATTATCCACTTTGTATTTATTTATACCACGATACTAAGTTTGAAATGACGGGGCTCTCTGGGCCTTAAATATACAACTTACAAATTATTTATTTATATAATCATGTGTTGACAATTTAACCTTTCCGCTAGAAGTTTAGCGTATTATACTGCCGCGCAACTCACTTAAATGATCGAAAGGCTGATTAAGCTGTCCAGCATTTCCAAGCCACCAATTACTTCAATATAAACTCCACCAATTTCTTCTGTTTGTCTCCTCTCACATCTGAGGAATGAGTTTGCACGGTTTGCTGAACAGGTAGCTTTTATTCAACAGCCAGTATTCTATTTATCTCAGAGCCCGCTTAGATCATCTGCCCAGTCAGTTAAGACTACTTCACCTCTTGCCACCTCAGCCACAACCTTTTGTGCCAAAAGCTGTCACTGCATCTATCCCAGCTCTTTCGTATTTGAACAGAGCAAACAGATAAACAGTGTCAACCCAAAGACCAATACGAATAATCGTTCTGGCATCTTTAGCTATGGTCCTACCTTCTACGTCTGCTACTCTCGGAGGGGCGGACTTCTCCTCGTTGATACTAATGCTCAACTGAGTGTCATCCTTCCCACAACAGCCGATCGTCGATGCTCAAACTCTGGCTCTCTCCCTTAGGTCGTCAACACCTCACTAGTAGCTATTTTCAAAAGCTGCTCCCTCGCCTCGGAAATTTACCTCCGTCGTCTCTACCCTTGGGTTTTGGTCGTGACTGAAGGTCCTTATGCCATTCTTGGTGCACATTTTCTTCCTTCGATCTTATGTTTAACTGTCATCACTCCCAGTTAGACGACAAAGAGGCTGAACGTCCGAGGTATCCACCCTCTGAGATGTCCCGCCAGTTCGCTATCCTTAACCCTAAACATGATAGTCCATTTCGACAGCTCCTTTCCCAATATCCTGGTCTCACCCATCCTAACTTCAATGCCTCTGCTTCATCACACAACGTTTATACTACATCCATACGACTAGCTCTCCTGTGTTATCTCGGCTCCGGCATCTCGCGCCTGGAAAAAATATCTACCGACCAGGCTGAGTTTAAGCATATGCATCAGATAGGGATCATCCGTCATTCTGAATGTCCTTGGGTCTGACCCCTTCACATATGTCTCAAGGCCGCAACTGGTGACCGGTGTCCCCGTGGTGACTGCAGGTGCTTGAAAAATATTCCGACCCTGAATTGATACCCTTTTCTGCCTCTTCAGAATTTTGCCATTATCCTATTCGGCAAGTCTGTATTGTCAAAGCTGACTTGGTCCGTGCCTTTCACTAGATCCTCAAAGACCTGGAGGACGTTTCGAAAACGGCCGTTACCAGATTGTTTAACATCTTTGAGTTCCTGCGTATGCCGTTTGGAATCTGCAACGTTTCATAGACCCTCCAGAGATTTGTAGAGAGAGCGCTTTCGCAGTCTAACTTTTTTTTCTAAACCTTCGTTGACAACATTTTCACAGACCAATCCACACCTGAGGAACGCAACGAACATCTCGCAACCGTGTTTGACCGTCGTCAAAAATCTGGCATGTTCTCAACTCGTCAAATTGAGTCTTCGACGTTCCCCCTCTCAAGTTTATCGGATGCCATGTAGACAGCAATGACACCTTTCCTCTTCCTTCGAATTTTGCGGCCATCCGTAAATTCCCGCCTTCATCCAAGCGTATACTTTAGCGCTTTCTTGGCATGGTTAATTTCTAGCGCCAGTTTTTCCTTATTGTGCCGACACCATTCTGCTGCTCACATGTCTCTAATTGGATCCCCTAAAGTCCATTTGAGCTGTCCGCAGATACCCTCCCTACTTTTGCCACGCTGAAACCTGTCATAGCCGATACAACACTCCCGACGCATTCTTCTCCCAATGGTCTCATCTTCCTCCTGATCGATGCTTCCAGCGTTGTATAAGGAAAAGGTTCTTCAGCAGCACCTTGCAGGTTTAACTTTAAGCATTCTGCTCCTGAAAGCGGACATCGGCTAAATCATGCCACATTTCATTTGAACGGGAATATTATGCCATTTACCTCGCTTTGAATACCTCATGGCACTTAATTGAGGGCATAGACTTCACCTCCTCACGGAGCAAATGCCTCTCTCCGTCTCTCTCTGGAGTTGAATTCTGATAAGCTCAAACCTTGGGAGATTCGTCAAGTGGACTTAATGTTTCAGTTCACCTCAACCATCCACCACATTGATAACTCACGCAATGAAATGCCTGAGGCCAACCAAAATTGTCAAGCCCTACACTTCGGAATCCCCCGTCCCTCACTTTCTTTTGCCAAGACTAAAGAAATTGATGAAGCAATTAAAATATCAATATACTAGTTAATTATCTGTAAATCTAAGGATTGCAGAGATGTTTGAATGAGCCTCTAAGATTCGTCTTATACGTGACAGACAGAGGGAATCTTGCGCACTTAGTGAGCCAAAATCTGCAAAATCTGTTGCTCAACTGTTCCACCACCTATCCTGCTCTAAACGAGGTTATTAAATACCTCAATTACTAAATGAAACTAAGAACTTCGTTCTCGATGACTCTGACAAGGCAGAATTGTTAAGTGCATTCTTTGCAAACCATCTTACGATGGAATCTGAACCGGTTCCAACGTTTCAGGCATTCTCATTCAATGTTATCAGCACCATTGATTTATCCATAGAACTAATTCGTAAGCATATAATTCGTCTGAAAAATTCGCACTCTTCGGGGACTGGTGGTATTCCAAACTCAGTTATTAAGAGAGGGTCGAACTTTCCCCGATTGCTAAGCCATGTATTCTCAGTTTATCTTTTAAACGGATTCTTTCCTGACTCATGGAATACATCAATTATTCTTCCTGTCTTAAAGTGGGGATCTCATTCGGACGTAAATAATTATCAAGGCGTTCACAAAACCCACGCTCTAGCAAAACTTGTTGAAAAAAACAAGTTTAGTCAAATTCTCGACTTTTGCCTAGAAAATAAGCTCTCAAGCGACTCGCAATATGGCTTTCTACCTGGGAGATGATGCGAAATGTGTCATTTAGCTTTTCTTAACCTCGTCACTTCCCTTCTTAGTGAGCAACATTCAGTGGTTGTGATCTACTTTGCTCTGAGCAAAGCCTTTTACAAGGTACCGCACAGACGTCTTCTGGTGAAACTGAAAGCCCTCGGCAATCGGCCTCCTCTCCTTGACTTCATTGGTTCCTGCTTGTCTAACCGCAGCCAGAAAGTCTTAAAATGTTAAAGCTATTCGACGCCTTAGCCAATAATGAGTGCCAATTTTCAAGCCACGGTTCTAGCTCCCCTTCGCTTCGTTCTGTGCTGTTCGAAAATATGCGAACTGCCTTGTTCGTTTCACGTGTCAAGTCAGGCCTAGCCAAGCAGCGGGTGTATTGTGATCCTGTACTGAGTGTAGCTGGGTAACGATGCCTTTTATGGCTGCCTAAACAGGACTCAGGAATAGCAACCACCCCGCATTCTTAAAAATAAACGGTGTTTCGGTAAATTTCAGGATGGATAAATATTCCTGTTTTAGTGCTAGCACTAACCCAAGCATAAACTTAAGTGTTGCCGTAGTGTTAACACTAGCTCAACCCTAAACTGAAACTCTGCAGTTAACACGAACCCACACCTTAGTTCTTAGCTGAATCCTGACCTAACCCAAACTCTGAACTTATCGCCAAAAGTAACCCTTACCCTAAACTTAACCCTAGCTCTCACCTTAATTTTAAACCAAATTTCCCCGGAATTTGGCACGTCTACATGTATTTTGGGCAGTTCCTTTTCCCGTGTCTTGTTAAGGCGTCCATACAAGGCATCCTTGCCTGTAGCTGTTAAAGCGATAAAGCATGTTGCTGTCTTAACTGTGCAGGTACTATGAGTTATCAAAAAGATGTTAAGCTCTAATTTATGTCGATCATATACAACCTTCTTTTTGTAAGTATCTAATTGCCCCTTGATATTCCCTCGGTAATCCACCTGAATATATGTCCACAAAACTTTACACATGAAATTTGATGATGATCCGGCCTATACTGCACTGTTGTCAAGATTCTGGTGATCACTTGTCAAACTGCATGCCTCAGATATTGATGTAATCAGTCTGCCGCTTACCTGTCATTCAGGTGCTACGATGGTGCTGCATAACCGTTGTTAGTTGGTGCAGCGCATTGTCTGGTTAACTCGGTTAATGACCACACCTTGTAAATACGTATTGCGGCTCTCACCCTTTCCTAACAAGATGGTTCATCTGCATGCGCTATCGCAAATTGTTACCTTAAAGCTTGGAAAGTATATGCTGCTGCGTCTCTGGTCGTCTATTGTATCGTTACCGCCAAATTCAAATTTTTTTCCCTTATTTCAGAAGTCGACAAAATGGAAAAAGAAACATTCAAGGTAAGTTGTGTCTGTCTATTTTGTTAGAGTCACTAGGCGATTCGAGTCTTGTTCTGACCTCTACCTATCTTAACTCCACCCACTTCCACCTGAGCCCTCTCTGGGTTTCGATCTAGGAACCATAAAAGTGAGCGTCTGCTGCAATCTGAAGTGTTCTACCAAACAGCATTGGTGGGACTGGGGTTGCTTCGGTAATAAACATGTGCGTCTGGCACGCATTTTTGACGCCTGCTTGAATTCAGGTTTACTTGATACAGAACAGGCGCGTGAAACCATATCCCAGATCCTACAGTTGCTGTCTAGACTCAATGACCGCTCTCATGCAATTTTAGAAATGGTCACTTATGAGAAATTGAAATATTTATTATCTTGGAGCATAATTCCAAGATATTTCAGACGCTCTTTCGAATTTGGAATAGATTTTATAGTAAAAATTAGCAAAAAATATTATTTATAGTACTCGTTTGATAGAAAATCACGCCTTCTTCACATTTTTACTTGAATTACGACTAAATTTTAGTTTTAAATAGTTTTTACTTGTAAAGTTTTTAAGACTGGACAAGTTCCATTCAAATCACATCTTCTTAGTGACATACAGAAATATATGATATTATTTTCACAGAAGGCACCTAGTTTATAGATGGAAAGCCCTAAAAGCAAATGCAATGGCGAGTCAGGCTCAAAAGTATTCGCCTACCTTTCCTTTGAGTATAAAACTTGAAGGAGACATGCTGTACTATCAAATGATTGCAAGAAAAAGATTTTTGCTTATGTTTCTTATCAAATATATTTGAATTTGTAAGTGTCAAAAATCTCTTGAAAAGATGCACCCTTCTCATTTTTTATGGAGCGAGTTTTTGCAGGCGGCCGAAAAGACGTTTTTTTGCAAAAGCCGGCTTACTGTTGTTTCTGGAATATTTGAGATTATGAGCCAAGATACGATTCCAAGCCTAGTACGATTCCACTTAAGTTATCATTCCTAAGCTAAAACGCATTGTAAATTTTTTTATAACATTGAATGAGATCGGTCTATGACCCCATGGTGCTGCTTCGTCCGCGGATTAGGTTTTGCCGAGGCTGTGTGCTGTCACCTATCTCGTATAACATTACCATAAAGTCCGTTCTTAGTACTATATCCCAAGATTGGCGGATTTGAAATTGGTACGCACTTAAGTCTTATTGGTTTTGATTATGACAACGCTACTTAAAAATCATCCGCAACCACCGAGACCGCCTCAGAAAGATAACGTATCAGAGCCTAACAGAAGACTTTTCTTACCAACGCCGTTTGAAGCAAATCAGTGTACGTGACACTGTGTATTTAACGCAGTGAAGTCAAGAGCTCAGCGTATTTTCCTCACTATAAACAATCTGACACGCTTGAAACTATCACGGTGCGCTAAAATCCGTGGCTTGGAAGGTTGCCAACTGACGGGATAACTCGGACCGCGTGGTCAGCCCAATGTGTGTTTTGTGTGGAGTGGCTGACTGGCGGACTGAGAGTCAGGCTGCAATGGCTCCTTCTTAATGTGGTCTTTATGGCACCCCCACTCTGTGGGATCCGAGCCAGGTGTGGTGGCACGCCCAGGGGCGGCTCTGGCCGCGCCAGCCACCTGTGCCCTCTCCCATCTCCGGTCTTCTTGATTGGTTCATGAGACCAGGCTCAGGTGGGGGAGGAGGAGAGAGTGCGGTAGCCGCAGCGCAAGGCTACTATCACTTAAAACTAATTCACGCGCAAGTCACCGTCCCTGCACCACCTAGCGTGGAGCATACGGTGGACCTCTTCGAAATCGACGGTCGAACTGCCATGTAATTTGGAAGGCCCTTTTCATTCAATATTTTTGGGCTCCATGTAAAAAAAACCATTTTCCCTGCCGAAAGATTTCTGAGATCAGGCATGTGGACACAGAAAAAGATGGTGATGCCAACTATGCAATTACGAATGCCCACAATAGACCGTCAGATTTCTCCTTGCACTCCATTGGTTAAATGAGGATAAACGAAGGCATGAGGGTCGCATTGATCCGTGGTCTACCTCCTTCTCCGATCTACAGAAAGAGACAATGAATTGCGTGACAGGTACCTGAAAGTGAAAAATTTCGGCGGTTTTCAAATTATGAAGAAGTAATAATGTTCGAACCACTGCCGTTTCTTCAAGTAAAGAATCACCGAGTTTATCGCGCTTTTGGGCAGAACTGATATTTCAATGTGCTGCGTACGCACACGCTTTGGTTCAGAATAATTCCTGTGACTGAGTTATGTAAAATATTTTTCAACATGTGTCCTAAATTCAATCGATTAGCTCCTATATTTTTCGGGGGTCAACCCGCTGCCTTCGCTGAGGATTTCACGCAGTGAAACAACTTCACATTACTGATTTCAAGGTTATTTTACAAAACAGATGTTAGTTAATTTATTACAACTAAAAATGCCATGCGGCACAATGAGTCTGAGTAAGTAAGCCCAGCCGCTGCATATGCGGGCCTGGTTGATGGCAGTCTCTTATCAGGAGGGGCCCTGCAGTCGCCGGACCTTGAGAAACCTGCGTGCCTGGCATGAGAAAATCGATCGTGCTCAACACGACGCGCAAAATCGATTGCAGCACGTGCAAGCGTATGGTGATGACCTTGGGAGGAAGTTGACAATCTGAGCCGAATGCAGCGGCGTGCGCAATGCGTTCGCTTGTCTTTGGGGACCTCGCTACGCAAACATAAACAGTCAGTCTTAGCAAATTGGCAACCAATCTGTGCTTCACAGCAGGTCGTCCGATCTCATCTGACCATAGAGAAAAAAGCTGTATATAATTATACCTCAGTGCACTTACTTTGTACGTGTATAACTTGACAGTCTTTTTGTACCGATAGTTCCTTCATAGGCTCTGAACTCAGAGGTAATGTTTATGAGTATTTTAAAGCTGAGAGATTATATCCTCGCAGGTTGCAGATAAATCTTCAGCTACATGTTTATAGAGAACTGAAATAAGCTAAGTTTTTCATTTGCGTTTAGATCGTCCTATGCAGAAATAAGTACTTAAATGATTTAACAGGATGTTGTCTGTCCTTTTGATTTCGACTATATGAAAATGTCTCACTGGTCGGGAAATCCCACAAAGCACAGCAGTTGGAATCCGTGGAAAGCAGATTATGCAAGCAGAATAGGCTGACGCAGGCGATGTCAGTATCAAAACCACCGACAGGAATCGAGGACTTCATCATGGGATTGGGTATAATAAAGAAGTTTCTTGCAATATTAATGGTTTCCCGAAGGGGCAGTTACACTGCAGGTCGTGTCCTGTTGTAAGTACCTAACATATGGAGGCCAATTCGAACAAGCGCCGCACTTAAAGGTTGGCGTGAGTTTGGTCTGAATTTATAAGCACATACAACAGAATCGACATTTATAGGCAATAGACGTAAAAACACAGGAAAACGTAAAGTATTTTACCACTATTTGAAGGATGATCCGAAACTCGTCTTAATCCAACACCCGAAATACTTATGGAGTCATTAACCCAACGGAAAGCTCTCTGAATATGCATCAAATGGAACGCTTACGAATTTATCTATTACTTTTATTTGAATTTATTTGTACAGACCGGCCTATAAGCATCTCAAATTATGCAATATTTTATTCCTGTCATGTCCCTGCCAGTGCAATCAAACGAAAATCCGTTTTTCGTAGTCAAATGCATGTAAAATAATGTAAACACGGAAGAAGAAACCGCTATCCTCGTGAAACCGCGTTGGAATATATACTCGACATTTAGGCTGTTTGGTAACGGCCATACGTTCCATTGCCCTTAACCTGAAAGAAAACTGCCGCGGAATATATACTAAAGGACCCCTCATGATTTAGCGAGATCATGCATCGAAGAACTACTCCAGGTCAACGTCAGTTATGTACCTGCCGGTGCTTTACTCCAACTCCTAGAGTTTTGTCTAGAAACCAACGGTTTCCTTCTCCGGCCAATGCTATCAATAACCACTGCTTATGTTTGGCATCTTGCACACTTGGTGTGCTTTATCCATATTAAATGTGAAACCGGGGTGTAGGGGTACTCGTTAGGGGTAGCACCACACAGATAGCATTTGGTCGCTCCATTTGTCTCGTACAGGTGGTGAATGCTCCTGTGGCCGCCTCTAACTGGTACCCAACTCTCACCTGTGGCTCCTCAAAGATGGGTTCTTCCCAGCGGCCACACCCTGGGCAACCGTCACGACCGGCGGGCTAAACCAGGTGAGGGTCTCCGGTGTTGTGTGTGCCTCAACACGCGGTATGTCTGACTCCCGAACTTTCCACCTCCCCTCACTCAAAAAGTCCTACGATGGGGGCGACAACAACCCCGTAGGCGGCCCAGGCAAACTCGGGTCGTTCTCCCACTGAACCAAAACCGTGACCCATAGTGGAGTTCGGCAGCCGTCTGGGATGTCCGAGCAGCCCTATTTAGGGACAGCACTGCTAGCCTCCTCGCGGAGGAAGGGGCTAGAAAAGGTGCCCTAAACAAAGTCTGGTTATCACGTCTTCTGCAGCCGGCCGCGGCTCGCAGATTGCAAAATACGCGGTCGTAAAACTCAAATAAAACAACAATACCTCCCGTCCCCATCCCGCTCGCCATACCCTCCAGGCTGCTCCGATGAGTCCACTCACACTAGTAGCCTGGAATGTTCGTTCCCTTTAAGACAATACTAGGAGCAACCGGCCGGAACGGAGGACGGTGCTAGTCGCTCGGGAACTGGCGCGCTACAAGGTGGACATTGCTGCTCTCAGCGAGACCCGATTCTCTGAGCAGGGTCAGCTGGAGGAGGTGGGTGCTGGCTACACCTTCTTCTGGAGCGGCCGGCCAAAGGCAGAGCGACGCGACGCTGGTGTTGCCTTTGCCATCCGGAACGACATCGTGGGACGTCGGCCCTGTCTGCCGCAGGGTATCTATGATCGCCTGACGAGTCTCCGCCTGTCTCTTCGGGGAGACCATTTCGCCACCATCATCACCGCCTACGCTCCCCCAATGACGAGCTCTGATGCGGCGAAGGACAAATTCTACGAGAACCTGCACGCCCTGCTGGTGACTGTGTCGAAGGTGGACAAGTTAATTGTCCTTGGTGACTTCAACGCCCACGTCGGGACGGACCACGCTGCCCGGCAGGGAGTGCTGTGTCCCCAACGGTCTCGGTAGCTGTAACGATAACGGCCTCCTTCTTCTGCGCACGTGTGCGGAACACCGTCTGCTGCTGACCAACACCTTCTTCCGCCTTCCGACTCGGGAGAAGGCCACGTGGATGCACCCTCGGTCGCGGTGCTGGCATTTGCTGGACCATGTTCTCGTCCGGAGGCGAGATCGACAGGATGTGCTGGTAACCAAGGCGATCCGCGATGCCGATGGTTGGACAGATCACCACCTCCTCATCTCCCAGATGAGGCTCCGACTTCAACCCCGACGAAGGCCCCAAGGTAAGAGGCCACCAGGTAAGTTAAATACTCTTTTATTTACTTTGCCTACTCAATGTTTTGATTTCAGCAACTGGAGGATCTGCATGCTCCAGATGATAATGCTACCGTGGAGACACGATGGTGTCAACAGCGAAATTTCATCCAGTCCACCACCCTCGAAGTCCTCGGACGCGCACGCTGTCAACACGCGGACTGGTTTAACAACCATGACGCCGACATCAGCAACTTAATCGCAGAGAAGAATGAACTACACAAAGCCTACATGGACCTTCGGACAGACGCCAGCAAAGCAGCCTTCTTGAGATGTCACCGCCTAGTACAGCAATGGCTGCGGGAGATGCAGGATGCCTGGATGATCCGAAAGGCTAAGGAAATTTAGGGGAATGTGGACCGCAATGAAATGAAAAACTTCTTCAAAGCCTGAACCTAGTTCTCACGAAGTCGCAGGACAGCATCGACGAAGTTTCATGTCTACGGTCGCTAGGTAAAATTGACCCCGTGGTACTGCGATGGGAGTACTCACTATTTTCTATACCAGCAAGACCCACAACAATCAGAAGGAATATATGGCAAGGTGATTTCGGTGGAATGAGGGCTGAACTCATGCACACTCAGTGGGAACCTTTATTCTTTGGAAACATAACCGAGGACTGGGAAACGTTCCGGGACATACTGCACAGGCTCATCGAAAATCACTGTCCGATTTTGAGAAAAAGGTTAAACAACAGACCGCGATGGCTTACTAGCGGTCCGGTACGTTTAATATAACCAAAACCACACGAATCGATCTCTAGATAAAATATTAGCCAATAGAAGTCCACTCCGAAGCAGAAGGCGTGTTTATATTCCAATTTTAATTTCGTAAACCCTTTTATATATTTAGAAGAGGAACAAAAACACTTAAATTCACTAAAATTAATTTAACATTTGGCTTAACTTACTGGTGATTACATATTATTTCTATAAGAATGCGTGGCTGGACGAACATAGGATGTTGAAAGGCGTTAATTGGAGAAGGATGCTTGAATCTAGGAAAATTCAACTAATACTCTTTGTGAGAAGTTGGTTGTGTAGTGAACACACAAAATGGTGGAAGGCATAACGACGGATTCAGTTTGGGTGAAAGGCCAATGTGGTTGGCATATGCTCATTACGAGGATCAGTAGGTACGGTAGGAAAGCACAACTGGGACGTCTTGCGAAACCTTGTAGTTGGTAATGCTAACCCCGAGGAAAACGATATCAAACGTTGTATTTTTTGAGAAGGCTAAACGCTGTGTGTAAGAACAGACTGGTGATCTTTTCGTTCGTTTTATTCGCATCTCACCCGACACTAATAGCATTGCTAAGTTTTCGCACCTAATGCTCACTAGCAATGTCAGTGGCGTCGGAGCATGACGCATGCATGCAGACCTTTCGCACGTCGCTTCATTTGACTCCGTTTGACGTCATTCTCGCAAGGTCATCAAGCTGCGCTTCTCGCTTTCATTGTCGGCTGCGTGGCGAAGATGGTGGGTTAGTGTTTCGCTGCCTGTCGAACGCGATTGAACTCCGCATTCAAAAACACTGATCGATATTAGCAGAATGAGCTTTGAAAATGGAAAGCCTGCCAAGCTTTCCGAAACGTCAGCGACAATGCAAGCTTGTACTTGTGAGCAATTTACACTACTAATTAGTTTTAAGTAATATAGGACTTTCAATGCATCTACCGCACTCTCTCTTCCCTTACGACCTGTGGTTGGTGTCAAAACATAGTCAAGAAGACCGGAGGAGGGGTCAGACAAGATGAATAATCACTGTCCGGTCTCACAACTTATGACCTTTCGGAAAATTTTATCCCTTGACGTCGAATTCAGCGATCAAAAGTTAAAGCCTTATTGTTTTAAGCAGCTAAATCCTGACCAAAGAAAAATAACGGACAATATTCACTTTGTGTTTGAACTGGTTTCAGATTGCTTAGTGATTTTCGTTCGTTAAGAGACATGTAATACGTGTATCAGAAACTGTCAACCCGCTCAGCGTGATAAAGAACGCTTCTACGCAATTTTCTGCGTTTTTAAAGTACCCACGACTGCATAAAAGGCAACCGAGCCAATTTTAAGCACTGGCGCAATATTAAATGTTTACGTGTGAAAAATTTACGTTTGTCGTATCCATAAACACAAATATAACATCAGGGTCTGCCTCGCAGCAGCATTCTATGCATTTGTTGCGGATCCCTGTAGCTGTCAGTCATAACTCATAGGAATGCATGTTTTAGCGCCAGTAATGTAGGAGCTCTGACAACTACTGGTCTGTCTCAACTGTTAATCGGTTGGCAGTGGACCAACATTACTACCTACTAACCATCCTGCCTGCATGCGTTGTTTTCTGGGATTTCTAAAGGGCTATGTGGTTTTGTTTAGTTCAGTCCAGTTTATTAAGGGAAATATAGGTAAACGCCTTTGAACTCTCTCTTGGTTACAGTATGGCTAAAAAGGCTCTGATACATCATGAAAATGCAAAAAAAGTTGGTTAACGTAAAAGCGTGCGGAAAAAAGCAGCTTTTGACTAATCGAAAAGAGTAAACATTAACGTACTTACAAAATTTGAGTAGCATAATAGAAAATGCTATCAAAATGGTACTTAAATATAGGAATTAGTATTGTAATAAGAAGAGGGATTCAACTGGGACATGACTAGGAAGATCTGGGGATACTATAGTGGACACTTCTACAATGGTCCAGGTTTATCTTAAAAATCTCAACGGAAGTAGCCATAACAACATCCAGAGGCAGAGCATTCCAGGCGTTGAACGCACTCTTGGAGAAGAAGAACTTTCGTGTATCCAGTCTGGCCCCAGTCACATGTAATTTGAGTGGATTGCCTCTCAAGTTCGTGGTTGTTGCTAACTGGAAGAAGTCTTCAGGTACGAGGCAGCAGTCCTGAACGCACTTGACATGGAATGTTTGTATCAGGTCACCTCGTAGCTACCAGTTACTTAAGGGAAAGAGATCAAGGTTAGCTAATCGGGTTTCATAGGGTAATGAGAGAGGATTCTGTCGGTGATCGTGGGCGGAGGGGCATCGATGAAGTTTTTATCAGTGTTTTGCGTGGTCGTGATCGTTGGGTCTGAGGCGGGTGGGGCAGAAGTTGACGTTGTGGGATTATTGTTGCATTGAGTTTGAAGTTTTCTAACCAGACAGATTGACGCGTGGAATGGTTTGGTCAAATACACCGGCTTGCCATTTGGTGTAAAGACTGTTCCTGCCAGTATCCAGCAGAACATGGACACTATGTTGACGGGCACCAAAGGAGCCGCTGTCTATCTCGCTGATTTCTTTGCCAGTTGTTCAAATCCAGATGAATTGTTGTAACGCTTGGAGATATCGTCCTCAGCCGGGTTGAGGACGTTTTGTGGTCTGATTTCGCATTATGTGCCCTATCTCATGCAATCCATGAGCGAACATCCAGAAACGGGAGTTTATTGCCAAATACTCTCTCGAGTGTGAATTTGATTCCCGGAATGGTTGAGTTGATAGTGTTGTGGAGCGTTTCTTGTTGGTTCTTTTTAGCGACAACAAACGTGTCGTCAGCATATCGTACACTTATCCTCCCAAAGATGAACGGCTTACAATCAGAAACAGCACTGTCATTTGTCATCACTATGACCTGAAGAATGGAAAGTATTAAGGGATCTTAAAACCGACAAAGATTGTCATTCGCTCGGTTGACAAAAGGAGGCTTAACTGCGAATTTAAACAAGTCAGACTACCATAAAAAGGTGTTGTCGCTATTAGCAGATATCTCTACGTATAGGCCTCTTTCACGGACCCTACAAAGGGACAGAGTTCATCTTTGAAAAGTGCTAATACGCCTTACTGGGACGAAACAACTGCCAGAAGCTGGTGTAAAATCCCTAAGACAATCAGAAGATACCATCGCCAAGATTTATGGATTGCCAAAAGTTCATAAACCTGAATTACCACTGAGACTAATCGTATCATTAATCAGTGCACTGAATTACGAAATTTCCAAGTGGCTATTCCGTCAACTTCACCCACTTACGAGAGATTGTGAAACTTCTATTGAGAATTGTATGGAATTTCTAGAGAAATTTAGAGAATCACAATCTCCGCTGATGAGATAATAGTCTCCTTTGATGTGGTTCCTTTTTCACATCCATACCTCTAGAATTAGCAAGGCAATGCACGGATGAAGTCCTAAGGTCCTATGACACGAATGTTCCCGCAACTGCGTTACTTAAACTCATGGACCTTTGTATAGAAACCAATTTTTCGTTCGACCACCAATACTATCAACAACTAAAAGGAGCTCCGATGGCGTCACCCATACTTGGCTTCCTTGCCGAAGTGACAATACAGAAACTGGAATCTATGGCTGTAAGGAAATTTTGACAAATCGCTGCGGTTTAGTCGTGTAAGCATACGCATAAAGCTAGGAGGAATTCCAGGCTGATGCAAACATGTTGGTGTTGTCGGCCCGACGAACGTGTTACGCACCTGCTTCTAACGAATTGCACTGCAGCCAAATCCAAATTCATAGTTTATTTGTGTATTCTAATTCAATTTCAACCGGGATACATCCACTCTGTTTTGCATTAGCCCCATTGTTTTGACCAGTTGTTATCTGCTTTGTGTCTCGCACAACGAAGTGAAGACAAGGATTGAGAACTGGTATGGCTTCAGCGTGTACTTAAAGTCCGCCGCAGCTACCACCGCCGACACCACCCTACCACCTGACAGCTGTGCGCCTGCGTACTTGCCCTGCACCGTTCTTGTTCATTGTGGGCCGCGGATTGTGCAGGTAGGCGGTAAAACTGCGATGAAGGCACACACACTCGCTCCACCATTCTGATCAGCTACATTTGTTTAATCAGTCTAACATTTGGTCTCACGGGAGGTAAGGTGGCATTCTGTCACCTGCCCTGTTTAGCTACGTCATTACCTGACTTATCTGACGGGTATTAAGCTGTTTTCATGGTTTCACATGTTCACGCGCACGCCGACTGACTAACCGTGACTACGCCTCAATATGACCCATTCAGCGACCATATGGGGCGTTTTGCAGTATTTGTGTTGTTTAAGAGCGGGACCTCTGAAACAGCTGCGCTAATTAGAAGCCCTTGAAAGATCAAAGTGTATTCATCCTGCATTTCTGAACAGGAGATAGTGAAGTGAATACCAGTTTTCGGAAGCGGAGACTGCCAAATAGGTTGGAATTGCGTTCCCTGTTCGGTTTACGGAATAGACCTGTCTAGTTCCGCTCGTCTATATGTGCACCTTGAGACGTAGTCTAAAACCCAACCCACAGGCTGTGGTATGTCGATCAGGGATATATGCGGATAAATTGAGCATATCAATAACCGCAGGAGAGCGTCGGGGGTCATTTAAGTTGGCGGCCATTTATGGCGTATTGGTCATCATCAGGCAGCCATAACTAACCTCACGCTTAAAGCACTAGGTGCTTGAATCTGGGACCTTTGGTGGTGCTTTTGACTCAATGATACAATATACTAGTTATATTAAGTTAAAATACATTGCACCCACGAGCTTGTTATGAACTGCCGAAATGTGCACATTTTGTACAAAGGATAGTGCAAATATAACTGGACCGTATCCTTTCATATTTTACGATGTCAAGGTCATTGCATAGACGGAATGCACTGCCATCTTGGATGCGCATTTTGTAACAGCGGCGAAATATGGCGCAAGCTATTAACGGCCTCAGCAATTACGATCTTATTTTACATTCCGAGGCGACGGAACAATGATATTTTTGTGAATTTTACTCTTCCTTTGTACTGATTTTAACCCCTTTAAATAACTCATGGATTGTTATCTTCACCTCAGATCATGGTACCTTAACCGTATGTGCACATTGTATATAGTAAAGAGCACGATCTTGTCACTGGCAATAACTCTGCGTCTGTGCTCTTGCTTTTATGCGCGGCAGATCATTGATTGCCATTTTAGTTTGCTGTTGCATTTGGCAACTTCATGGTTTGATGGCACAGCCGTGTGTCAAACCTGCGCTTATTGCTACCTCCCCCTTCTGGTACCACAATTATCCGTCTCCAGTTTACACGCATCGAAATCTCCTTTTGTCTCCTCTGCGTAAACTTGCTTTCAACTGTCCCCTAGCATTGCTCATTTTTCAGTTTGTGTGCAGTCTAGTTAATATCCATTCTATCTGGCAGTTACGGTTCATGTTAGTATCGTCATTCTATCGTTAGCATAGACTGTTTGCGTGCACAGTTTCTCAAAGCATCTACAAGCAAGTTCATCTATCTTGAAAGTATGCCAATTTCGATAGATTTTAAAGGTCTTTTTGGTTACCCATTGCATGCAGACTTTGACAGGCAAGTGATGAAGTATATTGCGAACAAAAGTGGAATCTGAATACCAATATCTGGTTGTCTAACGTTGAACAGTTTTCGCGCACGTATGTACGATGAAGGTAAAGCGGGATTGAAAAATGGCAGTTAATTAAGTGTGACGTATAGGCAATATACAGTATGCTTGTAAACACAGGAAGGGAATAAGTCAGTGGGGTATTTTCAAAATCCTAATACTTCATTTCAGCGCGAATCATTGGACATTTAGCCTAATAACATTGTTAGAATTCACCGTTGTCCGATTGTGTTGCTTTCGTAAGTCTTCCTTTTTGTGCGTGCTTTTTTTGATGACAGCCAGCATCATTAATATAATTTCATTATTATAATTATGGAAACAAGACTAGCATTCTCTTCATTACAGCCGTGAGTTGATGCAAATTATAGCGCGCTACTGGTATTAGATCCTGGAGCATGAATTCCCTCCAAATTGTTTTACTACTCTAACATCGGTTGCTACGTAAACATTTTCGGCCCAAGGAAGCAGAATTGTTTATATCTTGAAGTTCAGAAGCTGGCGAAATCTGTACAACTAACGGACGGATTCTTGGTTTGTATTGCCGAAAAAAATTCCGATTTGCATGACATGTTACGAAATCCTCTGTATTTTCATGGAATATAGATAAAAAATGCAAGATGGCTGTTATAAAAGACAATTGTTTTACTGTTAGCCGGTTTAAAACATCTTTAAATTTATTATTATATTTCCATCAATTTGGATAAATATTTTAACAATTTTTGAAATACTTTGATTGCAAAATGTGTTTTAGGTTGAAACACGTAATTTTCTAACTTCCTATTTTTTTTAATGTTCACTGCCATTCCATATAGATTTTTGGTAAACACTCTTTACCTACCCGAAACTATCTTCCTAATGACTATCCGCTACTAAATAAATCGCTTTCCAACGTTTTTGTCACTCAACAATTATAGATTTCTTGAAATATAGTCAGATGAATATAACGTGCACACGCATTTAAACGTACAAGTAAATTAATTAAATAGTTATATATTTTTCAAGAAATGTGTTTAGTGACTTGACAGAACTCATTTATCGTCAGACATATATAACATACTGCAGAGCAGAAAATTTTAAAATAAATCAAATTGCCCGCAGTGGGTTTTTCACATTTGCAATCGTATTTCCAGTCTTTAAAATCGTAATGAATCAAATTTGTATAAACAACGATTTCTACAAGCCCTTGAATCCTGCTGTCGTTATCGTGGATGAATCTCTTAGCTCGATGGAAGAACTTTCACGGGACAAATATGAGGATTCGTGGAAAATTGATGACAAAATGCAAGGCGACTGTTATAAAAGATAACCGGTTGGCAGCAACAGCAAATTGGACAAGCACGCGCCTCACCCAGCGGGCCAAAATCCTCAACAGTTCACAGTCGGCTTGCTAGAGCACTGCCTTCTTAGCCCGCGAACTCTCTCTCTCTCTCTGAATGGTGAAATCTAATGTTGTCCATCTTCCGCTAAGATTCTCCCTCTCCTTTAAAACACGCCATCGACGGATGACCGATGCAGTACTGGTAGACTTTAATGTCTGTCTGCAGATCTTCTAGATGATTGCATGTTCGTCGCTCTACGGCAGCCTGGATGGTCTCCGGACACGGAGATTCCAGATGAACCGGAAGAGCCAATTTGAGTCCTGCAGTGTAGGTAGGTGTGAGGCACCGACAGGTATCCCCTTGTGCCTTATTCCAGGTGGTTCGGGCTAAAGTTAGGGTGAGGGTTAAATCAAAAGTTAGGGTTGGAAAACGTGAATCATTTTCCCTTGAATTTACCGTAGGGCACCTATCATCCGTGGCGGTATCGTTTTGCCTACTTCCTACCTCAGCCAAACGAGGGGCGGTCAGGTAAAGAAAATGGATCGCACGCTTGACTAACCCATGCCTTTGACGGTTGTTTTCTGAGCACGGCGCTAAAGCTACTTCTCACACAGCACGTCATTTTTCCAACCAGGGTGTGCGAAGGACAACATGCCAATTGCTTGGACCTAGTTCTCACGAAGTCGCAGGACAGCATTGATGAAGTTTCATGTCTACGGTCGCTAGGTAAAAGTGACCACGTGGTACTGCGATGTGAGTACTGACTATTTTCTATACCAGCAAGACCCGCAACAATCAGAAGGAATATATGGCAAGGTGATTTCGGTGGAATGAGGACCGAACTCATGCGCACTCAGTGCGAACCTTTTTCTTTGGAAACATAACCGAGGACTGGGAAACGTTCCGGGACATACTGCACAGGCTCATCGAAAATCACTGTCCGATTTTGAGAAAAAGGTTAAACAACAGACCGCGATGGCTTACGCAGGCCTTAAAAACCGAAGTTATGTGAACGGCGTTGAATAGATGTCACAGGAGCGTCATGCAGCCTCGGATTGGTGAGTTGACGGGGTGGTTGTTAAGCTGGTGGCTGTCTGTGATTGCCTGACTTGGAAGCTACTGGTGCATAATGTCTGGCTGCAGAGCAGAAAATTTTTAAATAAATCAAATTGCCCGCAGTGGGTTTTTCACATTTGCAATCGTATTTCCAGTCTTCAAAATCGTAATGAATCAAATTTGTATAGACACTGATTTCTACAAGCCCTTGAATCCTTGCTGTCGTTATCTTGATAAATCTCTTAGCTCGATGGAAGAATGTTCACGGGACAAATATGAGGATTCATGGAAAATTGATGCCAAAATGCAAGGTGACTGTTATAAAAGATAACCGGTTGGCAGCAGCAGATTGGACAAGTACGCGTCTCACCCAGTGGGCCAAAATCCTCAACAGTTCACAGTCGGCTTGCTAGAGCACTGCCTTCTTAGCCCACGAACTCTCTCTCTCTCTCTGATTTGGGAAATCTCATGTTGTCCATCTACCGCTCAGAATCTCACTCTCCTTTAAAACACGCCATCGACGGATGACCGATGCAGTACTGGTGGACTTTAATGTCTGTCTGCAGATCTTCTAGATGATTGCATGTTCGTCGCTCTACGGCAGCCTTGATGGTCTCCGGACACGGAGATTCAAGATGAACCGGAAGCGCCAATTTGAGTCCTGCAGTGTGGGTAGGTGTGAGGCACCGACAGGTATCCCCTTGCGCCTAATTCCAGGTGGTTCGGGCTAAAGTTAGGGTTAGGGTTAAATCAAAAAGTTAGGGTTAGAAAACGTGAATCACTTTCCCTTGAATTTAGCGTAGGGCACCTTTCATCCGTGGCGGTAGCTATTTGCGTACTTCCTACCTCAGCCAACAGAGGGGCGGTCAGGTAGAGAAAATGGATCGCAGGCTGAACTTACCCATGCTATTCCCAACTCCTAACTTCAGTTTTCCAGCACCCGGTGTTAGCGCAGCACTGGTGATCACTGCTAGTGTACATTTCAGTATCTGGTAAGGCTTCTTTAAATATGCAAATATTATTGGCAAACTTAAAAACTAAAAATACATTTGGATTACCAGTTGGCATGACGAGGGAAGCAAATGATACATTGGAGCCGGTAACAAGTTCTTCAAAGGGGGTGAGGTTAGATGCTCATCCGTTGGACATATTTTGTCTCCAAAGCCACCAGAGGCGTTGCCCGTCTTCCTGCCTCGAGTCGGATACATTAGGCTTTCCTGTCAACTTCCAATGCAGATCAGGAAAAATAAAGGTTTATCTTAAGCAGCCGTTGCCTCAGGAGTACAAAACTGCGAATAGTTCATCTCCAGTGAGCACTCCCATGTACTGAGGACGAATCTTTAGATCCTGACACCAAAACACATCGGGAATACTGAGAATCTTGCCATAAATACACCAGTACTAATGCTTTAATAATAATTATAATAACAAGAATACTAATTAAAATGCTCCTGTTGCCGCTTACTAAGCATGTTTCGAGATGCTTATGTGCCAGCGCGATCCATCGCACACGCTTGATCTTACTGCTAAAGAGACATAAGAAGAATAAGTTAAGTCTAGCTGAGATTTGACAATCTTCTGCTAGTAAGCTGGGATCAGCACCACGTATCATGTTACAGCATGAACTGTTTCATGCTCCAGTAGGATCATGAGGCCGTCAAGGAGGATTGCAGACAGACAAGCAGTTATTCCGGGTACAGTCAAAAGTCATAAATTTTAAAACTAACCCGGTTAACTCGGACTCATTTTCTCACAACAATGAAGTGACTGCCTACTGTCCAGACGCTAGACCAAAACACGCCACCTAAATGCGCACTCATTAAGTGCATCGGGTGAGCGGTGGGGCAATATTTTTAACAAGAACTCTATCTGATCCCTAATGATAACTGCACAGCTAAATCGTCTACTCTTTTGCCATGTTCCACAAGTGCTTTCATGTGTCAGCTAAGACCACGCGGCAGGATCTTCTGACACCGATTGATTTTCATTGTGTCCGTCTACGCTGACTGTCCGTGGTTCAAAATCTGTGCTCTGCATGGAGAGGACGCGATCAAAGGCTGCCAAGTTAGCCAATCAAAATCACCCAACTTCACGCGAAGTCGTCCGCAATATGCGAGCGTTCAGCCTCATACCAGCGCGATAGCGACAGGCAGACGACTACGGATGTGGTCGGTGTTTTCTTAAAGTTTCTATCCATCCCGCATAAAAGGAGATTAGGCGATCAATATATTTTAAAGTGCAGATGTCTCCTTTCGAGTTGAATTACCTGGTTTCACACCGTAACGGGATCTGTTATGTGTGTAGGAAAGTGTGGATACGTGCATGCTAGACAAAATTGTGATAAAGCTTATTTAATTGCTATATTAATCAACCAATATTATCAACCAGTCATAATTAAGAATGGGTACTCGAACACGATTGCAATGACTGACATCACCTGAAATGTTAATGTCTAGCAGCAACTAATGCAGAAAATTTCTTTGATTTTCGCCATTCAGAAAGCCTGCTTTGTTAAGGGCTTTCATTTATTTTAATGAAGGAACACTTTTAACACCACGGGGTGTGTTCAGCAGTATTCGATAATTAGACTGTGGGTATCGATTAGGCCAACCATGTTTACTACCGCATGGTGGTGATGCAAAGCGCACTGTCTCCGACCTCCTTCTCTGTAGCTCAGTGTCATGAAGAAGTAAAGGAGATCGATGGGTAGTTGGATGTAGGGAACGAGCAGAGTAAACTGCCCGTCTGCGCGTGCCATGCACTGCTCATCCGACATGATCAGCCAAGACTTCACACAATCTATCAAGGGTTTCACTGAGGGAGGAGCCATTTCCACCTATCTACTTAATTACCAAGAACCTCACTAAGTGATTTTTCGGTATCCAAACAAACCACAGTCTTTATCGCACTGACAGCGTTTGAAAGAAGGTGATGTCGCTACTTGTGAGTAATATGGGCTAGATGCCGTTAAGGTGCAGACCACATAGTTGACGCCACTGTGTCTTCCCATTTTCAGACACCAGTTCATTGTCCGAGCTGAAGGCATTGCGTGTTCTGTGTATGCTGCCATATTTACTTCGCCATCCTAAACCCACGACAGAACCTTACCTGCACAATCACTCCAATCAAATCTGTCACCGCAGTGGAAGATGGCACAAGTCAATTCTTGCCCCTTTCCGTGTACTAAGCGAATTACGATTCTTCGAGATTGCCAATGTTGTTTATCAAATCAATTTAGCACCGAGACGGGCAAACTGAAAACAATTCTTGCAAAATGCACTTGATGGATATTTTATCAACGTTTTGTAAATACGCTCGCGTTGACGAACAGTATTTTGGATAACTGTTGGTTGCTTGACTTCGATGGGCTTTCTTAACCCCGAAAGTCCAGCAGTGTATCGAAGCACAGAGGCGTTCTACCACTTAATGCCAATAACCTTCGAGCAGTCAGATTAGCCAGTTATTATGGAAGCTTATGATGCATATTATAAAATTGGAAAGGACTTTCCCACAAGAACAGTTTGCTTACATAGTGGCTTTGCCGGACAATGCTTCTGTCCAAAGTTTAGCATTTGGAATGTTCAAATGCTTTGGACATTGAATCAGCTGTTTATTTTAGCGTTTCTGCCTGCACCATGGCGTCTGGAAGCACATGCGTTATTAAATGTGACCTTCTAGAAGACGTCTTATATGGGTTGGTAGATTTCACCTGTGGACCACAGACACACGCTTCCGCTGATTGTTCGTTTAAAACAGGGCACAGCTGATTGACAACTTGTGGACCAAAAGAGAGCGGTGTCAACTCATGCAGTACGGTTCTGCCTTACAATTTGTACGAGACCTTATTCCAATATCGACTATGGAGGATCAATGATGCACAACAGGGTGACTAATCAACTCAATGGACTGAAGTAAACATCTGAAAAAGCAGGAGAATGAATTTGATTACTAGCAAATGTCGTATTCGTGTTTTGTGGAGGTACTATTTTCTGAAAAATAGCATTAGAATGAATGAATTTCGTGTCAGTTGTCTACAAAAACCATAGTCAGTGAACTGGGAAGCATGATTGTTTATTCAATTGCAATGCCTCTCGCCGTTCGAGGCCGAAATCACACAGCCGCAGTCTTAAAATATGTGATGGAGCAGATGATAGTGACGCAATATTGTTAACTTTTGTTTTTATTGTGTAACCATTTAAGGAAGGGGGAAGCTGGAAATTTATACAATACTGCGAACGGTAGGATTCGACAGGGAAACGGTAAAAAACACCCCACCTGGGTACCATAGTAGTCAACATCGGTGTGCACTGGAGCCGCAATTGATCATAATTTTTAAGTCATACATTAAAAAACCTCTCATTTTTACTTTCATTACAGGGAAATGAAGTAATAACAAGTTATTCTAAGCGTTGCGAAACCAATGTACATGATATATATTTTGCCCACAGCTATTGGCCTGACTGCATGGACTCCGAATACGAAATCGGCAAGACAGCCAGGTTTTTCACAATCATGTCAAAGGAATTATTCAAATCTGCCAAAACCTCTATTAATTAATTGCGCCATGTAGTCATCTGTTGGATTTAGGATTGATTGATTGCGTAATACTCAGTTGGAATTCAAATTACTGTATCGGAGTTGGTGGATGCCGTACGTTGCAATAGGCCGTGTGCACAACATTTAACAAGCGTAGTTAAAATGCGGCCCCCGGTGGGGTCTCGTAGCTCAGGTGGTGGGTAGAGCTTTGGCTGTTTTAAAGTCTGTCTTTTGCTGTTGTGGGTACGAAGGCTATCGCAACCCCCTAGATTTTCAAAACTTGATCAAAAGATTTTCCTTTTTTGCGTATCTTCAAGAGTTTCTGTCTACAAATCCCGAGTAGGAATGCTTTCTATGACGTAGTAATGCATGATTGATAGAAACATGTACTGCCTGAGAAGAAAGGTCCAATCTCTTTTTGGAAGTTGGATCTAGATACAAAGCGATTACCCTTTGTAGGAAAATTGGTAGCACAGCTATGTTTCGTTACGTTTAATATAACTTAAACCACACTAATCGATCTCTAGATAAAAATATTAGCCAATAGAAGTCCACTCCGAAGTAGAAGGCGGGTTTATATTCCAATTTTTATTAAGTAAGCCCTTTTATATATTAAGAAGAGAAGCAAAAACACTGAACTTCACTAAAATTAATTAAACATTTGTCCTAACTTACTGGTGAGTACATATTATTTCTATAAGAATGCGTGGCCGGACCAAAAGAGGATATTGAAAGGCGTTAATTGGAGAAGGATGCTTGAATCTAGGAAAATTCAACTAACAGTTTTCGTGAGAATTTGGTTGAGTGGTGAACATATAAATGGTGGAAGGCATAACGACGGATTCAGTTTGGGTTAAAGGTACAACATCGGTACAACATGCCCCAAATCCATTACAATATTTTATAAAAACTATGTGACCTCTTATTCAAACCATAGAGAAATTTATGATTTTCCTTACACATAATGGATAGAGCATATAGTTTGGAAACAGTGAATTTAAGTGTAACGGGCGGCAGGGTTCAAATTATTCATCAATCTAGAAACGTTTAAAAACCGAAAGGTAGCCTTTCTTGATGTAAAAAATTTTAAGAATACGTAATTGGCTATAATACGAGCACAAGAAATAATATTTTTATGCGTTTGTTCTTTAAAATATATTTGAATTACTAAGAGTATCAAAAATCAATCATAAATCTGCAATTTCTTAAACACAAAACGGCTAGTAGTATAGACAGTAGACACTTACCGCCAAAGATTAATGGAGACGGGAGTGGCCATTTCTGCTTTATCAACCATAATCTGCCCGCCAACCCTAACCCTGCTTGTTGCACCCACCGAGGCTGTAATTTGGGACCCATCTAAATCTGCCGCTCTACAGGATGTAAGCGTAATCACCTCCCCCAGCTGACAGAGAACCAGCTCTCACTGAGAGCAGCGACGACCTCCTTGTAGCGCGCCAGTTCTCCAGTGACAATCGCCGTTCCCGATTCCGACCAGTTTCTCCTCGGATTATCTAAGAAGTGAACGAACACTCCAGACTGGTAGTAATCAGCCATACGCCATATGCCTGATGAAGTGAAGGAAATACGCAAATTAACTCACCGGTAACCGGCAATGCTGTGGTTAGGATCCTCCTCGATCCCATTCTGTCAGCGCGCCACATTCTACTGGTGACCATGAACGTAAAGTCTCAAGACATGTGTCACATATAATACAGATAAAGCCCACCAACTCTGCTAGATGCCAAAGCAGTGGTTTGCCTTATACGGCTGAACAAAGCAGTACTTTGCCTTATACGGCTGAACTAAGTGAGTCGTGATTGGGTTTTGAGACAAAGAATGTGAATTGTGGGGCGGGTCTGCCCACGGGATGCATGTTGCTCTCTACGTAGGACATCTGTAATGGGAACATAGGGGTCGAGGGAGGGGACTACAAGGTTTCGGGCCACGCATACGAAAACAGATTCTCGCACCTAGCTTAGCCACCAGTCAACGGGATTTTGAGGATGTGGTCGCTTTGCCGTGTCTTGCTTCGGGGTGCCACAGGTATTATTTGTTTGCCAGTTAATTTATGAACCAGGAGCGTTCATTACCTACACAAGGCAATTTAAGTCACATACCAGGTGTTTCCACTAACCAGGCATTCTCTACCCCTCACAGCGGCACCAGAAATGCAGCGGACGTAAAGCTTTTGCAGGATAACCTAAACCGACTTCAACAATGGTCAAAGGACTGGCTTTTGCCGTTCAATGAGAACAAATGCACTTTCTACGAGTCAGTAGAACAAGCACTCCAAACCTCATGGATTACTGCCTGAATGGTATACCATTGCATGAAGTTGGCACGCAGAAGGACTTGGAAGCGTGGAACTCGACCTCTCTTAAACCCTCGCTGCATAGTTCAAAGATAGCCAAGTCTGCGATTTCAGCTCTGTACTTTGTCCAGCGGGCTTTCTCTGCCTTTGATGAAGACTGCTTTGCCAAATTCTTTCGAACTTTTGTGCGGCCGCAATTGGAGTTCGCTATCCAAACTTGGAGACCCTGGACCGCGAAAGACCTCAATATCCTCGAAAAGGTTCAATGGCTCAAGAGCTCATTACCCTATGAAACCCGATTAGCTAACATTGATCTCTTTCCCTTGAGTTACAGGTAGCTACGAGGTGACCTGATACAAACATTCCGAATCGAGTGTGTTCAGGGCTGCTGCCTCGTTCCTGGAGACTTCTTCCAGTTAGCAAAAACAACGAACTTGAGAGGTCCTCCACACAAACTACGTGTGACTGGGGCCAGACTGGATACACGAAAGTTCTTCTTCTCCAAGAGTGCGTTCAACGCTTGGAATGCTCTGCCTCTGGATGTTGTTATGGCTACTTCCGAGGAGCTATTTAGGAAAAACCTGGGCCATTGTAGTAGTGCACACTATTATATCCCCAAATCTTCCTAGTCATATCCCAGTTGAAACACACTCTTATTATAAAAATACTAATTCCTATATTTAAGTACCATTTTGATAGCATTTTCTATTATGTCAAACTCATGGCATATCCCTAACTCACGAGAATCTTGTCAACAACAATAGAATGCACACATGCTACTCGTAATATGTGAGTACACGTTTATGTTTAATTTTCTCGATTATTCAAAAGCTTTTTTCAAACACAAAGTGAATATTCTCAGTACTTAACGCAATAAGGCTTAGCTTCAGATCACTGAATTCGACGTCACGAGATAAAATTTTCCGAAAGGTCATAAATTGTGGGGCCAGAAAGTGATTATTCATCTGCGCCCGACCCGCCTCCGGTCTTCTTGACTATGTTGTGACACCAGCCACAGGCCATAAGGGAAGAGAAAGTGCGGTAGATGCAGTGCAAGTATACTATCACTTAAAACAAATTGGTAGTGTAAATTGTTCAAAAGTAAAGGCTTACATTGTCGCTGACCTTTCGGAAAGATTGGTTAGCTTTTCATTTTCAAAGCGCATACTGCTAATATCGATCAGTGTTTTGAATGCGGAGTTCAATCGCGTTCGACAGGCAGCGCAACACTAACCCACCGTCTTCGCCACGCAGCCAACAATTAAAGCGAGAAGCGCAGCTTGATGACCTTGCGAGAATGACGTAAAACGGAGTCAAATGAAGCGACGTGCGTAAGGTCTGCTCGCATGTGTCATGCTTCGACGCCACTGACATTGCTAGTGAGCATAAGGTGCGAAAACTTAGCAATGCTATTAGTGTCGGGTGAGATGCAAATAAAACGAACGAAAAAATCACCAGCCTGTTCATACACACAGCATCCAGTTTTCTCGAAAAAAGACAACTTTTGCTACTGTTTTCCCTTGTCATTAGCATAACCAGCTACAAGGTACCGCAAGACGTCCCACTTGTGCTTTCCTAACCTACCTACTGATCCTCGTAATGAGTATCTGCCAGCCATCTTCGCCTTTAACCCAAACTGGATCCGTCGTTATGCCTTCCACCATTGTGTGTTCACTACACAACCAACTTCTCACAAAAAGTATTAGTTGAATTTTCCTAGATTCAAGCATCCTTCTCCAATTAACGCCTTTCAACATCCTATGTTCGTCCAGCCACGCATTCTTATAGAAATAATATGTAATCACCAGTAAGTTAAGCCAAATGTTAAATTTATTTTAGTGAATTTAAGTGTTTTTGTTCCTCTTCTAAATATATAAAAGGGTTTACGAAATTAAAATTGGAATATAAACACGCCTTCTGCTTCGGAGTGGACTTCTATTGGCTAATATTTTTATCTAGAGATCGATTCGTGTGGGTTTGGTTAAATTTTAAGTACCGAACCATATTTATGCTAAATATTTTCCTACAAAGGGTCATCGCTCTGTATCTAGATCCAACTTACAAAAAGAGATTTGACCCTTTTTTTTTCAGACAGTACATGATACTATCAATCATGCATTACTACGTCAAAGAAAGGATTTCTACTCGGGCTTTGTAGGCAGTCCATTGAGTTGATTAGTCACCCTGTCGTGCAACATTGATCCTCCATAGTAGACATTGGAATAAGGTCGGGTACAAATTGTAAGGCAGAATGGTACTGCATGAGTTGACACCGCTCTCTTTTGGTCCACAAGTTGTCAATCAGCTGTGCCCTGTTTTAAACGAACAATCAGCGGACGCGTGTGTCTGTGGTCAACAGGTGAAATCTACCAACCCATATAAGACGTCTTGTGGAAGGTCACATCCAATAACTCATGTACTTTTAGACGCCATTGTGCAGGCATAAACGCTAAAATAAAGACCTGATTCAGTGTCCAAATCATTTGTACATTCTCAATGCTAAACTTCGGACAGAAGCATTGTTCGGCAAAGTCACTATGTAAGCAAACTGTTCTTGCGAGAAAGTCCTTTTCAATTTTATAATATGCGTCATAAGCTTCCATAATAACTGGCTAATCTGACTGCTCGATGGTCATTGGCATTAAGCGGTAGAACGCCTCTGTGCTTCGATACACTGCTGGACTTTCGGGGTTAAGGAAGCCCATCGAAGTCAAGCAACCAACAGTTATCCAAACTACCGTTCGTCAATGCGGGACTATTTACAAAACGTTGATAAAATATCCATCAAGTGCATTTTGCAAGAATTGTTTTCACTTTACCCATCTCAGTGCTCAATAGATTTGATAAACAACATTGGCAATCGCGAAGAATCGTAATTCGCTTAGTACACGAGAAGGGGCGATAATTGACTTGTGCCATCTTCCACTGGGCTGACAGATTTGATTGGAGTGATTGTGCAGGTAAGGTTCTGTCTTGGGTTTAGGATGGTGAAGAAAATATGGCAGCATACACAGAACACGCAATGCCTTCAGCTCGGACAATGAACTGGTGTCTGAAAATGGGAAGACACCGTGGTGTTACTTTGTGGTCTGCACCTTTATGGCATCTAGCCAATATGATTCACAAGTAACGACATCACGTTCTTTCAAACGCAGTCAGTGCGATAAAGACTATGGTTTGGTAGGATACCGAAAAATCATTTAGTATGGTTATTGGTAGTTAAGTAGATAGGCGGAAATGTCTCCTCCCTCAGTGAACCCCTAAATGGATTGTGTGGAGTCTTGGCTGATCATGTTGGATTAGCAGTGCATAGCACGCGCAGACTGGCAGTTAACTCTGCTCGTTCCCTACATCCAACTCCCCATCGATCTCCTTTACTTCTTCATGACACTGAGCTACAGCAAAGGAGGTCGGAGACAGTGCGCTTTGCATCTCCACCATGCGGTAGTAAACATGGTAGGCCTAAACGATACCCACAGTCTAATTTTCAAATACTGCTGAACAAACCCCGTGGTGTTTAAAGTGTTCCTTCATTAAAATAAGTGTAGGCCCTTAACAAAGCAGGCTTTCTGTATGGCGAAAATAAAACAAATTTTCTGCATTACTTGCTGCTAGACATTAACATTTCAGGTGATGTCAGTCATTGCAATCGTGTTCGAGTACCCATTCTTAATTATGACTGGTTGATAATATTGGTGTGGCAGGATAATGAAAAATCACTAAGTGTGGTTTTTGGTAGGTTTCTCGGAAATGGCTCCTCCCTCAGTTTATTGGTCAACGGTCACTTACCTGTAGCTTTGGAATGCCTCTATGAATCCACTTTTAGGTGGTTTAGAACCTGTTGAAATGAAGTGACTTGGAAGTTTTCTGCAAAGCGGGTCATGTAAATCAGTTCATATGTATTGGCCTGAACGTTCTCCTAGCTTATTTTGAAACCTTGCACGACTTAACCGCAGCGATATGTCAAAATTGTCTTTCAGCCATAGATTCCAGTTTCTGTATTGTCACTTCAGCAAGGAAGCCAGGTATGGGTGACGCCATTGGAGATGCTTTTAGTTGTTGATAGTATTGGTGGTCGAACGAAAAGTTGGTTTCTATACAAAGGCCCATGAGTTTAAGTACCATAGTTGCAAAAACATTCGTTTCCTAGGAACTTTGGACCTTACCCGTGCATTGCCTTGCTAATTCTAGAGGTATGGATGTGAAAAAAGGAGCCACATCAAAGGAGCCTATTATCTCATCAGCAAAGCTTTTGATTCCTCTAAATTTCTCTAGAACTTCCATACAATTCTCAATAGAAGTTTCACAATCTCTCGTAAGTGGGTGCATATGACGAAATAGCCACTTGGAAATTTTGTAATTCAGGACATCGATTAATGATACTATCGGTCTCAGTGTTACTTCAGGTTTATGAACTTTTAGCAATCCATAGATCTTTGGCGATGGTGGGTTCTGATTGGCGTAGGAATTTTACACCAGCTTCTGGCAGTTGTTTCGTCCCAGTAAGGCGTATTAGCACTTTTTCAAAAAATGAACTCTGTCCCTTTGTAGGGTCCGCGCAAAGAGGCCTATACGTAGAGATATCTGCAAATAGCGACACCGCCTTTTCATGGTAGTCTGACTAGTTTGAATTCGCAGTTAAGCCTCCTTTGTCAACCAAACGAATGACAATCTTTTTGTCACTTTTTAGATCCCTTAATACTTTCCATTCTTCAGGTCATAGTGATGACAAATGACAGTGCTGTTTCTGATTGTAAGCCGTTCATCTTCGGGGAGGATAAGTGGACGACACGTTTGTTGTCGCTAAAAAGAAGCAACAAGAAACGCTCCACAACACTATCAAATCAACCATTCCGGGAATCACATTCACACTCGAGAGAGTATTTGGCAATCAACTCCCGTTTCTGGATGTTTACTCATGGATTGCATGAGATAGGGCACATAATGCGAAATCAGACCACAAAACGTCCTCAACCCGGCTGAGGACGATATCTCCAAGCGTTACAACAATTCATCTGGATTTGAACAACTGGCAAAGAAATCAGCGAGATAGACAGCGGCTCCTTTGGTGCCCGTCAACATAGTGTCGATGTTCTGTTGGATACTGGCAGGAATAGTCTTAACACCAAATGGAAAGCCGGTGAATTGGACCAAACCTTTCCACGCGTCAATCTGTCTGGTAAGAAAACTTCAAACTCAATGCAACAATAATCCCACAACGTCAACTTCTGCCCCACCCGCCTCAGACACAACGATGACGACCACGCAAAACACTGATAAAAACTTCATCGATGCCCCTCCGCCCACGATCACCAACAGAATCCTCTCTCATTACCCTTTGAAACCAGGTGTTTCCACTAACCAGGCATTCTCTACCCCTCACAGCGGCACCAGAAATGCAGCGGACGTAAAGCTTTTGCAGGATAACCTAAACCGACTTCAACAATGGTCAAAGGACTGGCTTTTCCCGTTCAATGAGAACAAATGCACTTTTCTACGAGTCAGTAGAACAAGCACTCCAAACCTCATGGATTACTGCCTGAATGGTATACCATTGCATAACGTTGGCGCGCAGAAGGACTTGGAAGCGTGGAACTCGACCTCTCTTAAGCCCTCGCTGCATAGTTCAAAGATAGCCAAGTCTGCGATTTCAGCTCCGTACTTTGTCCAGCGGGCTTTCTCTGCCTTTAATGAAGACTGCTTTGCCAAATTCTTTCGAACTTTTGTGCGGCCGCAATTGGAGTTCGCTATCCAAACTTGGAGACCCTGGACCGCGAAAGACCTCAATATCCTCGAAAAGGTTCAATGGCTCAAGAGCTCATTACCCTATGAAACCCGATTAGCTAACATTGATCTCTTTCCCTTGAGTTACAGGCAGCTACGAGGTGACCTGATACAAACATTCCATATCAAGTGCGTTCAGGGCTGCTACCTCGTACCTGAAGACTTTTTCCAGTTAGCAACAGCCACGAACTTGAGAGGTAATCCACTCAAATTACGTGTGACTGGGGCCAGACTGGATACACGAAAGTTCTTATTCTCCAAGAATGCGTTCAACGCCTGGAATGCTCTGCCTCTGGATGTTGTTATAGCTACTTCCGTTGAGATTTTTAAGATAAACCTGGACCATTGTAGCAGTGTCCACTATAATATCCCCAGATCTTCCTAGTCATGTCCCGGTTGAATCACTCTTCTTATTACAATACTAATTCCTATATTTAAGTACCATTTTGATTGTATTTTCTGTTATGTCAAACTCATCGCATATGCCTCACTCACGAGAGTCTTGTTCACAACAATAGCATGTACTAATGCTACTCATAATATGTAAGAACACGTTAATGTTTAATTTTCTCGATTATTCAAAAGCTTTTTCAAACACAAAGTGAATATTCTCAGTACTTAACGCAATAAGGCTTTAGTCAGATCAC
>WEDG01001448.1:2500-288219 GCA_017591395.1 Schistocephalus solidus | reverse complement strand
TATATATATATATATATATATAATATCTGTCGAATTGGCTGTTTAGGCAACCAAGCTACCGATATTTTACCGGCTATGTTCATTTGATAAACCACTGAGCATTTATCGAAACAGCTTCGGTATTGACAGCTCCTTAACTTTCAGGACTTCATTTTAAATCCCTCTAATTTGGAGGCGGTGGGAGACGCCCAGTAGAAAGACTCTGTTTCGCACACAGAGTCTTAAAAAATACTCTGCTTTCCAACATGGCTCCACTTCCGAAGCTTCTGGTAGTCAGATCCCACCCACCCTTCATCCTGATGGAGTTGGCTTACGAGTGAGGGTGTGTCAGCTTGTGAACACCCATATGCCAAACCAAAGCAATCGCTTCACAAATATAGCATGTGCCAGTAAATGGCACTGCTACTTGTGTGGTAAAGTCGGCCTTCAGCTATGCCTCCTGGGTTTCAGGTTCTCCATGTAACGTTTTTCGAGATGCAATGGTTGGTAAACCGACAGGTGCTCATTGCATCTCTGCTTTAATGTGGAACCGAATAGGTAGATTGTGGTTACCAGCCGGGATGCCCTGTAGTAAAAGAATTTGACCTGCTGCAGCACTAGCAATCACCAGTGCATTTAGGAAGAAATCATCACGTCTTCCTCCCATAATTAATTCCCCGGACGGTAAAATATACGAACAAGGGCTACTTACGCGTCATATCGTGACAGAGAGCATTTTGGCCGTATGGATTTTCATGGGATAGCGGTCATACGATAGTGATTGCTAAAAAGGTGAGAGGGCGGGGAATAGTTCCAGGACGTTCACGATGGTTTGGAGGACAAACAGGAATTCAAATTTTTGCTGAGTAAGCCTTATCACATTTTTGCCTTCACCAGTTAAGCCAATTGCTTTTTATTTTCACGCGTGACATTTTCAAAATTCTGCTTTCTGCGTTATCTACGTATATAGCATCCTCAGGTTACCGCGCATATTATGGATTACATGGTTGCCGTTAAAATGTATGGCCGATGTAGTGGCTTTTACGTAGGAAAAAGTACATAATTGGCTTGGTGATGTACATGGACCATTGAAGGCATCATATGACAGATAAGCTTAATAATTCTTTGCGGACAAAGACTTTAGTTAAATATTTCTCACACACAGGAATTGAGTCGGAAATTTTCAATTCAAGTGACTCAAAATGTCTCTCAAATCAAAGAGCATAACCATATTTCTGAAACTGTTCAGTAGAAGACCAAAAGAAGTATGTAGAGCTAAAACACGAACAAGAAAAGAAACTAAACTATCGTGGCGCCCAAGGATCTCGAACCAAGTGTTCCGACACGATACGGTCCTCCAAGACATCCCCTTTGGCCTCTCTCCCTTTGCAGCTCTTCTCATATTCTATGCCGAAACTGTAGGGAATGTGTAGCGGTTTGCTCTCACGGCCAAGAGGGCCGCCGCTTACGCATTTTACCCTCGGGACGCCTACCATGCGCGACAAGCACTGCGTACGTGCGTGTTTCAACCTCTGACTCGCAATGACTTGGCGCCAATCAATATTGGTCTCTTCAATGAATGGTGCAACCGGACGAAGTCTCAGACGGTTGCACTTCGACTGCTGGCGGTTCACACTCTCTGCCACACGAAAAGCTTCCCCATCTAACTGTCTTCCCTGCCCTCTGATGTAAGAACCTTCTAGGTGTTCATCGTCATCCTTCGATAACTGAACAGACTTGCCAGTAGCAGAAGTAGTTGAACTTTCGTATCCAAATACTTCCTTCTCATTCGGCAACTATGCTTCACATGGAAGAGATTGCGAAAAAGAAATTGGCATAAGTACTTCTTATATTACGGGTGACCTTTCGCTAATTTCTGGTGAGATTGTGGGGAGAGTTCACGTTATGGTTAAGTCTAGGGTTAGGAAGAAGGTGAGACGATCTCTGAAACATGAAGGTTATTGAGCAGGCGTTTCAGATTCTCGTTCAAACGCACCACCAAATTCAGTTGCAGATCGGGTGATAAAGGCACAAGAAGTGTAATATTTCTAGGACACAGTTGCCATGCCGCTTCGTGTCTAGTACAATTAACAGCTCCCGCATGCGCAGCTTTGGTTCGCACATGATGCTCGTTAGTTTACTCCCGAGTCGTTTATTGTTATCACGCATCGGACCAGAGAACCAAGACTCCAGCAGCTAAGGTTGCATGCGGGTGTCAATGATTGCGCGAATTTCGGCCTCGTCAAATGTAAACCTGTGGTCATGTCTCGTTGCATGAGCCGCAGCCTAAGAGCTAGAGTCCGTCCTTCTCACAGCTTCCGCAAGTTCGACCATCCACGTGTCGAGTAGTCTCCCAATTTCTCAGACGTAGTTGCTTTGTCCGTAACTGCACCCGATACGGTAGTGGCAGCGGATCTTTCGGCCTTGTGAATTGGTGCCTGATAGTTCCTGTGCTTTTATCATCCTTATCTGAAACCGTATCTGATAATGGATTCAAACGAGAATCTGAAATGTCAAGTCAAAAAATCATGTTCCAGGGACCACATCTTCTTCTGAACCGATTCCTAGAATTTGCCTCTTTCCTTCTTCTAGGGTTTGGGTCATGGTTTGAGGAGTATTAGGGTTAGAACATGAAAATAAGTACCCTTACCGTCTTACCCTGACCGCTCCGCCAACTCTCTTGAGCGCCAGTGACATTTGTTTCCACCTCAGGGGCATCCTTGTTAATCGTCCATTAGTCATCCATCATGTGTGAGGCCCTTTTTATGGCTCAAATTCTAAAACTGACTGCGTGATAAGATGGAATGCAGATTACATTGACGTATATTGGTGACCTTGTTACAAGGTTATTCATATTGTTCGCATGTTTTACACATTTGGTTATGTTTCAATTTGTACCGTATCAACTCCCAGCCAAGCGCACAAGTATTCCCGCCCTCAACCCACGTCCTCACATTTGTGTTCGGGTATCCCACGCACGTAAAAACATGCAGTTGGTTAATGCTAGAGTGAGCTAGATGCAGCACATCATCCAAGATGACATTTAGACCGTCGATTTCGACGAGGTCCACCGTATGCTCCACACCAGGTGGTGCAGGGACGGTGACTTGCGCGTGAATTAGTTTTAAGTGATAGTAGCCTTGGGCTGCAGCTACCGCACTCTCTCCTCCCCCACCTGAGCCCGGTTTCAAGACAGAGTTAAGAAGACCGGAGATGGGAGAGGCGCAGGTGGCTGGCGCGGCCGAAGCCGCCCCTGGGTGTACCACCACACCTGGTTTGGATCCCATGGAATGGGAGTGCAATAATGGCCACATTAATAAGGAGACAAGCCTGATTCTCAGTCTGCCAGTCAGCCACTTCACATTAAACACACATTGGGCTGACCACGCGGTCCGAGTTATCCCGTCAGTTGGCAACCTTCCAAGCCACGGCATTTAGTGCACTGCGATAGTTTCAAGCGCGTCAGATTGTTTATAGTGAGGAAAATGCGCTGAGCTGTTGACCTCACTCTCTCCCCCACCCCCAAAATCAGACCACCATCCGAGCCGGTCAGCTGTCTCATGTGGGATTGGATCGTCCAAGATAAAAGTAGCAACAAAAACAACTAACAGTTATAGGAGGTAGAGGCCAATCAAACATCTGTAATGTCCGTCCGGAAGTGACAGTGGTGGTGCACGATCAATATATCGATTAACTGAGTTCTCGTCGGATGCCCTATGCTTCAGTCGATTCGTGACAGTGGCGAATAGCTTGGTGACCTCTAAGTTGAATCTGTGACCTGGTACATAGATGTGGCTTGCCACTGATGATAATCCGTCAATTTATGTCGCAACCAGCTTATGTTCATGCATGAGCAATCCGAACATGCTAACATTCCGATCCGTCTGCTTATAAGGACAATTAAGCAAGGGATACCATAAACCCCACCTGACTGCTCACTAGGATTCAATCCGTCCTCAACATTTAAAACCCTGCTGCGCATGGTTGCATTGGGCCGGTGTGTAATTCCGATGTTTAATAGGCCCCCTGCCCACTATAATTGTTGCTTGTTATGTTGTCGCTTTTAGCTCTGAAGATGGACTCCAGTAGAGTCCAGAATCTCAGATGAATAAAGACACGAAGGCGGACATCGACCAACCTTCTTCTTCTTCTTCTTCTTCTTCTTCTTCTTCTTCTTTTTCCTCTTCGTCTTATTCTTTTTCTGTATTCGCTTCTTCTTCTTCTTCTTCACCTTCTATCACTACTGATACTTCTTTTGTTTCCTTCTGCTGTTTCATCCTCTTCTTTTATTTCTTCTTCACCATATACGACTACTACTTCCTCTTCCTTTTCTTCTTTTTCTTCTTTCCCTTCTTCTTCTTCTTCTTCTTCCTCTTCTTCCTCTTCTTATTCTTCTTCTTCTTCTTCTTCTTCTGCTTTTGCTTCTTCACCTGCTATGAAATCCGCGCAGAACAGAGGCTCTAATTTCAAAAAAATATGCATACTACTCTTCTGATGGACAGCTCACTGGCAGATACGACTATGATCAGTGAAAATTCCGACATTCGGGACGATTTCGGGCAGACCGCGTTTTCATTTCGTCTTTTTTAGTAAACGTATCTTTACTGTATGCAATGCATGGTATTTCCTGCTTTCAAAAGTCCAGAATACTTAGAAGGAGAAGACACAATTACCAAACCAAGAAATTGCTTTACCTGAGTTAAACCCATTCTCAGAAGCAATAGCAGGACAGGAAGAATATGCAGAATGCGGTCACTATAGAATTACCTCCAGCTAAATGTAAAAATTCATACATTCATTGCAGCTTCTTGAAAGAGGGCGATGGAAACTTGGACTTTCGCATATAAGTCGTTAATTATCGCGATTGCGGTCACCAGCGTTGAGGCGATTGTTTAAACCATCTGCCTCCTCAGCACTTACTGCCGCATTCCCTGTGTGTTTAATTTTTTTACCTAGGGCAACGGTAGATCACCGCGTTTATTTATAGGCTACAGGAGGCAGAATAATGACCCAAGCCATTTGTTATTTGTTCGCTTTTCAATTCTAGGGAGGAATTCCACCTCATCGCACTAACTGATGTGATGGGTTCCGGTTGAGTGACCCTCGGCTTGAGAGTTGGCTCTATTGCTTCTCGCTACCAAGCAACGGCCGTATCCAGTAAGAAAATCGGTGATGACTGCGTAACTGAATGAATTTTATTAGGTTTGCGTTCGCGTAAAAAATGTCTCCGGTGTATACTGTGCTCCCAGTGCGTCTGCCGACATGCTCAGCTGCTGTCTCAGAGACCGCGTTCAAGTGGGAAACTTAATCACCTGGCAAATAAAATTATTGCCCCGGTAATCGATTCTCAGTCTTCGCAATTGCTTTCCATAACTCCTTTTATTCGATGGATCAAAAATTTAGGATGTTACAGACCAGCCCGTGAGCGTACGTGGGCCTTTGATAAATTCTCGTCGGGTGGACACAAATTAACACACGTGAGCAATAATGTTCCTTGCATACAACTGGGATTTTAGTGGGGTTGGGTGAAGGCATTGCGGGAAGGATATAGGGAAGGGGGAGATGGGGGCGTGGAGGAATACGTGCAACTGAGCGAACGTTGAACATGCTAAGCATGAAGCTTGCAGGAGGTTCTTTTGTGCGTACAAGACCGGTTTCCTCAACCTGATGGCTGTCGCTTTTTCTGTTGCTAACAGACGTTGACCCAGTGACTTGGAGTAGTTTGGTGGGACTTCTTTGGGTTCAACATGATGCCAGGAATTAACAAGGTGTATGATAATAGCACTACTTATGCTCTTAGCTTCACCTCTTCTCAGCCTTGTCGGGAAGTGTTCCTTTATTCTTTTCTATAGGTACCAACTTGTGTGACCAATATAACCTGCTCCATAAGAGCAAGTAAGCGAGTACATGCGCAGAGCAGCGGTCTGTGCTGATAACCTTTCCTTACGTTCTTCCTGTAAAACAGGATTGGCCCAGAATAGTCTTCGCTGCTGGGCAGCTTCTTTTAACAGTTGGGTCAAGGTGCATGCATCTCCTGGATCTTTCTAAACTTCTCCTTTATACTGCCCGTCGCACAGATGCGAGGTTAATGTACGATCATAAGGTTGCGTTCAGTTCAAAGAAAACGTTTTCTCCAGGCAATCCTGAAAACTACATTTTTATATTAGGTTCTTCGAGAAATTTGCAGAAACGTTTTGCCTCACTTCAGAGAAAAAAGAGCAAAAACAGTTAGATAAAGTTATGTTTATGTTTTTAGTCTTAAGGGAGGCCAAAATTTCACAAAGATGGAGGTAATTCTTTTGAACAAAAAGGCTCAAGACAATAGGAATTTGTTCGAAAATAGGATTCTTTTAAATGCATCTGGTCTGAAAATGTTGAGTTGCTCAAGGATTGTCTCTAGTTTGACGGTAAATGCCAACTTCTATCAAGACTCGGTGGGGGCTAGAAAAGGAAAAGAGAAAAAATTGATTTCTTGATGAAAAATTGATCTTAAAAAATTATCACCAAGCTTTTTGTGGCAGAAAATGCCTTCAAAGTATCCAAATTAAAAAACTTTTCCGATGCCTTCCTCAGAATAATATTTTTTTGTTTAAAAGGTACTTAGTTCGATTCCTATCTGGTTGTTAAACGCGTAGTTTACGCTGGGCCAGAACATTCCAAACGTCACAGGTTACACATAAGACATGAGCGGGGACTCAACATTGTGGAGAGTTGCATAAAACGAAAAAGGCAGGTCGGCCAGAACATTCCAAACTTCACAGGTTACACATAAGACATGAGCGGGGACTCAACATTGTGGAGAGTTGCATAAAACGAAGAAGGAGGAAGCTTAACATTCGGTTCTGTGTAGGGTGAAATTTTGTTGACACTGTTAACTGGAAGACTGAAGGATCATTTTGAAGATAACTAGGATTCTGGAGGCATAGCAAACCCGTGAGTGTGTTAATAAAACAACTTAACAGGCCACAGGACAAAAATGCTGATTAAAGACATGGAAATTGATTAGCAGAATAGCTTACTTATGTTTAGTTAATTTTATTAATTAATTATTGATTGATTAATTAATTTTATGAATTAATTTTATTAATTTTTATTTTTATTAATTAAGTTTAGTTAATTTTATCCGGAAAGTGAACCATCCTAATCTTCAGCAAAAGGATTTCACACGCGACTTTCTACCATTTACGAAGCTCATCTTTAGGTCAAGGAATCTTCAGCTGGGATATCCTGAATGCAGTTTTCTGACTCTATCTGTTCGTAAACTTTATTTTTATTATGCCACGAAAAGCATGGATAGGCAGGACTCGATTTGGGGTAAAAATAAAAAGGGAGAAACAAGAAAACGTACCGTAGCCCTTGGCAAAGAACTGATGATAACGCACTTGAGAATGCATTGAATGATCACGCAGATAACCAGAAGTATGGCACCGATAGCGAATGCAAGTAGTCCCCAGTCGAAGATGTGCCTTTAAACGCGCAGAAATCGTTGAAAACTATTAATTGTAATTTTAACATAAAACGTAAATGCAGGTGAGAGATTTCTGAACATTGGAAGGCACATGATACTTTACTTTAAACAGTTGTGTGCCTGAACGGTTTAAAAAAAGAAGGGCTGCAGGTTCGCCGTCTGTGTCCATTATGCGAGCCAGTGACTCATCTAATCTCAAAAAGTTAACCACAACCAAAATTTCTAATGAAAATGTACGCTTATACCTCCAGGGAAAACTTTCAGATCACCTTGAAATTTATCCAACAGTTCGACCGTCGTAGTCTGATGATGTCCACCGTATGCTCCACTGAAGAGCGGTACAGGGACCGTGCATTGTGCGCATATTACTTTTAAGTGATAATAGACATGAACTACATCCAGTGCACTCTCTCTTCGCTTACCCGCCTGTGCCTGGTGTCAAGACATGGTCAAGAAGACCGGAGGCAGGGTCGGGCGCAGATGAATAATCTCCTAGTGAGTGAGAGAGTGAGGTGCGTCATTGACCTGCACCTAATTGTGCCCAAGTTGGGTACGTGCACCCTCCCCCATGTTCTGCCTTTATTATGGGACCACATCCCAGAAAAATAACACCTGCCGTACCCTGAGTTGGGCTCCGTGTTGGTCCAGTACATCTACCGCGCGGCCCGTTTAGGGGACACACACAAGAGCTCGAACATTGTAATCCGACGATTTTCACCCCATGCTCCATAGCATGGTGATGTAGGGACGGTGACTTGGGCTGGATTATATTGAGAGTAGACTTTTAATGCATATACCTCACTCTATGTTCCACTCCCCATCTGGACCCGTTGTCAAGACAGAGTCACGAAGATTGAACATTTGAGAGGTCGCACACACACTCACTCGATGGTTAAGTTATCTTCCGCTGGACACTGAGCGATCCGAAATATCCCTGCCTATTAACGGCAAGAATGTATAGCAAAAAACTCGTTTTTAGTTCCGAGCCATGCAACAGACTTTCTAGCTACTTCCCTCTAGAAACTGATTGCTTTGAAAAACTGGCTCAAAACTATGTCACAATTCCCGCTGCTTATGCGTTCTGGTAATTTGGAGTGAAGATGAACGCGCGATCACCGGGACTGTGTGCGGTCTCGCTCAAGTGGCCGGGGAGAGTTGTTGGGGGTCTGGGTGTCTAACACCAACTCCATCAACAAAACACGCACTTCGCTCACACGGCCACGATGTGCGTCCCAGTTCCCAGCTAAGGGGGCATGCAACGTCACTACGACGTGAGACGGCGTGCGTCCATCACACTACGCAAACACTACCTCCCTCCAACCCCTCTTTGTTCGACAACGAAACCATTGACTTGTTGTTGCATTTTCACAGTCTCACATGGTGACCTCATCTACCAGACCAAACGCTCATTCTAATTCACCTACTGTCCTAATAATGGCGCGTTCATCTTCTTTGCAACAAGAACTGGGAACTCGCATATTAACTCCCATTCGTAAACATTATACATTCCAAATAGGCGTCAAAGAAACGTCCTCGATTACTTCCCTAGCTTCGGTAGAAGTTTGATTTCAATGCCCAGCCGGACGTTTTGTAAAAACTCACAGGATGCCTTCATTATCGCTGTTTTCGTTCAGCTCTTGGGTGGCCATTGAAAAAGCCATGAAGAAGAAGCCGAGAGAAAGGATGAAGCAAACAACGAAGAACATGGCAATTGGAAGTCGCGCCAACAGGGTGATACATCGGGCAAGGAGAATCGACCTTGCGCCACCATTTGAACACTCCGAGTTGAACGTGGTCTCAGATCCGTCTGGCGGCGTTATGTTGATAATAGTGTGTGCGATTCGCTAAAACCGCAGCGTGAAAAGAAATTTGCTAGGCAAAAGGTGTCGATCTCATGAGCTTTTGATGAAAAGCATTGAAAATTATTTAAAATACAAAAAAAAGAATACTTCGACGCGGTTAAGGGAGGAATAAACCTGGGTGAAAATGCACATGTGCTGACCCTTGAGTATGAATATTCTCCTCGACATTTCTTGATATCCTTAGTTGTTTATTTAGGTATTAGAACAGACGCAAATATACGAATATGCTTATATATGCGCTTATTTTAAGGACTCGATGGAAATTGCGCAGGAGAGGGCACTATTGCTGCCATCACTCCGAAATCCTTTTTTACATTCATTTAAGATTTCTAACACTTACTAGAGTCTATCGTCTGAGATAAAAGAGGCAACAAAAGGAACAACAGTTTTAGGGGAGAGGATCACTTGAACGCCATTAGCGCCAATCCGGGGGTGACTTGCAAGCCTCCAGATCGATATATCGATTGACTGATTTCTCATTAAAGGCTCAGGTTTAAATCGATAGTGAGAGAGACTTGGTCAGCAATTACCGCAACATCTTATTCTTTGCCAAACTGTTTCCGATGGCAAAAAGTGTTAAGACGACCTGAGACGGACTGGTGCGCAGCGGCGGCTGCCAACGCTTAAGAGCCGTCTAAACGTGCCCCGAATAAATTTATCAGACTTCTGTAAAGGCAACTAGATATCACATCAGTCAGAGTGCCATAAAAGCTACATTTTCAAGGAGTCATTTGAGGCAACTGTCAGTCCTACTAAGAACTGAATTATCCCTTCAGGTAGCAACCTTCCAAGTCACGCGTCTCAATGCAGCGTAATAGATTTCAGGGTAGTAGGAAATGTAACCTCAATCATTCCTTCCTCTTCTATGCGCCCGTCTAATGTCAACGCACTGGGATGGGGTTCGGCACAGCACCCGACACGTTGTGGTGGTCTATTTCCGAAGCATGCCGTGTGCGCGTGCACGTGTGACAGTAGTCATGGCCTCAAAGCAGCCCGTGAACCACTCGCCGGAAGGTGAGTCTGACTCCCATTTTGGTTAAGGATATTTGCGGGACAGACCAATTTGGGGCCATAGTACCGACACGTCGACCGTCGTATCCGGAGAGCTTCAGCGTGTGTTCCATAGAATGGTGGCGCCGGTACGGTTAGGCGCACGTAAGGTAGGTTTAAGTAATAGTAGACTTGCACGACATCTAACGTACCCTGTCTTCCCACACCCACCTGTAGTCGGTATCAAGACAGAGTCTGGATGATCAGAGACGGGATAGATCAGATGTGTACACATCAATGTATGTGTATTCAGGTTAAGGTATATAAACGGAATTTTTGTATGAATAAGTAATCCGCATCAGTTCTTCTCTTAAAAACCAGATATCACATAGGCGACGTTTCCGTAGAGATATACTTTTGTGAGACCTTCCAGGAAAATGCAAAGATTTAAATAAGGATAATGAATAACACAAATAAATGAACCTTCCTTTCGCAGATATTTGTGAGATACAAACAGCATTATGCTTATTATTCTGAGCTTTCAAAATGCTGCAGAAGTCCATCGTTGCCACAAAAAGGCAACACCTATAGGGGTAAAAACCAATCAATGATTAATTACGCAAGTCTAGAGGTGTCTACGTAGGGCTCTGTACCTCGGCGACAAATTAATACATCGATTCATTGAGTTATTATTCGTGTACCAGGCGTTCTCACACTTTTGTTTTTGAGCCACCAAGTGGTCGCTGTGACAGCGGAGGAGTCGTGTGCTGTAATTTGTCTTCCTGCAACCCGTCGTATCAATTTTGCCGTTGGGATTTCGCTTGATGAGGTCGTCAATGGAAGTTAGCTGCCGTTCTTGTTCCTCTTCCCTTGTGACTTTTATATTAGGTAGGATTCTAATGAGCAAGCTAGGAAATTCTTTTCAGAATATTTTTCTTGACGATAAAAACGTGTCATCAACGTAAAGGCGCAACATGAGAGGCTCTGCTTTGGATGAAGGCAGGGTTTTCTAGCTTCCTGTACGACCAGTTATGCTACCAAGTTTCTGCACTCACCTACGAAACGGGCCATGAGTTCAACTTCGCAGCCGCTAAGGTAATCTCACACGACGGAAACAAGGCAAACCGAGATTAAATTTAAGTCTGGTTAACGGATGGGAACTCAATACATCGATGTATCGATATGTCGCTAGCATACAGTCACCTGCAGACTTGCGTCACCGATCATTAATTGGTTTGTACGCAAGTTGCTGTTGATGTTGTGGATGCTAGATTGTCTGCGACCATTGGACTGTTTGATATTACTTTTAGACTTCAAAGCCACCTGATTTTAGGCGTCTGCCATGTTTTCTCTCCTCGCTACTTGTGCGGAACTGGAGTCTTGCGGAAGCTAATTTTTGTGAGAAGGAAGTTGTAGGAAAAATGCCTATTCAGTCTATTGCACTTGAAAAAAAAACATTCTTACCCTTTAAGGAATAATACAGCTGAGGTTCGTGTGTGTATATGAAGAGAAATTGGGCTGCTCTGGACGTAATTTTGTTCTGCTTTTGCACTTTAAGTAAAAATTTAAAAATGACAATGCCGATCATCACGTTCGGGTTTCAATCATCTATGTCAATCTTTGGGGGTCACATTTGAAGCCAGTTTAATTAGTAACTTTCGATGTATCAAAATTTGTATTTTCCAAGTCTTCCAGAATACTCTGCTTGCAACAGAAACTACACCTGACGTATCACCATTGGTTTCTTCTGAGTACGTGGTTGCTAACTTCTTTTTTTTATTAACAGAAATCTCTGTCTACGGAACATGCTTAATAATTTTCTTTACCGACTGCACGCGATACCAACCATGGATCTGTACGGCCTGTGGCTTACGTTTTACTTGCTGCAGACAGAGCCTAGTACCCTTAGTCTCCTCTAAATTACAAACGAAGGCAGCTAGCTCATTGGCAACTGTTTCCGAGGGCTTGAGACTGATTCTCACCAACGCGAAAAGATCTAAACTATTTCGATTCACAAGAGGACTTCATTGGTAAATACTGATTCCACATTTGACATGAAAAATAGTCTTGAGTGAGTACTCACCTCAGTGCAAAGCCCGGATCTACAAGCCTCAATTTGGGTTATGAATGGCAGAAAAGAAACTAAACCAGGAACAGCTATCTGTCGCCCAAATTGGCATCTAGACTTTCCTGTGGCTTATAAAGTCCTGCGCCATTACCTACACAAACACTAGGACAAGTTGGTTAAACTGAACATGAGAAATGTAAATGAACACGGTCTTGCGACGAGCCCATCCGACGAGGCTTCACGCGGGCGCCCTAAAGCCTCCCAAACATCCATCAAAAGGTCGAGAAGGTGAAAGAAGAGAAAAGATTCATCAGCTCACCTCCGAATAATTTGCCAGTGATTTTAAATTCTGATTGACTATTGGCACTACACACTTTGGAAGTGGATAGCCCTACCACGCCCTTCGCAACATCAACAAAACAAAAATCTTTTCAGGTGAGCAACTTAACCTCCTCTGATTATAACCCCGACACTCTCACCGTCGCAAATCAAACTGATCCTGCTGGTGCCAACTGAATGTCGACGAGGAAAAATGCAAGGCCAGCAGGAATATCAACCACAGAACTCTGACGATGGAAACGTGGGGGTTTCCTAAACGTCAGTTCAAATAAATTTCGGTCCATAAACTCGTCCCTTCTTCTTCGTCTTCCTCGAGGGACGATGAGCTCGATGAGCAGCTGACGTTTCTTCACCGCTGTCGCGATCATGACATTCCACCGAAGTCTCTTCGCTTCAAGCCCACCCTGCCTCATGAAACTGAAAGACTACTTGCGCGCAAATACGGATTTAAAGTGTTGAGTGCAGTTTTATCAGATGTTCACCATCGTCTTTGCAAATTTGAAGCAATAATGTCTGACCTTCGAGCACGGTGCGTTTCAACCCTACCTGAAAATGTATCCGAGAACGTACTACAACGAATAAATGCCAATGCTATGGACGCCAGAAAAAAGAAGCGGGCCAAAGTTCAAGTTAAACTGCAATCTATTATCCGTCCTCTTAAGGATAACCACAGATCAACAAGAGTTGTTAACCTCTCCAAAAGGATTCTAACATCTGCTGAAATTGGCCTACTATCTAAGGGTACAAAATTCAGTCACACCGATGCCGCGCCTACAAACTTCCTAGCCAGCCTTGAATCTATCCTACTAACCTCTGCTGTGCCTGAAGAGATGCGTGCGGGCATACGCAGCTGTGGCACTAGTCTCCTTCGGCAAAAGAAACACCACCAAGTCTTGCCCATTGACGAAGATAAGAGACGAATATCTCTAAAGACGGACGATAGTATAGTGATTGTGTCTGCTGACAAGGGTGGCGCCACCCTCATCATGGAAAAGACTGACTATATCAACAAAGCTAATCAAGTCTTCAACGACAGGGAAACCTACGCACCACTCGCAGAGGATCCAACCAAAAAGCAGGCCGCATCTGTGAAGAGGAAGATAACTGAGCTCGCGCGACTGAAACGCATTACCCCTGATGACTTCAGATTTATAAATCTCAGTGATCCCCGTATTGCACATGCATATGGCCTCCCAAAGGTGCACGAAGCAGGTGCACCATTGAGGATCATAGTACCACTCATTGGAGCGCCCACTTAAAACCTTGCTAAATGTTTTTGTACCGGCATCTGAAGCACCTCACCGCCGGATCATAATACATCATTAAAAACTCAGGCATTCCTCCAGAAGATCCAAGGCCTTAAAGTAAGTCCTGATGAGTGTATTGTATCGTTTGACGTGGTTGCCCTTTTTTCTTCAATACCGCATGAATTGATCATTGAGAGCATAACTCGGTGCCTGCAAGATAACCTAATCGACATCCCGATAAAACACGTTTCAGAAATGCTTAGGCTGTGTCTCAAGAACCACTGTCAATTCGATGGAAATTTATATCAACAGGTTAAGCGTACCCCAATGGGCTCATCAATCTCGGGTCTACAGACAGAACTAGTATTATAAAAACTAGAAAAGGAGTTAATTTGAACTTTCAGACAAAACATGTGGGTCCGATACGTAGATGATACATTTGTTATCATAAAGTCCTCCGAAGTGGAGCAGTTGCATCAGAGCCTGAATAATGTGTTTCCCAGCTATTCAGTTTACTCGTGAAGAGGCAACAGGAGGTATCCTGCCGTTCCTCGACATGAGTATCCAAAAACTCAGTGATGGAGGCCTCGCAACGAGCGTCAACCGAAAAGGCTCTAATGCCGATATCATACTTAGCTATGATAGCAACTATCCTGCGGCCCATAAAAGAAGCTGCGTTCGAACCCTTTTCCATCGGGCCTTTCGTTACTGTCGTAGCGATCGTCTACGCAAAAAAGAACTCACTTACCTGTATCGGTTATTCCGACTCAACGGATATCCAGTCAGTTTTTTGAAAAGCTGCCTCAGAGACCAGAGGCAACCACAAACCTTCGGCTCTAATGGTGAACCCGGACCGCGTAAATTCTACTCCCTGCCTTACATGCAGGGCATCTCCGAAGCGATCGCCCGACAATTAAACCGGTTTTGTATCTCCATTGCGCACAAACCAGCACCGTCCTTGCGCGCAACACTATCCCGAGTAAAACACCCTGTACCCAAGAGCGGCAAACTAATGTCATCTACCGCATTCCAAGTGCTAACTGTTCTTGCACTTATATTTGTCATACCAGCCGATGACTTGGGACGTGTATTACGGAACATAAACTAGCCATTCATCGATGTGACCCAGTTGTCACTCATTGTTGCGCACGCTTTGAGTTCCACCATCGCTTCAATTGGGACGGAACCGAAATTGTTGCAATGGCTAACACAGGTAGCCCTAACAGCCCCCCTCTAACCGGCCCCAATCAAATTATGTGCCCAGTGTGGCACAACTTGGATTCGAACCCGCGACCTTTGGTAATTGAGTCGAACGCTCTACCATTGAGCCACGGGCTCGTTGTTTTTGTCTGTTGCGATCGGGTATATGATGATAGTATGTTGCTCACCGATCTGCTTAAGGAACATGTCTGTTCCGTTGTGCCCTGGAGCTCAGACTAGAGCCCTCGCAGGCGGTCGCATAGCGACATGTAGCATATGATGTTAAAGTGGAACCGACAAAGACAAGGGAGACCGGAATGGCCATTTCTGGCTTGTTAGCCGTCATCAGCCAGTCATACCCAATCCCAAGTGTGGCACACCTGGGATTCGAACCCGCGACCTTTGGTAATTGAGTCGAACGCTCTACCATTGAGCCACGGGCTCGTTGTTTTTGTCGGTTGCGATCGGGAATATGATGATAGTATGTTGCTCAACGATCTGCTTAAGGAACATGTATGTTCAGTTGTGCCCTGGAGCTCAGACTTGAGCCCTCGCAGGCGGTCGCATAGCGACATGTAGCATATGATGTTAAAGTGGAACCGACAAAGACAAGGGAGACCGGAATGGCCATTTCTGGCTTGTTAGCCGTCATCAGCCAGTGATAACCAATCCTAAGTGTGGCACACCTTGGATTCGAACCCGCGACCTTTGGTAATTGAGTCGAACGCTCTACCATTGAGCCACGGGCTCGTTGTTTTTTTGTCGGTTGCGATCGGGTATATGCTGATAGTATGTTGCTCACCGATCTGCTTAAGGAACATGTCTGTTCCGTTGTGCCCTGGAGCTCAAACTAGAGCCCTCGCAGGCGGTCGCATAGCGACATGTAGCATATGATGTTAAAGTGGAACCGACAAAGACAAAGGGGAGACCGGAATGGCCATTTCTGGCTTATTTACCGTCATCTGCCAGTTATACCCAATCCCAAGTAGGGCACACCTGGGATTTGAACCCGCGAACTTTGGTATTTGAGTAGAACGCTCTACCATTGAGCAACGGGCTCGTTGTTTTGTCGGTTGTGATCGGGAATATGATGATAGTATGTTGCTCACCGATCTGCTTAAGGAACATGTATGTTCCGTTGTGCCCTGGAGCTCAGACTAGAGCCGTCGCAGGCGGTCGCATAGCAACGTGTAGCATATGATGTTAAAGTGGAACCGACAAAGACAAGGGAGACCGCAATGGCCATTTCTGGCTTGTTAGCCGTCATCAGCCAGTCATACCCAATCCTAAGTGTGGCACACCTGGGATTCGAACCCGCGACCTTTGGTAATTGAGTCGAACGCTCTACCATTGAGCCACGGGCTCGTTGTTTTTGTCTGTTGCGATCGGGAATATGATGATAGTATGTTGCTCACCGATCTGTTTGAAGGAACATGTCTGTTCCTTTGTGCCCTGGAGCTCAGACTAGAGCCCTCGCAGGCGGTAGCATAGCGACATGCAGCATATGATGTTAAAGTGGAACCGACAAAGATAAGGGAGACCGGAATGGCCATTTCTGGCTTGTTAGCCGTCATCAGCCAGTCATACCCAATCCCAAGTGTGGCACACCTGGGATTCGAACCCGCGACCTTTGGTAATTGAGTCGAACGCTCTACCATTGAGCCACGGGCTCGTTGTTTTTTTGTCGGTTGCGATCGGGAATATGATGATAGTATGTTGCTCACCGATCTGCTTAAGGAACATGTCTGTTCCGTTGTGCCATGGAGCTCAGACTAGAGCCCTCGCAGGCGGTCGCATAGCGACATGTAGCATATGATGTTAAAGTGGAACCAACAAAGACAAGGGAGACCGGAATGGCCATTTCTGGCTTGTTAGCCGTCATCAGCCAGTCATACCCAATCCCAAGTGTGGCACACCTGGGATTCGAACTCACGACCTTTGGTAATTGAGTCGAACGCTCTACCATTGAGCCACGGGCTCGTTGTTTTTGTCTGTTGCGATCGGGTATATGATGATAGTATGTTGCTCACCGATCTGCTTAAGGAACATGTCTGTTCCGTTGTGCCCTGGAGCTCAGACTAGAGCCCTCGCAGGCGGTCGCATAGCGACATGTAGCATATGATGTTAAAAGTGGAACCGACAAAGACAAGGGAGACCGGAATGGCCATTTCTGGCTTGTTAGCCGTCATCAGCCAGTCATACCCAATCCCAAGTGTGGCACACCTGGGATTCGAACCCGCGACCTTTGGTAATTGAGTCGAACGCTCTACCATTGAGCCACGGGCTCGTTGTTTTTGTCGGTTGCGATCGGGAATATGATGATAGTATGTTGCTCAACGATCTGCTTAAGGAACATGTATGTTCCGTTGTGCCCTGGAGCTCAGACTTGAGCCGTCGCAGGCGGTCGCATAGCGACATGTAGCATATGATGTTAGAGTGGAACCGACAAAGACAAGGGAGACCGGAATGGCCATTTCTGGCTTGTTAGCCGTCATCAGCCAGTGATAACCAATCCTAAGTGTGGCACACCTTGGATTCGAACCCGCGACCTTTGGTAATTGAGTCGAACGCTCTACCATTGAGCCACGGGCTCGTTGTTTTTGTCAATTGCGATCGGGTATATGCTGATAGTATGTTGCTCCCCGATGAGCTTAAGGAACATGTCTGTTCCGTTGTGCCCTGGAGCTCAGACTAGAGCCCTCGCAGGCGGGCGCGTAGCGACGTGTAGCAAATGATGTTAAAGTGGAACCGACAAAGACAAAGGGGAGACCGGAATGGCCACTTCTGGCTTATTTGCCGTCATCAGCCAGTCATACCCAATCCCAAGTAGGGCACACCTGGGATTCGAACCCGCGAACTTTGGTATTTGAGTCGAACGCTCTACCATTGAGCAACGGGCTCGTTGTTTTTGTCGGTTGCGATCGGGAATATGATGATAGTATGTTGCTCACCGATCTGCTTAAGGAACATGTATGTTCCGTTGTGCCCTGGAGCTCAGACTAGAGCCCTCGCAGGCGGTCGCATAGCAACGTGTAGCATATGATTTTAAAGTGGAACCGACAAAGACAAGGGAGACCGCAATGGCCATTTCTGGCTTGTTAGCCGTCATCAGCCAGTCATACCCAATCCTAAGTGTGGCACACCTGGGATTCGAACCCGCGACCTTTGGTAATTGAGTCGAACGCTCTACCATTGAGCCACGGGCTCGTTGTTTTTGTCGGTTGCGATCGGGAATATGATGATCGTATGTTGCTCACCGATCTGTTTAAGGAACATGTCTGTTCCGTTGTGCCCTGGAGCTCAGACTAGAGCCCTCGCAGGCGGTAGCATAGCGACATGCAGCATATGATGTTAAAGTGGAACCGACAAAGACAAGGGAGACCGGAATGGCCATTTCTGGCTTGTTAGCCGTCATCAGCCAGTCATACCCAATCCCAAGTGTGGCACACCTGGGATTCGAGTCTGAGCTCTAGTCTGAGCTCCAGGGCACAAGGGAACAGAAATTTTCCTTAAGCAGATCCGTGAGCAACATACTATCATCATATACCCGATCGCAACCGACAAAAACAACGAGCCCGTGGCTCAATGGTAGAGCGTTCGACTCAATTACCAAAGGTCGCGTGTTCGAATCCCAGGTGTGCCACACTTGGGATTGGGTATGACTGGCTGACAGTCATATATATATATATATATATTTGTTCGCTAATTTAATATACATTAACGCACTCTTGCTGCATTTATATATATATTAAACTTCTAGGACTCCGTCAATGCATAAAAGTTTCGAAAATGTTAACTAATTACTCACTTCGGCATGACCTGGTGACAGGGAGAACCCCATGGGGCGGTCGACCGAACCGTCTTCTCTTGTCATGAGAGCTTAATGCCGCCTCAATTGACAGTGAATATAATGCAAGGCGCCCAGAAACGCCAGCTTTATATGAAAGCATACGCGCGCTTATGTGCTTTCGTGTAACAAAAATCGCATAGTACGTCGTCTTGCGAACACATTTGGCGCTTGTCTGCGCACCGCGTCTGCTAAACCTGTGCGCAGGCGAGGGAGGCGACGCTCGTGCACAAGTAGAAAGCAGTCAACGGTTGAGTGCGTGCCAAAGCAGGTGAAACATTTGCCGAATCAGTGTTTAACACCAAACCTCATGAAAAAGCCCTATCTTGACGAGATTGCAAAATGCATTTGTGTAGGACATAATGGCAGGCCTTACCATATATCATCCGATAGAGGCAATCACGCAGTCACATTCTGAAAGTTACTCCCTGAAAAATTACAACGTGTGATTCGTTCGCAGTTCCAATCAGATTCAAAGAAAGGATGCATAAAAGTCTACTTTGCACACTAATCTTTTAACTATGCATCTTAACCCCTAGACCTGAATAACCATGCCCCGGTTTGCAAGCTTGATCCCCATATTACCTTTCCTGACACTCCAAGTGATTTCACAAAACTCGCATGGACTGAGTAGTTTACTATATTCACACTAAAATAGTTTGCTGAAAACGTTGCGTTGAGAGTGCACACCCTTTTCATTGATAATAATCAACATTTTCTGAAAACGTTTCTCAAACCGTCATGGTTAAAAATAGGCTAAAATGTAAATTTTTAATTTATTTTTTGTACCATTAGCCGGAAATGCGCCCTCGTCAAGGTCAGGTAGGCGGAGTCAGTGAGAAACAGCGTTACTTGTCATTAGGATGAGAAGGCATATTTTTTTTGTTTTTTTAAAAAAATTACGATTGCATATTAAAACTCATTATAACCTTCAAATGCATGGCCATAACAGGATAGGCACTTGTCTCCAAGGGTTCTAACGGTTCGAAACGTATTTATTATGCATCTGAACTAATGCACTTACGTGACTCTAGCACACTTTCCATAACGTCTTCTATTGTCTGCAAAGGTTTGTTTTTTCGGGTTTTTATTGTTTAGAATATGAAGACATTATAGGAAGGACTATTTTGGGCGATTAAGGGGGTGAGAAGCCACTTTTCTGCCGTTTTTTGCAACCGCGCTGTCATGATGAAGCAGCCAGTGTTCCGATCTCCAAAATTCAGGTCGTTCTTTTCTCACGACATCATGAAATCACATTAGCGATTTCCGATAGTAATTTTGGCTCACTGTGGTATTATGAAGCGTGAACAACGCCTTTGATGTCGAAAAAGACGAATCATTATGGACGTGTTGCACCTTAAAGTTTTTTATTGCAAAATCGTCGAGATCGTTAGTAAGGTTGAGGGGGGTTAGTAAAACTGTCACGCAAAGAAAGAAACACAATGCCTGAGTTTTTGAAATCTCTCTCGAAATCAGCGACAGTCGTACCCATTTTTTAACTATCACTCTGTCCGCCGCAATGGTTGCTCATGAATACTAATTGACCAAATGAGCAGGAAACGCGCAGAGTACCTAACGGGAGACGGCAGCACTGCCAACCCACTGGACTCCTTTTTTTGCCTTTCCACTCGTAGGACAATAAAGAAACACGGTTTAATTTGTGCAGGTAGTTAGCCTCCAAAGTGGATTGAAAAAAGAAGCATGACCTGTAAGATATCAGGTAGATGAACAAACTGTGCAAGAGTCAACTTCTCAAACGACTGCCTATAACTTTGCAAAGACTACCTTATACTACTCTTAGAAAGAAATTACATGGAATTCTTTCGATCAATCATCAATCTAACACTTGAATATAATGATGTGCCACCATCGATCAAAAACTGCTATTAACAGAGATCAATAAAACACTGGGATCCTCATTTGAGCTTACTAAACGTAAAGTAAACAGGCCCATTACGACACTTGCTGACAGGAATTAAAGCATGAGAAATCATTAACGGTGTGAGTAAAGTAAACTGTTGAAAAACAAACTTCATTCCAGCATTGAAGTGTGCAGATCCAAATATAACTGACGTATGCGTATGCAAGTTGTGGCATAAGGACGTTAGAAATCTTTGAATATAAAGTAAATGCATGCATGAGTGAATCAGAGGAGAGCAAGCGGTTAAAATTGAAAATTCCTAGATCATCCGTAGTAATGCCTATGCAAAATGGTGAGGCCAGCACCACATGTATGCATAGAGTGAGTTTCTTTGCCACTGCTCATACACAGAATCGACCACATTCGCTTGACGTAACCCGGGGATGCTGAAAGTCTTTCTTTTGCTGCAGGTTCCCAACATGTACCATGATTCTGGAGAATGCAGCTACAGGATTGACAAAATCACGTCTCTTCTATGGTTGTTCATGTCAGCTTTCTTGTCAAAAGAAGAGCGTCAACGTACAGTAGATGAACTGCCTCATGCAATGTCATCATCAACATTTTAGTAAATAATTTGGTATTTTGGTTTGTGAAGTAGATTCGAGGCCCAGAAAGCCTTTTAGCAAAAAAACATTGTATTTAAAATCGTGTATATTGAAGGAAAACAGGACAGATTGGAGTGAAATCGGAGTTTGCCGGGCATCCAATAAATTATCTGTGCTATTTAATATCACAGGAAAAAACCGTATGTTGTGCGCGTTATGCTATAAAAGAACATTAACATAATAAATCCCTTCTGGAATCGGGAATTTTGATCGTAAGTCAAGGAAACTCAGGTGAGGGCACGTGTGAAGCCTGATAATTTTATCAAAAGTTATTTTTCACAGTTACACGGATTTTGCACCTTTTTGGAAGATACCGTTTTTAAAAAAATCTGGTATTTCTAAAATAAGTAACATAAATTTTCATAGTTCTGTTAAGTTTGGAATGTACTTAAGGTTGCTCATTATTATTTTAAAGCCTCGGTACACGTGTTAGCTGCGATTTGTGAGTGCTTATCAATCTTTTGTAAATTTGTAAATGTTTCATGCCATAATTCATGCAGAAGTATGGTATTAAAGATAGGAGTAGCACATTAAATACTCGAAGACAATTATTCAAAGACGTCATATTCGATAGTTACGTGACGTATAAATGTCTTTTGTGTACTTTGCGGGTTTTTAACGCCACTATGTACAAGGAATATTTAATAACCGTGGTTTATGTGATTTAAGAAAGGAAAAATCATAATGACGTATGCTATAAATGGAAGCATTTATTGAGGTCGATATAACGAGAACTCGAGTATGTTCGTGCTCGTTTCATTTTAAAAATTTAACTGGAAAAACTAAATTATGGTTACCTTTAAACCATTTTTCAACTCCTATATCGACGTGGCCTTGCGAATGCACTTTTGGTCTGATTAGGACAAAGAAGGGCAAAATGAATGACGTATAAAGTACTGACGGAATGGAAGGCGAAGATTGAAGTTGTCTTAAAACCAGGGGTGGAGGGAATAGTCACAAATATTAACAACGAATTATTGAAGGTAGGATAGCTAAAATCACCCGTAGCTATAAACTCTGTTTTGGGAAAATTACCTTTATCTTGAAGTAGTAAAAAGGGACAATTTTCTGAACGCTTTTCTCACATGCTAATCAACAGTCGAACGCACGTATGAAAACCGTTACCTTGCTGGTAGTTGGAATATTCCTGGCTTTGCGAAAGCGCAGTTGTAAAATGCGTTGAATTTAAAATATCAAAAGAGGCAATCACGTGTTTTCCGTAATTCACCATCGGGCCGGTACAACTGCATCGACAATGCAAGCATGGGGAATTGGTAGGGTTTATAAATGTCTTTTGGTTTATAATCATCATTCCTACGTCGTCCACCTGGTGAGGTCATCGAGTTCAAGTCACTGGGTCGGTAGGAAGCAACGTTTGGACGTCAAGTACAGGGAATGAATATCACTGTCAAGTACGCGGAGTTAACAATGGTCATCACGATATGGGGACGGCATTTGAACACCACCTGAAGTGTTTTTTTGGCCACGGAAGAGAGAGCGTCCGTATGACTATCTTCTGAAAGCACAGTGCTGGGTTTGTTAGCGTTATAGGCCTTTAGAGAAGTTGGCTGGTGTCCGGCGGACATACTGAAAGGCTTCTTGGGGATCGACGCGGTGATTATTATCAACTGCTTGGGTAATAATGAATGGGAGATCGATCTAGTTTCACCTTTACCTAACCAGGCAAGTATTCGTTCACAAAACCATCTCTTTAGGGCAAATGTATCCTGCTCCAGAGGAGCAAGTGAATGAGCAAACGAATATCCCCATGATTTCATTATCCGTGTAATTATACCGGCCCGATGGCGAACTACCCAAAACACACGTTTGCCATTTTGACTTTTCATGGGACTTTTCATGGGAATATTTCGCAGAGTTTTTGAAGTTTTTCACGCCCTGTTCTGTCCGAATGCTAATACAGGATCCGTTTACGAGGGATGGTAAATTCCCGGTTGCGGTGGAATAGTTGGATCAGTCACTAGGGAAAAGCCGGTGAAATTTTGGAAAACAGAAAAGGACCGTTGAATATGCATGCATTTTGAATGACAAGGCGGCGGGCGCTGGCAGGCGTGAGTTAGGCCAAGGCGGTAGTATAGCATAAGAACGTTTTCGAGTGCAACGAAAAACAACTTCTTAGTGCGTTTTCGCCACTTCATTCGTAATTTGGTACCAGAGTGATCAGACAAAGGCCTCATAAGTGTCGATGCTATGAGCCTTGTCGACTAGGTATGCAGGGAATGAATTGGAGATGGTTCTTGTTTCGTTACTTCCTAAAAAAGACCAGAAGGTATTTTCTTGACTCGCAGACAACGAGTTCTGGTGGGCTTTATCAATGGTACCTTCTCTACAGAGGCAGTAACTGGCATAGACACACAGGAAGTCGTTGATGGACAACCTTTTATTCCTTATTTTCAGGTGGCAAAGACTGATTAAATGGAGAGGTGGGAAACGTTCCAGCAATAATTTTGGAAGTAATGGAGTAAGCTATTTGTCACTTATAACTGAAATGCGTAAGAATATGTTTCGAGTGTCCTCTCAATTTGGCTCTTGAGGACAGGAATCCATTCTAGGTAGAAACAAGGAAATTTAAAACATCAATACTCATCGTATTCCACCCTGTCCAGAGGATAAGAAATGCCCAATACCTTTAAAAGGAGAGAATTTCATGTTCAAAAACGAAAGGCATGGATGAATATGATCGGTGATGGCCAAGAGTAATTATTCCTGAAGACAATAAGCATTAAGTCAATAAATACATACTGACGGACGGATTTTAGAGTTAACCCTTCCCTACCTTTGTAGTTAAAAACTGGAAGGAACGATAAATCTACAACGGGTAACCTTACTCATGCAAAATACTGGTACAAGTTGTGAGAGAAAACTAAACAAGCTTAATTGAATTTAAAATGTAAAAGAAATGTTAAAAATAGTATTTTATTGTTAAGGATAAGCTACAAATTCCAAAAAGAGGCAAAATTACTATAGTTGAGTAAACTTAAGTTTTAAATGTATGAAAAGCCTGTTCATACAATAAATGAGCAAATAAATCGCAAAAGTAGAAGTACGTTTGAAAATAGTCCTTTATTGCAGTTTACACCTAATAGAAGCATTGTTTTTCCGGAATAAATTTGAACAAGGCAAAGGCGATGAAATAATCACAATTTAAAGACGTCATAAATTTCGCGGCCTCTTACTCAACTGCATACGGCCCGCATATATTGCAAAACTTCATGAGCACTGCTTGACGTTGTCTCAGTAACGTAGAGGTATGTGTGATTTGAAAAAGGCATATGCGACGAAATATGCAGAATTTAATGACGTCATAACATTTCACAAAAATTTTCTGACATAATTCAATTCTGCTAATTTCGTCACCTTTGCCTTGTTCAAATACGCAAAATGTCAATTGTGACCTTCCCTTTCTAGATTCGTGAGATGCGTTTGACTAAAGCTACCAGGCCTTCGCATGATTTTGTCGATGGGTTAGTCACACGAATCAAATTTTTCATTAGTTCATATGTTGAAAGGTCAGTCAGGTGAAATCTTAAATACATTATTTTTTATGAAGAGAACTTTGTTTTCGTCAAGTTTCCTCCGATGTTTTTCTAATATTGGATTTCGATGAGGTACAATTTCTCCAAAAATTATCGTGAATACGTAACGATTGTCAGCGTTTTCAATCGAGTGCCCTTAAATGTAGATTCTGTTCCATGTGGTTATCAGCGTCTTCAAAATAAGGTATTTCTAAATAGAATTTACCAAATTCATGATTTTTTTGCTTTTTATTGATTTCAAATGTGTTATAAATCATGCATGCAGATGGTCGTCTGTACCTTTATTTGCCTTAAAGAATTTTTTTCTTTAAGTGAAGACATTATGCGCATCTTTGCAGAAGGCGTATGCACATATTTGCCTTCTCAGATTGAAACTTCTTTTAGACCTGCTTTCAAAACGTGTACCGCAATCTTAATTTATTTGAGTATTTTATGCACACCCTCCGATCTCCCCCAAGGAGCCTAGAAGAGTATGGGCATATCAGTAGAGGATTTTCGCAGATTTGAATAATTCCTTTGTCCCACTTGTGAAAACCTCGGTGGCCTCGGTGGGATTCGAACCCACGTCAGCAAGGGGAAGGCTTTAGTTCAGCCAATGCTCTTGCCAACCGAGCTACGAGGCTCTAGCGGGAGCCATGAGCTTCATCACACTTGGGTCAAGTTACCCGCCCAGCCTACTGCGACGCATGGAATCCACCAATTCTAATCCATTAAGCTGACTGCCTAAGCAGGATTTCCTTAGCAATTAATCTAGAATCCATCAAATGACTACAAGACACAATTAATTAGAAGAGGATTTTCGCAGATTTGAATAGTTTCTTTTACAAACACACTTGGCCCAACTTTGATTAAACTCACGGCTCCCGGTGGGGCCTCGTAGTTCAGTTTGCTAGAGCGTTGGCTGTACAAAATCCTTTCCCTTGCTGGCGTGCGTTCGAATCTCACCAAGGCCACCGAGGTTTTTTAGAAGTGGGTCAAAGGAATTAGGAACATATTTCCGGAGAAAGGGCATGTTGCCTAGTTTGGAAACGCGAAAAGCCATATAAAAATGGGGGGCTTGTTTTTTTCAAAATATTCATTGATAACCGCGAATTAAAGTAAAATCTTATGTTACTTTTTGATGCAAACCTGCAAATGGAAACTGCCTTTGGTCGCGCTCGTAACCTGAAATCTTTGTCCTCATTTGGCTAATCTACTGGCCAGCCGACCACGAAGAACTGAGACGGTCAATCGTGAGACCATCAGTGAAATCATCTTCTGCGAACAGGCAATGTTCGACCCGGTGTAACACATAAAGACTTTGGGTGGCCCTTTTCAGTCTTATGTTTAGGAACATCAAAGAGCAATCAAGCATCACACATAAGGCCCCCTGCTAAGGTCTTAAATGAGGTGATAAGGAAGGAGGCATTTACGGGGAACCTGTATCTTGCACGATTCTAATTCAAGTGGAATGACGAATCAACACGTGTGTGCATCACACTCAGACAGCAATATTTGGCGTCATGTTAGTCACTGTGTTAAAACACACCTCCAACCGGCTTGAATTGGTGATCACGTTGGCATACGGATAAAAAAGGAGGCTTAGAATGCAGTAACCCCTTCTTAATGCAACCTTCACGAAATACTCACCTGTGGGAGATCTGAGACCCCTGAATGGAGTTTGCTTCACGTACAGTTAAGGATATGGTCATTGCTGGCATGCGTAGCCAGATTTTTTGGTGTTCTAAATCTATACGTCCATGTGGCGATCCACCCCCGGGATCAGCAGACCCGCCACCACCGCCGCCGCCGGCGCGACAAGCCCCGCTCACGCGCGTGACCCGATCTCCGGTTTGCAACGCCTTGACGCTGATGGATATTTCTCTCTTCATAGATTGGTCACAGCCGCCTAGACGGAAAATAGAAACATCTGACCGGGCTGGCGATAGGACACGCCCGAAAAGACAGCTTGTGGAAACCACTTGCAGGGGTTCCTGTACGCTCTTCATTCAATAAAAGCTGCTTCGACCCGATCTGTCTTGCCCGGGGTTCTGATTTGGGAAACCTTCGTGGCACTGATCATACTATTCTGGTACGTACGTTCTAACCAAATGCACTAGGATAAGACCTCTGGATGTGAACCAGGTTCCTGACCAGGGATACTATGTTTATCGTTTGGCCTCGAATACGCGCTGTGCTAGCGGGAGTCATGGCCACTTAGCCTATAAGCACCTTCTGCATTTTGACAGCTGATTAATACACTCAGGCAGAGTAATATAAGGCGGCTGGTATTTATAAAAAATAGCAAATAACTATTTCCGAAAATAAATTGATATATTTAGTCAATTCTTCACTACCCAGGAACCTTAAACATTTACCCCAAATCTCCCTAAATTTTGTGCCAAATAAGTGGAGAAGCATCTAAGTGCACCAGTCGAAGCATTGCAGGGTTGTTAGTTGTTTTGTGGAAAGCAATTTTTAGACGGTAATTTCTTCGAAAGGCAGGAGCGTTTACATGGTGAAGGCTCAGTACACAGATGGCAGGATAAACAGGAAATGTTCAACAAAATTTTTTTTGCTTAAACTGTGCGTCATTTTGTGAATATAAACACTTGAAATGCAGTGAAAACGGAACCACGGGAAAAACTAGTTATTTGGGTGAGATCATCGGATGTAGCCGTAACTACTCGTTTTTACAAACAAGCCGGTCAAGCCCTAGCTGTGATCCCTGACCTTCGTCTCGTTGAGCATTGGGAACTGGCATCAGGGTTTCATCCCATTGGCACAGCCTCGACTTTGTCGAGATGGTAGATGAGTGTTTCAAATGTCACACAAGTTTCATTCACACTATGCGAAACCGACTGAACCTGAGGGAGAATACGAGCTCTGGGCTGCAGTTCTTTTCAGGAGCCTGAAACTTAGGAAGCATTTTGTATATGTTCACGCTCCGGCAGGACACAGGACTAGGCGGAGCCCCTGTACACTAGGTGACCTTGTGTGAACTGCCAGACAGGGTGAATATTCTCATGTCCTAACCCAAACCTTGCCTTGTATGGCCGCCAAAACAGTACACGGGAATAGGAGCCGCCTGCTTAAAACAGTTGGTCCTACAATAAATTTCAGAAGGTGTAAATATACCTCTGCCTCAAGGCTAACACTTACCCTAACATAAAACTCAACTGTCACTTAAATCTTAACCCTAGCTTAACCCTAAACATCAGCCCTATAGTCAACACGATAAAACACGTTAACCATTAGTCCTTATCCTGATCCCAACCCCAACCGTGACCCTAACCTAACCCTAAACTTAACATTTACCCTCACAGTAATCCTTAACATACATTCCTTGGAATTTAGCGCAAAGATACATGTATTGTGAGCCGGCCAATTTTCCCTTGTCCTCTTTAGACGGCCATACAAGGCACCCATACACTTAACTGTAACCCTACTCTGAACCATAGCCGTACCTTTAACCCTCACCCTAATCATGACCCTAACTGTTACTTCCCTGGCGGTTCCTGTCGCCGTCCCCTCTCGAGCCCGTTGACATTATTTATACTGTCATGTGTCATCCACGAGTATGCACTGTGAACGTACACGCCAGAGTCAATCGGCCAATTACCGTTTCTATTCGATGGTGGTGTGCCAACAGCATGCGACAGGGAAACAAACAGGTCGAACCCCCTCCTATGCTCAATGAACCCTGACTTTCCAACTTTTTTGAACATTTTGACTGGCGCGTGATCATAAATAAACCCGAAATAATAAGATCACCTGCCCTTGTTTTTTCCCGAGATTGTTGCCTTAAGTGGTTCTCTGAGAAAGTATTAAGTTTCCCTCTCATCGTACTCACTAGACCTGTTCTAGGGTTAATTTTTTCCTTACTCCGAAATGATTAAAAGCAAACAATGGAAATCCGCACTATGCTATAATAATAATGCTGACTAAAGAACATTACCAAAAATGACAAAGGGAGACTAAAACGTCTATTTCTAACTTACTAGCCGTCACCAACCTCTATTTCAAAGTCCGATGTTGCAACACCTGAGGTTCGAACCCGGAACCTGCTCATCCGAAGTCCATTTCCTACAGTTGGGCTAAATAAGTATTCAGAGTTCCAAAGTTCACAGTTCCGGGATGAAAATCAGAGAAATTAAAATTACACCCTGAAAGGAATTTTCAATTGCTGCAAATCTTTCATAGAGATTGGTCGGCTGTATATCCTGAAGGCGTTAAATCCAAAAATATTTAGCAGAATTTTGAATGACTGACCAAAATACTCGGCCTACAGTAGATTCCATATCTCATGAAATGTCAACCAAACTTCTGAAACCTGTTTCGATTCAAATAAATTACTTAAGTAGGGTCCTGATATTACTGATAACCATGCAGCTTAATCCCAAAATATTTCAGCCCCAGTAAGATGCCCACTTTTGAATGAGCTTTGTTTTGACTGCCCACAAATGCGTACTCCGTAAAAAAAGGGCTACTTAAGTATTATGTTTTTTTCGCAGTGATTTTCAATGCTCTTCATAATCCAAATATAGTTTTAAGAAAACACCACACAAATTTTGTTTCTTTTGCTCAATGGCTAGAAAATTACATACTCTTCGAATGTTATTTTTGAAGAAAAGATAGCTTTCGGTTTAAAAATGTTTCTAAATTGATTAATTATTGTGAATCCTACCGCTTGCTATTCAGTACGACAACCATAATAAGGTAATTTGTTTGAATCGAAAACACATTGTACAATTTTGGTTAACATTTAATGAGATAGGGAACCTACTGATCGCTGGCTTGGCCTTCGTAAGGATGTCTGTGGAACTTGACGACCGTTGGTGTTGCAGCCTCTTCTTCGGGTGGGCCCCTCACGAGGCCGTTCTCGCTCGCATTTCTTAATTTCGGTGTAACCATCTCACCCTGGTTTTGATGTAGGTAATGACGCAAGACTTTATAGGCCGCAGGAAAGTCTAAATGCCTGTCGATGGAGTTCGCATCTGAATATTACGCCCCAACCATGAGTCGTTCGGCTTCGGAGGTGCCTCAACCTAAGATGGTTGCCTATTAAATAGCAACATTATGGCCACTTTCTCCAATAGCTGTTGCAAGCTGTGGGTTCCGGTCTAGCCGCCAAGCTGCTAGTTTATATTCTTATAGGTGGGTCGTTGATTTCGGTCCAGTTTTTCACTATGTAGTTTCAACCCTCAACGTTACAAGTTATTTAATGCCCAACTGCCAGAGGTTTCGGTTGGGTCAGTTTGTCTTCAGGTTGCAGCACTCAGCGATCAATTGTTGCCTGGTGCTATATAGGAGTGCCCAACCAAACATTGTTCAAACTTCGACGGTTCTTTTCCTAGCTTAAATGATTTTTGAAATATCTCCACTGAAGGGATTCGAACGTGAGTTCCATATTTTCGAAAAATCAGGGACGCGTATGAGGATTGTTTTTGAGGGAATTCTAGAATGATGACCTGGAAATTATATCTGAAAGTGTCTGGTATCGTAATTCTGTTCCATCGAAATTTGTTGATACCTTCATTAAGACAGGATAGTCATATCTCTGAGACATCAGGCGATTTCGCTTTGCATAATCGTCTTCACAGATGTTTTCCGGAAATATTTTACTTCATCATATAATCAAGAGTACGGACGGTTTTCTATCGAGAGAGAGAGAGCTGTGCACACCAGATCTTCCGTCTGTCGCTCAAAACAAACCTGAAAAGTGTACGTCAGCATGCAATCGACAGATGTGGCCTCTCCTGAAAACTGCGGAGTGGGTCCATACTATGGCGCGGAGGGTGCATTACTTGAACCAAAATGTGTCTGCTGTCAGCCTTGGAGGATGTGCCATCTTATCAATTATGTGAAAAATATGCGATGATTTCGTTTACGTGCATCGAAATCTCAATCTATGGCGGCCTCGAATACTTCCAAAGCTGTCTCGACTCGGACCTTGGAATACTTCCAAATAAACTCCTCTTATAACTTAGGGTCTCCCCCTCCGAGAGTCCGTCCTGAGCCCCAAGAAACCCAAAGAAGGGAAGAACCTGTTAAGTGGTTTAATCCTTTTATGCAACGTTATGGATGAATGCGCAAACCTCATGATAACGGTCCTCGGCGTTTAGGCATCTGCCCGAAACGATGGTCCATATGTGAACCATTTTTAAAAATTTTTTTAATGTAAGGACTTATGTGAGCTTTACCAGTCCTGTCTGAAGCAGTTGGGTTGAAGTCAACTGTTCGGTAGGTGAGTCATCCATGAAGAATTAACACCATCGTTGCTCACCGTATCACGTGACCTACAAGTTCTGTTATAGTACGCTTAGTAAAGGAAACCAGTGGGTTTCCAGGTGATGCTTTAATCTACCGTGAATCAAATCAAAAGGAAAGACTTTTTCTTTAGGAATTAGTTAGCTTCCGTCTTCGCAACTTAAAAGTACATACTAGTGTTACGTCTTTGGTGATCAGGGGGCATTTTTCTCACGCAACCAGACAGGGGGTACTTTCTTAAGTCTAACATTGAGAACTGGCACAGCCGAAACGGTTACCCGGAAATTTGCTGAGTTGTCATCTGAATGAGACAACCAGTGAGCGTTCTTAGGGCACACCTTCGAGGCAAGTCGACAGCAAACCTCCAGACGTTGCCAGTGTTACGTACTCCACCGATTCCGAACAAAGATGCTCTGGTTGGCACATTTGGGAGATCCGGGTTTATAATTTGGAGAAATATAACGGGCTCAACATAACAGGTTTATGCAAAGCTGAGGTTTTAAAGAGCTTGGTCGGTTCGCCATTGTAAAAGCGTTGAATGCACCTAATCTACCAAGAAAGGAGGTGGCTTGTTGTGACCTGTTTTCAACCTCAGGCTGATCGAATTTTTTTGTTCACTGCCTCGGCCCTTTGGAGGATGTTTCGCAGGGTGTATAGCTGCTTGCCTTTTAAGAGGCTGCTTCGATGTTGGGTATTTGAGTCTCTGCTAGTATTGTTCGGTTTGGTGGCTCTTGGAGTTGCCTCGGACCAAGATGGTAGCTCCCTGAAGGTCAAAAGTATGGCAGTTTCTCCAACATTTGAGAGTTTGCGTTTAGCTTCCAAGTTGCCAATTTCCATGAAGGCCAGTATGGCTTTGCAGGGATTAGAGTAACTTATCTTCAACTGGTGCTCAAAGACGTCAACGAATGCTCCACAGTACACAAAATGACCGACGTATAAACTCAGCTTGTCTGAAATTTAAGTTATTATGGAAGCAGCAGTCAAGGCTCCATTGTCCGTCCCTTAATTACAAGTTATAAAGAAGGATAGCTTTCCACTTAAGCTTTTCTCGTCCAGTTGGCCACAAAGGCAATTGTGTCAGAAACATCTATCATTTGGCAAGGCAACACTGCAATAACCACGCTGGACGAAAGGGAGCCGGTAAATAACTGCGCTTCATATCCAACGGTTACTGAAATTATTCATACGGACAGTGTGTGACCTATCTCAGTAAAAGTGCCGAAATTTGCGAACCATTGAAAATCAGGGAAAAACTGACACCCACGCATAAACCAAAGCTTTGAAATAATGACGAACCATCCTAAGCAAATTTAAATTAATATTGCTTCCTTTTGAAATACCAACCTTTTCCAAAAAGATGGTCACGCGTAAATCGTGCAACATCAATGTATTTGTGACTAATAAATTTAAATAGAATTTTTCAGTGAAAATCGTAAGAATACAATCGTCATTAAAATAGCGGTGTAAATCTAATGATTTTCAGCTTTTTCAAGCGACTGGCCAAACATATAGATTTCATTCTATATGATTAGTAAAACCAACAAAACAAGATATCATTTAACAATATTTACCGATGTATTGACTTTTTGGATATTCTTTATAATGTAGATGATCGTTTGCGTCATATTTGTAGATTCACCCTAAACATGACAACTAATTGCCGAGAAAAAAGAACGTCTACAAAAACTCGACGATGAACATGCTCAAGACCAATTTAAAAAAACATTCTGTTATAAAGCACCTCATAAAAAATGCATCAATCAGTTTAATAACTGACAAATATATGCAAACTATGCTTTTTTTCAAAGTTCAGGTCAAAGGCGAACTGAAAAAGTTTAATCGTTTTTTGACTTCCCTGAAAATAAGTGATACATTTACTGCTGAAAATGAAGAACTCAACTTTGGCCACCCTTGAGAGAAGATGTCAGCTTTGTTCACCTTTTTATCGAACTCAGTCACTTGACGAAACAACCGGCGGCCTTGGTCGGATCGGAACCCAAAATAGCAAGGGAAAAATCTTAGTCTAGCCAACGCTCTAACCACTTGAGCTATGAGACCCCACCGGGAGCGTTGGCTGTACTACAATCTGGCCCTTGCTGTTTCGAGTTCCACTTTCACTGAGGAAACCTTTTTTCGCACGAAAACGGCCATTTTCGCACCTGCAGTAGATGTTTTATCAAAATTTTGAACTAAATTTCTGTTTCGAAAGCATTACTTCAGAAGGCTTACAGTTTTAACTATCATTTAGCATATTTCATAGCATACTGAATGAGATTCTTTCCAACCACCTGCAAAATATAACTCTGTTAAAAGTCTATTGAAATAAAAGGCCTTTTTCAGTGCTTTTCGATGTCCCTATAAATAAGAATATATTGCATGAAAATACCCTTAAGTATTCTTGTTGTTCTTGGTTTGTAGCAACTGACGTCTACTTTCAAGTTTGCACTTGAAAAAGGCACTTTGTGTTTTTAACCAGCTTTGATTCTGAGTTTTTTTAGGACTGAAATTTCCATTTATAAATCGCCGAAGAATAGGAGCAAGTCTACAAAATAAGCAACTAACGAATCAGAAAAGTGAACTTGACATCCACTTCAAATGATATATACAGAGTGCATAGGAGGAGTGGGTATGAATTGTGCTTGGAGTGCTGGAGTTGGAGGAGGTGGCACTTAGAGCTATGAGGAAAGGGGGAATATAAGGGCTGGAGGGATAGTGGATCGAGGAGGGGGAGGAGCAGAGGATAAGGAATTACAGGGCTCTTCCGGCGCCGAGTCCTTCACAGCATCTTTGAGACGGCCCACGATTACGAAGCTCATCGCAAGTGCGGCGTTGGGTGCAGACGGTATTTGTCCCACAAGAGGTAACCCGAAAGAGGACATAATTGGATGGTGCTAACGGCCAGCGTACTGGACCATATCGAACATGGAGGTGAGGGCATGTTGCCAACTTTTTGTAGAGATTGGACACAAACAATGATGGCCTAAACGGAAGCGGGGAGAGTGTCCACGTTAATGTCGGAGATTAGTGGGAGTTGATGCAATCAGTTCACCGAGAAGTTGGACAGTAACGCCAATCGCGAGTTCAGCGGCGGAACAGCCAGGGTCCGACTTGAGGACGGAGCGGCTGCCCAACAGGACCAAGGTCGACATGGTCTTTCCAGTTTTCTGGATATTCTGCATTGACTGAATGGATGAACTTAGTTCTACTTGTATCAAGTGGTAACTCAACAGGTTTTTGAATTCTTTATCCTAGGAAATTATAAGTTCTGCAAATGTCTGTATCCCACTTCAGCCCTTGGTACCCCTGCAGCAAATGTGTCCTACCGATGGCTGCTGATGGAGATGGTGAAATCAGTAACCCTCAATTATGCCACCAATACTATTACCAGATTAGCTTTTTCATGAAATAAGACCGCTTTCGGGCACCATAGCTAGTACCCCTAAGACTAAAGGGAATGCCCAGTTTGCTTCTTGCATTCAGCCCAGCCGATAAACGATATTCCAATGCGGACAGCCTAGTCACAGCGATCACATCTTCTTCTTCTTACAGCCTAAATGCTTGTTCCTCTACTGAGGACGAAGATGATGAATTTTCATTAAAAATCCCCTGGAATCCATTTAGGGCAACTGCAGACACTGGAATGCATTGACAGTCAACTAAATTTGGTTAAGGTTCTGTCATGGACAGTATTACAGCACGTAGATAGAGTGAAGTCAGAAGATTCGTTTCAACATCGACCAATTATTCTAAAAGATAAAATCTGATAAGATTCACCAACCAAATCATAGAATGCAGCTGAGAACTGCCAGCCTTTATTTTGAATTTCGATTCTTTTCACATTTCCCTCGAAGCACCTGTACTCCATGTGTTCATCCTATGTTTAGTGAAACTGTGTGTGTCTACTTATGCTGTGTAAGTAGACGCTTATTTTATCTGATAACCTGCACATGTGCGTGTTTCTTTATTAGGCTAAAAATCGTTTTCCATGAATCGTTTACAGGCAGGTATAAAACCTGTAGCCCAATTAGTTAGTGTTTAGCTTCGCCATCTTTTACACTGAAGCACGGTGATATTCGGACCTCGTCCTCAAAGGCAAATGACCTAAAAGCTGCCATGGGGGAGGGATTGCATTCACCCATCAGTTTGCAGGACTTGCTCGACTGGTTGAGCCCTAGGGGTCCATCTACAGCCCTCTCAGGCAAACGCATAGTGAAAAATACTTACTTATGTGGAGGTGTCCCGACAAGGACAAGGGGACAGAGACGGCTATTGTTGGAGTTTTAGGCACCCGTAAGTCAGTCTTACTAAAACCAGGCTCGCCGAATCCACAAAGTAGAACCCAGATTCCTCAATCATTGAGCTTTATTAAATGCAGGGTTGTAGCATTAGTCCATGTGTCCGTTGTCTTGTTAGTTTAGATCGGGAATACAAGCTATGGTGGAAGTGCGTTGACCGACTAAGTTAAGCCACGTGGTAGTCCAGTTGCGCCACCATTCCCGCGGTAGTTGGTATGTCCGACAGCAACCCTTATACTAACCTTAATCATAACCCCAAGCCTAAACCTAAACCAAACCCTTAACTTGAACGTAAACCAATCACTTAACTTAACGCTGCCATTAGGCCTAACACCAAACCTAATGCTGACCCTTACAACCTTATTGCAAATACTAAACCGGAATACTAACCCCGACTACTGACTCAGACAATCTACCATAACTGTCCACAACGAATAACCATATAACCTAATCCTAACTACCAAAAACCTGTAGCTCAATCCATCTCCCCCATTTACAACTAACTAAAACCCGTAATAATTGCAGGAAATGAACTCCAATAAGGACCACGTTGCCTTTCCCTAGTAACGCAAACGTGTAAATCGTCGTTAACGCCAACGCACCCCTAAATTCTCTATCGTTTAACAACCTAAAGCATAATTATAAAACACTGGCCCTGCTCCCTCAACTCTCAAACTTACCACAATTCCACAGAACTTAACTCTGCTATAAATTCCACCATGCTCTTTTACTGCAAATTGATTTATTTACGAATATTGAAGAACCCACCGAAAATTATTTCCTTTGCACTGCCAAAATAAATGTCCAAGAGCGACTGCATTACGGATGTCTGCTGTGAATTTCCTACCGTTCTATGACCAATCAATCGGGCTTCGAATTCCAGCTCAGGCAAACATGGGTGTGGGGAAGACCGGATGAAGACGGCTTCTAAGCCGGAAATGCCCATCCTAGCCTAGTTGTCTTTATCAGTGCTCCTGTCGTAATGGGATGCGGACTCGAGTGTTCCCAAGGATCGACAACTCGAAGGCTCCCAATTCAGAAGTCAGGGATGAGAGATTGGGTTGGACCAGAGTTTACTGAGACAAAGAGTGCATGGGAGGCTCTACAAAAAGTTGCCGCAAGTTGTCTCTTCAGGTAAGTGTGATTGTCTACCGTTATGATGCTCATACACCTGCAGGCAAGAAGTAAATGATGCCCGTTGATTGGCTGACGCCACAACGAGGGCGGTTCCAGCGGCGAATTGAACAGGAGCGTGAGGCGGACAGGAAGACAACGTGACACAGCAGCAGTGGTGATCACGGGAGCGGACTGGCATAATTATCCTTCTGGTAAGATTATTTGAATTATTTGAAGTAATGCATCGTAACCCATGCTTAAAAAAATTTACTCGTGCGAATTAGGATGAGCAATAATTACCTAGGCTAAGGCGATATCGCATTTTAAAACGTTTTACCAGGTCAGGAGGACTAGCAGTGACTCCGATATGCATCTCCAGAGCAGTATAATCCGTAGCTGTAACCCTCCCTATAGTACATTAGCCGGTATAGCGGTCCACCACTCTCTTTCAGCACACAGTTCAGCTGTTCCCGGCCAACGACAACGTTTTTGGATTGTGCAAAACCCCTCATGAATCTCGTTTATTTGGTCACATTGTACGAGGAGGTCGAATACCATAGGTGTAAGAAATTTCATAACAATTAAGAGATGACTGGGGCGCTCATCCAATTTCCTCTTGGCTGAGTGCAACAACTGTCTGAAACTCGGATATTCATGAGACGCGTGTTTTCCTAACGATTCCGTTTACTCAACACCCAGAAAGCGGTCATATATGCTTCATTCTACTAATAATTATAATACGGGTTGCGCATGTTAATTGAACACTAAGACCACGACTTACATTTCCAGGCATCAAGGTTGGTTAGTCGGGGGCGGAAACTATAACCAATTAGTTCAAGTTCAACTTTTCAGTTTCTAGAGGAAGAGATCGGCTATCCGTGACTCCGAATGAGCCGCGAATCCGCGCAGCAACTAAGGGGAAGCTCAGTAGGAAAATACCAATATCAAGGCAGATGATCTTGGCTGCCAAAGACAAGAGAGACTGGAGTGGCCATTTCTTACTCATTAGCCGTCATCAGCCTGTCCTAACACCCGAGGCTCTAATCCGCAACCAGATGAGCAGAAGTCCCAAGCTGTAACCATTAAGCCACGGGCTTGAAAGGAAAGTTCGTTGACGAAGGCTCACCGATCGCTTGCGGGACTCACCCTCGAGAACGGGACGAGTTAGTTAAGCAACGAATGAAAACACCAAGCTCCGACCTGGTGTCCCCTCGATCAGAACCTTGATGTCCCAAAGGCTACCTCCGACTGCCAATCGCCATCTCTACCTGAAAAACGCCCCGGGGCTGTATTTTTGACAGTAAAATGGGACAACCGTGTTCCTATCTCGTGAATTGCTAGTTTTCCTGTTATAACCTAAAGAGGGGCGCTTTAATAGAAGCGAAGAGGCTAATTCCAGGACGTAGTCGTCAAGAAGGAGACACGATCCCTGAAACAAGAGCTTTATTAGCCTGACGTTTCGGATCCTCTGTCGAGCCCATCATCAGAGACGGTCATACTCGAGCATGGACCGAAAAGCGATTATCGCATCAGCAAAGATCCCCGGCATGGACCACGAGGACTGCCAAATATAGTAGGAGTGTGGTCACCTGGCAATCATGCCCTATAAATACTGCACTCCTTGTGGCCCTATAACCCTTTTGTGCGACTGTCTCTAATGATGGGCTCGAGAGATAATCCGAAACGTCCGGCTAATAAAACTCTTGTTCCAGTGATGGTGTCTCCTTCTTCGAGAGGTGCGCTTTTACAATGCTTTTTTAAGCTAGTCGTCTGGACCTGATTATAGTACATTCACTCCGCTTCCTTCAACAGAAGCAAGATCTTTGAGAGGTTAATTGCACCCGCATCACGTCTGGGACCCGCTAATGGACAAACCAAACCTTTATTGCATATGGCGTGCGTTCCCTTTCCGGTCAACCATGCCAGCATTACTTACCTGCCGGCAGAGCGGAGCGCTGTCCCATTCACACGGCACGTCTATGGTTCGTTCCAATTTGATCTAAGCGCTGAAAGTATTTGATCCCACCATAGCAATGTATTTTAAGCATTACTCAGTTCTAACATGCTTTTCTGGCGTCCAGTAGTAAAATATAGCTTGCCTATGCCCGACACGTCATCGAGCCCCTCCATTGATATGACGACTGTCGTATTTATTTCGACAAATGCAACATTTAAAAGTAATGTCTCTTGATTTTTGACTGTCCGTACCTGCAGGCATTTAGGTTAGCCGGTTCTTTTTAAGTATCCTGGCATTTTCTTGCCTCCTTTTATATACACGCACGCCCTTCGTTGCAGATTTACCCTGAAAGACAAAAAGGACGCATGTGTGCTTTTAGAAAACGCATTCCAGAGCTTTTGTAACACTTACCTGGCTTGCCCTTTTCAACCTATGTGCTTCTTCGGCCTAACCTAAAGCAAACTAAGAACGCACTGATTGGCCTCGAGGTCAAATGCGGGATGTGCACTGGTGACCGCGTGTGCACGCCTACCCGACTAACTGATTCTCAAGACCAGTGGGCGTCTGGCCGAGTGAGCGTTCGTTTTTACGAACGAGGACTAATCGATTTTTGGCTGAGGCACCAATCGTGACGCGATGATACACACTGAAAGGCCACTTCCACGCTAATCGTTGCGACAACAAGTCCCTTCTAGCATTCGCGCGCGCGCCGGGCGCGTTCTACGGTAACACGCGGGAGCAAGTTGGGGAGACCAGGCACGCAAGTAAATTAATTGGTTACAATGTTGTTACGCATTAAAATTTCTCTTTTGGATTTGTTTTAAAATGTATGGCTGACATATCGACGTTGTTCTCCGTTTTAAACGAACCCATCAACAGCAACATGGCATGGCTCCAAAGCCTTCTGGAGTGCATTAAGAAAGACACCAGAATTTCTGTCTTTAAAGATTGTGGATTTTCGGCTTTTTCTAAAGTTTAATATTCATCTAGCTTTTCCGGATTAGCAGAAACATACAGTTTAAGGCTCATTTCCACCCGCTTGTTCTTCTCATCCGGAAGTAAGGCCTGAGTAGTATTATGCCCCGAGATTGAAGGGGGCACAGGTTGTTTACACCTAATTCTGTCCTTGTAGGTGCTGGTGCCCTGGCGAACTTAGTTAAACGAATGCGTTTTATAAAAGATGATTTTTGCGGTTCTACGGACACAATGCACTGTCACCGATCGCTACCGGAACTCACTCGTTCCACTCTGCATTGAGGCTTACTCTCGAGTCCCGCCAGCAGCCGCAGAGCGGCTAGTAGTAGAATAAGCAGATAGGTATTACTGGCAAAGACAAGGGAGACTGGAATTGCCATTTCTGCCTTATTAGCCATCGTCAGCCAGTCATACCCCAACCACCACCACGTTCAATGGTTAGAGCGTTGGATTTCTGCTCCAATGGGTTGCGGGTTCGATCGTCGGGTGGTGCACCACCTGGGGTTCGGTATGACTGGCTGAAGATGGCTAATAAGGCAGAAATGGCCATTCCAGTCTCCCTCGTCTTTGCCAGCAATATTTATCTACACAATGCACAACCGCGCAAATACTGTTCGTGTCTGGGGGCAGTCATTCCGATGGCGTTCTTGCGTTAACACGTCTCCTAAGATTAGAATTCCTAATTTGGAGAACAGTATCCTCAGATGGATGTCCTCTGTGGAAACGCCGGGCCCAGGCAACTGATGGTTTTTTAATTTCTCAGATTAAACCACGAACATGATTGGAAGAAACCTTTTACTAAGAGAATTTATCTAAGAACATAAGTTTTTTGCATATTCGTAATGTAGACCAACATAAAAGTTGTGGGCTGTTGCGTCGGGTGAAATTCGTAATTAGTGATGCACAACTTAATTGGAATACATGTTAATATAAATATACCACGTAATCTTACGTGAATTTAGAAATAAACCGATTTAAAATAAAGGCGGAAATGGGGAAAACTGAGTAAACTCAAGTTTAAAAGGCACATTAAACTTCTCCATACAAAGAATTTAGTAAATAAAAGAGCATAAATAGAAAATCTCATAATAGTTCTTTAGTGCAGTTTGCACTTTAATATCCAACAACCAGCGTCTTATTAGGTATGGCTGTTGCCTAGTTGCCTATAGTGTGTGATAGAAGATTCCAAAAAGTTTGCACGAGATTTTAGCGTATTTTTTTTTCGGTGTACCTTGTTTGAGATGTGGTTCACTGAGGCAAGGCAAGTGTAGGCTTTGACCAGATGGTGTATGATGGATTGCAGTGGCACACAGACTACCATGCCAGAAGGACTCATTCCAGTTTACATTTGTTTGTCGGTAATGCTTTTCTGATTATATTACTACCTGCTGTGTGGCTGTTGGCGGGGCTCGAGATTGAACCCCAAGGCACAACGAGACGAATATGCCGCTCAACGCACTCGGTGAGTCATCCTCCAATGCACGCTGCTTTTAAGGTGAGGATAAAGTGAAATAGATTTAAGTAATCAACACATACAACGCTGAAATGCAAGCAGTAAGTTTGGAGGATGCATTGCAGATGTCATCTAGGGGATATTCGTTAAAATAAACATCACCGATAGGACTAGCACCGAACTTACGCAGTGTATTCCCTACCTATGAGTGTGGAGTGATTAGGATAATGAACCAGGAGCTAATCATTGTTGATTTAAAACAGTAGGTGGATAGAGAAGTATGCGGCTCCAACGCAGCATGATTCAGCTGCCCCAGACAAGGATGGCTTAGTCGGTCTGTGACGCGAACCCTTATGCGATCTTACTTATGCAAGCAAGGCGACAATAAACCAAATCGAGATATTTTGGAATCATTTAATTATCACGAAAACTTGGCATTTCATTCGGTGCCAGGAAAGTGTCAGCTACTAAGTCACTTGATATCGAAAGATCACTCCTGTAGTTTGAGGGCAGTACCTTAGGATTGTTTTGTTGCATTCCGAACATCCTTTTTATAGGTAGCAGTTCCATGAGATACAAGGCCCCACCAGGGAGCCGCGAATTTAAACGCAGTTGTGTAAGGATGTCCGCCCAGCCTACTGCAACGTATGAAATCCTGATGCATTCAACTGACTTCTCAAGCAGGCTTTCCTCAGCAATCAATCAGGAGTCCACCAGATAACTACCTTTTGCAGCAAATTTAAACAATTCATTTCACAAATTATCAACAACTCAGCGGCCCTGACAGGATTTGAACCCATTACAGCAAGAGGAAGGCTTCACTGCTCCCGGTGGGGCCTTGTAGTTCAAGTGGTCAGAGCGTTGGTTGAACTGAATCCTTTCTTTTGCTGGCGTAGTTCGAGGCACCAATTTTTACAAATCGGATCGAATGAATTATATAAATCTCCATTTCCTACTAATCTCCTTGTAGTTGCGATTTTAAAAATGAATATTGGCACTATGCTAATCTTGTTATGGTACGAATGTTCGTGCCGCTGTTTCCTTAGGCCGCAAGGAGATGGCTTATTTACTACAGTTCTGCCTTAATTGGCCTGTGCAGAGTCGATTTTAATCTAAGTGTTATCGGAATTTCACGTGACACGAGCCAGCGGCTTTCATTCCATGTCAGTCACTGCGCCCTACCGATAATCGATTGACCAACATGCTGAGACAAGTCACCGCTGCATGGTAGTAGGAGGGAGTGCGAGTCAAGACGATCGATAATCCAATCCCAAGCGAAAAGCAAGTAAACCTAACCAAGTAAAACTGTCATGGCAAAACGGCCTTAGCGTTCGCCGCTGCCAACTGAAAACGAAGGTAGCGGTTGGAAAGTCAGTTAACGCTACCGAATGCCGCACCATTTGGCAATATTCCGCGTTAGGGTGCATGGACATCAACAGGCCAGTTTGACCGTCATTTTCGACGATGTCCACCATATGCACCGCAGTAGGATGGTGCAGGGACGGTGACTTCCACGGGATAATAGTGATTATAGACGTTCGAAGCATCTACCTCATTCGACATACAGAGCCCTGCCCAGTCATCCACGGACTGGCGTCACCGGTGTCTGATTGGCCCCTAACTCCAATAATTGTTGCTGGTTTTTGTTGCTGCTTTTAGCTCTGACGATGGGCTCCAGTAAAAGTTCGAAAGCTCAAACGAATAAAGCCATGATTCTGGCGAGTGAACAACCTTCTTCACTTATAAATGGAATAATTATAACGAGGTAGGCTATAAATAAAAATTTAGTAACACATACACACGGAAAATTAACGATTGTGGCACAAGTACAGTAAACACTGTGCACTAAAAGTATGTTTCGTGGTTGTTAGCTGACCGCGAACCGACGGAATAGCTTGGTTTTCTCTGACAAAGTCTGACCCAAACAGATTCCATTGTCTTTATGGTTCTTCATCTTATATGAGCTTCGTTACACTCATTGAACGGGCTTCGTACGGATTTAGGCACCAATCCGTGTGTGGCACGTGTAAAGGTGCTCTTAAGAACTGTCAGCCACTGCGCTGACATTTCTCTTCGCTCGTTTTGCCTTCTCTTGCTGTTGGGTTTCGGTGGGTTTAGAATCGGAGACTTAATCAGTTTTCAACGCAAGTCTCTGCTGCATACTCTCCCGAACAGTGTTCATCGCTATCACTGACAATTGGCGTCATATCAGTGCGAATGTTTGGGAACAGACGGTAAATTGAATCAATCAACTCTGATACATAAGCTGACTTTCCAATCAGGACTTCCGAAACGAGCAATCTAGAATCTAACCGATGAATAACAGGTGCGCTTAATTCGTAAAGGTGTTTTGGCTGATTTGAATAACTCCTTTGACCCACTGTGAAAACCTAGGTGGACTTCGAACCATGAGAGCAAAAGGAAGACCTTTTTACAGCCACCTGAGCTATGACGCCCCGCCATCAGTTTAATCACACTTCCTGTCGGTAATGTCTTCCCTAAACAATTAAATGTACCTGGTGGTCATCTGGGGAATTCTAGTTTGATTGCTTAGGAAATCCTGCTTGGGTCGTTAGCTTTCTGGATCAGGCGTAGTGAATTCCATGCGTTGAAGTAGGCTGTGCGAGTAATTTCACACAAGTTTTATTAAACTCAAGAACGCGGTGGGGCTTCGTACCTTAGGCGGCCAGAACGTTGGCTGTACTGAAGCCTTCCACTTTCTGTTGTGGGTTCAATTATCGCTGAGGCAGCCAACGATTTTTACAGATGCGACAAATGAACGAGACCCTTTTGCCGCTAAGAATACTTGCTGGACGAATCATGGCTCTTGGTCAGGTCTGTAGGCCTCAAAATTTCTCCGCGCAGGTATTGGGAAAGTGGGAGAGAGGATTAAATTGCTTTGATGTGTCTATTGTTTCTAGTTGAAGTATTGATATTCTGCTTCTTGTCACTTTGGGTCGTTTCATAGCTTTCATGACATCTCTCGCTGATGTGATGTTGGGATCAGGTTAATTAACCTGTAATTATCAGTACTCGTGGACTCGGGTTCCAAACCTGGTCAGCCATTAGCTCTGAATATCGACAGCTTTCTCGAATTTGACCGGCGTGGTTGGTAAAAGAAGTGGAGAGCGACAGGGGGCAGGTCTTTTTCCCCAAAACAGTGCATTTTCAGCTCACTGCTCCCCCCTTGCAATGGCGATCATAATCAATAATGACGAACCGGCTACTCGTTCATGAATTCGGATGACTGCGAATATAAGCACAAGAAATTCTGCGTTAACTGAATTTGATCGTGACAGTGAGCGCTTTGTGACATTTCTCCTAGCTTTATATGGTCAACAGTTATTGGGTTTATTTTACGAGCCCGTGGCTCCGCGACAGTCCTCAGATATCACAAAAGGCGTATTTTTGAGGTTGTTAAATCCTGTGCTGGTGGTTTACGTTTTATTAATATTAAGCAAACCAACCATTTGTTCTTGACTCTATATTTCAAGCCGAGTTGCCGCGAATGGAAGCACAACCTCTCCTGTCTTTTCCTCTCCATATTTTGAGAAATCGAGACTTTTAGAATTCTTGGACATTTTATTAATCGGCTGTATTTGAACTTGACTTCAACTGCTCATAGGTACACGTCCAAACTTAAGATTTTCAACAGTGATTTAGTTTATTATAAGAACCAGTGGTTCCTCGAAAGACTTCACATATCGCTCAAGTCTTCTTCGTAAAGTTGTTGTTGATACCAAAGGAAATTCGCTAAACAATGGACTTTTTAAACCCCTGCAGATGTAATATGGCTTGCTTTCTGAGCATGTACTTGTCAGCCTTAGTAAACTGCAGAAAAATACTGAATTTGAACTTTTAAAGCCGCTCATGCAATCAAAACTTCATAGGCAGCAAGTTGGAGTTTGGTTTGATATATTTGACCGTCCGGAAAATTTACCTTTAACGGGATATCGGTCTACTTAACGCCCCCATAGCTCTTGGGCATTACGAATTCGATTCTATTCTGCAACTCATTCATCCTTACAAATGTATACCGGACTTCCGTGGGAAATCCGATCTTCTTCTGGCCGCCTCTCCGTCAACAGCACCGAGAGATTCCCAATACCAAGGAATGGCTGAGTCATTAATCCGGTTAAAAAAAATCGTTTATATATTTTTTAGTCATTTTAGATATTTTGTTCGGCAACTATGCGAGTAGGTATCTTACACCTAGGGGTTTACCTTCCGACCGACGCAGAACAGTATCTGGCTCGTTGTTTGGACCAGGAAAGTAAAAGTAGGATTAGTTTGTACGGGGCTACAACTCGGTCTCACAACATGCCCTCTCTCTCTCTCTCTCTCTCTCTCTCTCTCTCTCTCTCTCTCTCTCTCTCTCTCTCTCTCTCTCTCTCTCATTTCTTTAAGTTTATTTCCGACGCTATTTGATGGCCGGTACGGTAGGACGTGATAGTTTCCGGTGCATAAATTTAGCCTGTTTTTAACATGGCAACCGTGACGGCTGAACGTGATACCCTCAATCACACCAATCCCGTATGCGGACCACACCCATTCAGTTGGTGGTCTTAACGTGGGTTACAGAGGGTGAGCTACTTACTGCACTTGGTTTCGCATCTTTCGCAAGAGTTAACTTAGCATTCTGTGATGCTTTTGCTAATCCCCCGACAAGACAAACGATTAGAAATTCCCACCCATAATGCAGGTAGCCTTAGTTCCGAAGCAGTAAACATGACCCTAACAACAACTCTAACCCTAGAAGTTAATGCAGGGTTGCCTATATTACGGGCGATTTATATGAGAAAGCCCTATCTAGTGTTCTGGTCATCATATTCCGAGGGGCAACTTGGATGCTTAGCGTTACATCAGTTCTACTTCTATGCTCGCTTATTTCAAAATTTGGTTTCAGCGCGGCATTCGTTGTAGTATTCGGTCGCGTAATATTCTATTTTTGTTTTGATGCGTATATGCTGGGAAGCCGAGCACTCCTACCATCGTTTGTGATTATTTCGAGGGTGTTTTGTCCAAGAGGCAACAGATTTGTCAATGGAATCTTTTAACAGAATAGAAAGTGATGCTTTATTATGACACGAGTAGTTTAATTCAATTTTGTAAAAAACTGTCAAGGAATAATTAAAACCTTGCCACATCAATTCATAATTTCAAGTAATTACGTGTTCTTGTTTCGGTAAGACATTTGATAATGTATGAAAAAAGGCCGTGGGTACTTAGTTGGAGAGTCATGCAGAAATTCAGCGGACTACACCGAAAAAAGCTAGTTGATATTGCTAGTGTACCAGTGTTTGGCACAATAGCATTTGTTTGGCTCTGATGTTCGAAATCGCCGTATAAACAAATGCATTTAAGCAGATGAATTGAATTTCAAATTATTTAGCATCTATTTAGCATATTCTTGTATTGCTGAATCTAAGGGATGAGATGCCCCAAGTATGTGGTTTTATAACTCCTTAGCCTGGAAACCTCTTCCTCCTCATAGTAAGGCAACAAGGCACATGGAAAGTGACCAATCAAACACCAGCTTGCTCCACAGCCTGGCTGCACTGACCTTGACAGCTAACTACCAATCACAAGGTCTTGAGTGTTGTTGCGTCCGGTTACGGAGGACTTTGTAATCGAGACGTAATTCGAAATATCCGTTAACCTCTTGATAGTTTGCCTTCATCTGAGTAAATTAACTTCGGTAGGATGCAGAGGTTAGTCAGTAAGGTTTTTAAACCTTCCATGGCGATTTGGGTCCACAGTTTGTGCGCAGCTGTGTTTCATCTAGACCGTTAAGACGATTTAGGGGGCTCGTAATAGTATGGTCGGCTCGGACATTTTCATTCCGCCAACAATTCCAACAATTCCGTAAAAGGTAGCGTGCTATAAACTTACTTCGACTCTTGGCAGAACTCGGCCAAATGTTAATGTGTATTTTTCTTCTACTTGAACGAGTTGTACTATTTCTTCAACTATCAGTCACAACCCCTCAACACAAAGACAACAATGGCCTTTAAAAATGTGCAGGTATCTTGTAAACGTCTCTAACCCACGTAACCAGTCACACGCCAACTGCATGTGTTTTACTGTATTTTTGGTAGAAATACTGCGTTCAGGTGTAAAGGCAAAGCCAAATAACCAAGGTAACTTAAGATAACTGCTTAGTAGGTAAAACCCATTGTAGAACACGAACGGTTATTTCCTAGATAATTCCTGTCAAGAAGAGCAGACACATCCGATTTATCCAGCGTTTCTGCCTCGACTGGAAGAGGTTTGACGAAAAGCATATAAGGTTAAGTTTCAATATGCAGATTCAGTGGTCATTATTTATTAAACTCATGGCACAGGAAATAGATAAAAACCTAAATATGTTTCACCGATATTCTGCCGCTGTCTGGCATGGCTGCATGGGGTTCAGCTAATCAGTTGGTCCTCCCTGGCGTTCCACGTGCACGTTCTGGAAAAACGTTCAGTTTAAAAATTCAAATTTTAAGTCTCCTTAGAGATAAATGCACTAGTCTGTGGTAAATCCTTCTTCAGAAAATGCCAGCAGACCACCAGTAGTATACGTACGTTGTACAATTTTCCATACTGACAGCACCACTAAAAACCAAAATCACTGTCCACTGAAATTCCACCGATATTAACCGCCCGTTTGAAGTTTATGAATATTAAGCAGTTGGCCTGCTAAAGCTGATGGGTTCGGGCTCAATTATTAATTGTAACTGTCGTCCTGAACCTAGAAAGTTTAACCCCGAAGAATTTGCTTCAAATCGAGGCTGAACTTTCGAAGTGGACACACGAAGGTCATATTGGTGACATTTATTTTGACGATTAGCCCTTGGTTGCGTCGCCCAACCCAACCATTCTGTTTCGGACCGAAATCTTTTTACGTTTTTGCTGAATATCTAAGCCTAGTTCACATGAATCTTTCATATACACCCACCTAACTCAAACAGTTCTTCCAGTTAACATGTTCCTAACAAAGTCAATGGTGAAAGCATCGTTTAAGCGCGAACACCCAGTGTTCACCTGCAAACCTGCGAGAAAATCTTATTTCAGCAAGCATGGCTCGAAGTGCTCGAGACAAATTCGGCGTCGCCAACAAACCTTTCTTGTTCGTCAAGTAAACACCAACGAAATCACGAAGGTAAATCAAAGAGTCATAGGATTATGTCCGAGAAATTTATTGGAAGATGTCAGCTCGTTCAGTCTACCATGAGCCCAGCATGGATGATGCTGCTTCGCTTAACCACGCAGATGACGACATTTGGTTAGGTCATGGTTACTTATTCTGCTGCCCGTATGCAATTTGGAACGAGACAAACCCTCAAAGACCTTGTGCTATCATGCCGTAGCCACCCTCATTTGCTAGCTGCCACCCGCACAAAACCTGCCGTAATGAACGATCAGTTTTCAGAAGGAAGATTTAACAAGCCAAAATCGGCTAACCGTCAGCTTATGCTATTCAACTGTATTATGTGACCTACCTCATGAAACGTGACGACCAAAATTGAGGCGATTAATTGACGGCAAATAAAATGCTGCACATTTTATTTATTTGTCTAAGGTATTCCGGAAAATGCCTTTTTTGCATGCAGAATAGGTTAATGTGTAATTTTATCAGTCAAACGTTTTAAAAATCCGAGTGGAAATCTACATATTCCTGAAAATTCTACTGAACACTTGGCACGAGTAATTGGGCAAGTCCACATATAATAACTATTTAACAACCATATTACTAACATTAATTCAGTAGCACTGTAAGCGAAAGTGCACTGGCACCCACACGTTCCAATAGGGGCAGAACGTGGGGAGGGGGCAAGCATACCTCCAAGTTAACAAGAAGTGGGTGCGTTGGAACGGTTTAGTCTGTTCAGACAGAATTTTTTAAACAAAATTGATGTCCACTGCATTTATGACTCCTTCTGTCTTGTCAGCCATTGCATCTTCAGACAGTCTGAGGCTCCGCAATTTCGGCGTGAGAGAGAATAGCAACGCAAAACGAAGTGCAAAAGGATCCTCTGAACCTACAGGTTTATAAGGTTATTTTCCCATACGCAATATTGCGCTTTTTTGTAAACAAAAATTACAATATGGAAGTCTTATATTTTGCAAAATGTCCTATACTATGAACTTTTTGTCAGTTTTGGTTATAAATGGAAGTTAATCGTAGGTGTGCCTCCGCTCTGTGCGACCCCTATGCTACTAAAATTGCAGTTTTTAAAGGGGGCAACCGATGATTTGTTTGAGAAACTTCCGACTGAATGTTTGCAGGATATGGTCTACGAATAAATTCGAAATGGTAAAATTTACGTTATTTTATTTATTTCATTTCAGGCTTATGTAATCAGAACACATACAGTTTCTTTCCAAAATACCTCCTCTCAGTAGGCCATCCGGATTCTGATCTATTTTTTAATGCTTTTGATAACACCTAAAATAGGCCTGATTGCTAAACTCCCTTTTCAGAAAATGAATTTTCCTAGGAACTGTGAATTTCATCTCCCGAAGTCCCAACTTTTGCATATCCTTTGTATTCTAAATTGCATGTCATTGTTACTCTGCCCGAGGTCTGCCTGCAATGCTTTTGAAAACCATTCTTAGAGACAGTACACCTGAGACTCATTATAAATCATCTTTCTCTAATAGCTAGGATGTAATTTGAGGGTTGAACTTCACGAAATAGGTTGGCCAGCTTCTAACACCGTCGATTACTTCAGCCACAGTATCTATTCAAGTTGCCTCCACACAAACCTCAAACAGTTCATCTTAATATCTTGTAGGCAAGGTAACAAAATTTAGGCTGCGTTGCATTTCCGAATGCAGATGAGTAGAACATTATCTGGCTTAAAAAATGACGTTTTCAACATTCGTGGAGGCGGCTAACATTTGAACACTTATATTTTTTGGACGATGGTGGTTGTGGTTTAACCAATTTTAAGTAGCTTCTTCTGGGTTTTAAATCCATCGATTCACCCTTTCGTCAGCTCGAACACGTCCTAACCCCGAGACGTTAGCGATGACCGCCGAGGCCCATAAGCAAGCGTTTCCATGGACACATCGTATTGGCGTCAGTTTGGCAGCGTAATACGGCCAAAATTTCACCGCCATGCTCATTCGAAGATTTGTTTAGATGACGTCTAGTAGATGGACAGTGGTCTGATTGTGGGGGTGGAGGAGAGAGTGAGGTCGAGAGCTCAGCGTATTTTCCTCACTATAAACAATCTGACGCGCTTAACACTATCACGGTGCGCTAAAAGGCCGTGGCTTGGAAGGTTGCCAACTGACGGGATAACTCGGAACGCGTGGTCAGCCCCATGTGTGTTTTGTAAGGAGTGGCTGACTGGCGGACTGAGAGTCGGGTTGCAATGGCTCCTTCTTAATGTGACCTTTATGGCACTCCCACTCCGTGGGATCCGAGCTAGGTGTGGTGGCACGCCCATGGGGCGGTTCCGGTCGCGCCAGCCACCTGCGCCCTCTCACATCTCCGGTCTTCTTGTTTCTGTCTTGACACCGGGCTCAGGTGGGGGAGGAGGAGAGAGTGCGGTAGCTGCAACGCAAGGCTACTATCACTTAAAACTAATTTACGCGCAAGTCACCGTCCCTGCACCACCTGTTTTGGAGCATACGGTGGACCTCGTCGAAATCGACGGTCGAACTGCCGGGGGGGGGGATGCCGGAGTAGATAGACACTTTTCGAGTTCATTAACTCCTTCTGGTGTGATGAGTTCTTGGAAAAAGATCAGACAACACTTTTTGCTTACCTCCTCAGATCATCCAAGAGTTTTTGTTTCCTACAGTCGGGGCTGTTGCTAATCTAGTATTGACCTCTTACTCCCTGCATTTAAGGTAATCCCAGTATACCGGTCGGTTGTCATGGTGTTTTTTTTTTTGGCGAAGAAACCAAACAATGTATGCCAGATGGCGCGCAATATGCCTTCGACGCTTTCCCGTTAAATTAATTTTCCGCCAAGTCTCCAAGATTTTTGTAATTTTACGCAATCACTGAGACAGCATTTGATCGTCAAAAATGTGGCGTTTTCAGATCCTTCCTTTCCTCCTTTAAGCTCAGTCATGCAGTATATTATTCTTCAGATAGCCCTTCAGCGCACAACTTTAATTAATGAAGCTACTTTCCACTGTAAACAAGTGTGTTCATCGAAGAGTAAAGAAGATGGGAGACTAGCGGAACACTTTGATGATTATTCTGAACTTTCTCACTCGTGCAGGCGTCCATCGTCAGGGAGGGCAGCAGTAACCGAAGAGGGATACGCTTATAGGAGGACGATCAATGACGGAAGTCCTTGTGTCGGCGCCAGATCGATACATCGATTGATTGAATTTCTACCCGAGGACCACACTAATAAGGTTTCATCTCTTGTTTCCAGTGTTGAAGATTATTTTGACACCTGCGATGTCAAACTCATGACCCGTTTCATAGGTGTGGGCAGCTTCTTGTGCTAATTCGTTGCCTCCTCGCACAGGCAGCTTATGTTCCTGTAAACGCGATTCAAATATGCGCGCAGTCTGTCCTGAGCAGTTACGAGGACAGTTTAGGCATGGGATGCGGTACGCTACTTCAGATTAGACCTGAGGATTTAGCTGGTCTTTGATTTTCGTCAGCATTTTGAACATGGTAGCTCTAAGCCGTCGTTCAGTCGCTTCTGAGACGTCCTTAGTATCTAACAGAGCGTGTCATATTCTTGGAGATGCTCCTGTTTGGGTCCTCTGGAAACGAATGTGTAGTCATTGGCTTATCAAGGCCTTCCGGATAGCCGTTTCGCGTAAATTTTTGCGGAGATAATGGGCTCGTGCACGTTTTCCATAACCTACTGATGCATCTCCATCCGTGTGAAGACTATTCTCAAACAGCTTCATTTGTTAGCCACCTGATGGTTGCTGTGAAAATTGAGAACCTGCGTGATGTTCATCGCCTTCCTGTAGACATTTATTTCTGTTTTGCCACTGGGACTTCGCCTGACGAACATATCAAGGAAGGGCGACTCCTGCTCCTTTTTTTCTTCCCTCGTGAATGGTATATCTGGGAAAATTGAGTACGGTAACCATGGAAATGCTGCAGCAGGTTCCTCTTGACGATAACAAATGTGTTGTTTACGTAATGGCACCACTTATTAAGCATTTCCTGAGCTCGCACTTATGCCTGTTTGTTTAATTTGACGTCCGGCTCCAGGTGGGGGAGGTAAACAGCGAGTGAGATAGATGCATCAAAAGTCGATCCTCAATATAATCCAGCGCAAGTCACCGTCCCTGCGCCACCCTACTGTGGTGCATACGGTGGACGGTAATTTTCTTTTTCTCCTTTCCCTGTGAGTTGGAAAATATCAAGTTAAGATAATCATGGAATGTCTGCAGTATGTTCCTCTTGACGCTGACAAACGCGTCCTTCACATAACGGCATCTAACTTCCAATCAATGGTGGCGGTTGCATGAAGGCAATCTTTTCCAGCTTTTGTAAGACCAATTCTGCCACTAAACCGGAGATTGGGGAGTCCACCGAAGTTCTCTCGATCTGCTTGTAAGTTTCTCCCGCAAAAGTGATGTAGGTCTTTAACAAAAATTCCAACAGCTTCCTGAGGTGTTCAATTTTGAGCAAACTTTGGCTTTTACCGTATGACTCTTCAAGTCTCCAGCGCAATACCTCTTGTGCCAAGCTCGACGAGATAGATGTGATTAATGACATGACGTCAAAGGTCACCATCGTTTTGTCTGATTGAATTCTCCGACTTTGTGTTCTACCGAGAATTGCGAACGGCTATACGAAGGCTTGCATAAGCCGATGCCTACATGTTCGCCCCCGGAGGACCCAACCAGAAACAACCCCTATGGTATGACATGCGCTGGAATACATCAAGAACATGCCAGAAGTGACCGAGCGCATTGCTGCGGGGGTCGGTATCGGAATAGCGTGCCAACCCAAAGCTATCATGAGCAGCGGAGTAGTTGGAAGCAGTGTATCGCATCCCGTGCCTAAACAGGACATACTGGACACATGCTAGGGTAGCACCTACGAAGCGCATCACGAGTTTAACTTCGCAGCCACGAAGATAACCACCCACGCCATTAGCAAGACCAACTAGGAGTTGATTGAACCCTGGGCCTCTGATGAGAACTCAGTTAAACAATTTATCGATTTGGTGCTGGCATACAGGTCCTGGCGCACTAACATGCGTACTAGCGTCACTGATGTTTGCTTGGTCCCTGCCCCCTATAACGTTTGCTTGTTTCGTTGCCTTTTATATCTATGATGACTGACTCTACTAAGATTTCGAAAGCTCGCATGCATAAAACCATGATTCTGGCGAGCGAAGGGTCTTCTTCTTCTTCTTCTTCTTCTTCTTCTTATTCTTCTTCTTCTTCTTCTTCTTCTCCTTCTTCTTCTTATCCTTTTTTCTTTCTTCTTTTTCTTCTTTTACTGTTTCTTCATTAGTTATGCTCCCACTTGGAATGTTAGCATAAACCTCAATTCTTAAGGAGGTCTACGGCGGAAGTGAAGTGACACTGGCAACAAATGAGTTAAATTGAATGGGTAGTTAGAATGCTGAATTTTTTATCACCCAAGCTTTTGGATTCTTTAGGAGAGAAATAATCAGGTTACATTCCTAAATTCATAGCAGACATTGAAGGGGCTGAGATTCTGAAACCCTTAGCAGCGACAGCAGGTGTGGACATTTTTTCGGCACGTCAAAGATATCTTCCCCGATTTTCGATTCGCGATGGCTGAGAAAGCCGCTCGGTGGCCTTCACTGATGGTCTTTCTTGGAAGGTTTAAGGGAAGCGACAAGGTTCGCAGTCGAGCAGAGTGTCCAATAGTTCCTCCAATGCAGTAAGGAGATTTTCAGAGGTCATGCAGAATCGGCAGAGCTCCATCTAAACAGGCAAGACAACGAGCCCGTGATCAACGGGTCGCGGGCTCGATCCTCGGATGGTTCATCACCTGGGGTTGGGTATGACTGGCAGACGACGGTTAATAAGCCAGAAATGGCCATTCCAATCTCTTTTGCCTTTGCCCGCAATATTCATCTGCCTATTCTATTCATCTGCCTATTCTACTAGTATATTCTACTAGTATACTAGCTAGTATACTAGCCACTGTGTGACTACTGGCGGGGCTCAAGAGTGAGCCTCAAGGCAGAACGGGACGAGTGAGTTCCGTTAACGATCGGTGAGCATCCATCATTGAATGCAAAATAATATGCCTGATCTAAGTCAGCAAGACAAAAAGCCCATGACTCAATGGTTACAGCGTTGGATCAACGGTTCGCGGGTTCGCTCCACGGGTGGCGCACCACCTGGGGTTAGGTATGACCGGGGGACGATGTCTTATAAGCCAGAAACGGTCATTCCAGTCTACCGTGTCTTTCTCGGCAGTATTCATCTGCCTATTCGGCATCGCTCTGTCTACAGCGGATGTTCTATCTTATGAACAATTAACCGACAGTCTTAAGCGGATTTGCGAATAGAAAAGCTTTCTTCAGTTAGGTTGTTGTATTTTGTAGTGCAATCCTTCAATATTTCAGAATTCCGGGCTTTTAACCGTCATCTTTTGGTCTGCCTGCACAATCTACACTTTAAGAAAAACTAAATTAGTAGTAGAACATTTTCTCATCGATTTTCGAAGCCCATATAAGTTTCAATATACCTTCGAGAAAACATGCAAAACATGTATCCCTTATTGCACTCATTTTATAACAACTGAAGTCTTTTTAAATGTTATGCTTAAAGAAAGAATATCTTTTGAGTTTAAAATATTTCATGAAATCCTGAAGCATTTTAAACGTGAGCTGACATGACACTAGCTTTCCAATGTACATACCGTATGCATTCCATCTAGGAAAAGCACGTTTTTTTTCCACACTGCTCTCTAGAATTAATGTAGCTCTCCCGACATTTTGCAATGGCTGTGAGCCAAACCTTTTTACTTTTTACTTACTTACTTACTAACTTACTTACTTACTTTACTTTACTTTATAAACAACGTCAATACATGCAAAGATACAATGCTTTATGACTAGACATTTCGCGGTCTTAACACATCTCACAAATCAGAACTTTTAAATAAAATGTTTCTATTTTTTTCAAGTAAAGATTTTAAAAAAACGTAATTGTTTGCAAAAAGAGTGTAATGAAATATATTTTGTATGTATTTTCTATAAAATAAATTTCAATTTACAAGGGCATCTGAAATGAATGCGACAATTTATGCTTTCTTTTTTTTACAGAGGACATTTTTGCAGGCGTTTCGTTTGACTGTCACAAATATTATGTGTTTTCGGAATGTGCTGTATGATAAGTAATATTACAACCCTATTTAAGCTATCTTTTCGGATCAGAAACGCAGAGGCAGTGGTGAATTTCCCATGCTTAAGATTATTATGCTGAATTCCGCGACGCCTACAGCACTCTCTCCAATGAACACAAGTCAAATCCACCAAACTGTAACTGACTTCGCCCAAAACCTTCGTTCGTGCATGTTCCGTAGGCGCTTGTCCCTTCACCGGAAGCGAACGTCTTTGACACAAATGTGACCTCCATTAGAGTTTTCCGAATTCTTAAGTAAAATGAAGCCATTGTACTCTGATCCCAAGTCAGAAGGACGGAGTTATCCTGTTAGTTGCTCAACCTTAAGCCAGTACCTACCTTGCCGTCATATCTCAGATGTGTCCGATATCCAGTAGAGTGATTTGAGTGTATAAACGGCGTCGACCTCGGCTTTTCTTTCCTCCGCTATGGACATACTAGCGATACGTTTCGGTGGGTCTAATTGGCGCTGAGATCATGTACCGTTTAGGGTGTGGTATAAGACCTCTACGCGGACGACGCACACGCTGGTTTATCCACCTACTGTATGTGACCCATCACATGACGCATGTTGATGGAAGTTGAAACGACCAGTTGTCAGCAACTAAAATTCTGGTCGGGGAGGCGCACCTGCTTTTGTCTCTCAATATGGTTTCTAGTTGGAATCCGTGAAATCAGGCAAATAAAGTTCTTATCTCAGAGATCACGTCCACTTCGTCTCAACTAAAATTTTGCATATTTTAGTTATTTTCCTACCCTTTTCCGTACAATGCCCCTTTTGGTGCAGAATATCTCTATAAATAATATTGTCAGTCGACATGTCTACAAATTTTCGCCGAAATCGATGTGACCTTGTATTTCCTGAGTTTCCTATGCTTAAGAGGTAAGTTACTAGTGAAAGCTTTTTAGGTGTGATCTATTGATGTCTATTTTCCTTGGCCGTTATGTTTCTTATTTTGGTGCATCTAAAAGTATGACCCAAATACCCGTTTACATTAAAAAAATTGTCCAAAAACTCAATTTGATAACTGCATTTAAAAAACGTCTTATTTTATGGTTTTGTTAAACACAGAATGGAATATACTTTTGTGTGCAGTCGATTGAAAGCAGTGAACATCGTGAACTATTCACAGTTATTTGAAGTGTGATCTAAAACGCATTGTACTTCAATACCAGAAATACCTTTGAAGAAATTTAACGAAAAGAACGTTCTCTTAATTTACACAGAATGGTATGTTTAAGATTGCACCTGACAATTTAATTACATATAATTAGTTACAGACAGGCCTGTCGGCATATGACACTAAGAGGTTTGTCCCTTTGACGTCCCTATTGGCAAAATTAAGCAAAAACCTGTTAACCTTAGTCAATCGTATCGCAATGGAATAACTGAAGAATACAGCCAATTCTCGTGAAACCGTGTTGGAATCTTTACACAGACTGTAGACTGCTCGTGGTCACACTTGACCTAAAGCTTACTGTTGAAGGATATTTAAGTGCAAACTTCCCTAAAAGATTATGTTCAAAATTAAGTCTACCCTTGCTGATTTATTTACTGGTTTTTTTTGAATGGAAAGGCTCTCAGTACATTCATAAGTCAAAATTACTCGGTTACAACGGTTTTGACGTCTTCATAATTTTCTCAACAAGTTGGTTTTTCTTAACAACGTAGTTTTAATTTTATTATTTCATTTATGTTTTTAATTCGCTTGAATTCCCTGATTATTATTTCCAAGCTTAGGTCTATTTGCTGGTGCCGGTTTGCGAGCGGATAGCAATTTTTCGTACGTCAGCACTTTGCATGTGATGGACCACACACTAGGCCTGACCTGAACTTCGTTTACCCGGATTTGTTTTCAGTGAGAACTGTCAGAAAATTGAGAGGCATCAATTGCACCGAGCTTACTTGTCAGTTTTAACCTAAAAGTCACGAAATTTAACCCATGCACTTGTGAATTGTGAAACACTGATTACGCGGTGTCAGGCTTAGGCTGAAAAAATAGTTAGGCTCCATGCTGTGAAAGGCGTACCAACAACAACGAGGGAGAGTTAAATTCTAATTTATGTTTATATTGCATTATCTGCCAGTCATATTTGATTGAAGTGGATTTCAGGTTCAATTGGTTGTCGATCACATGCTTCATTGTCTGCTGTTTGAGCCACAGGCTCGAGAACATTCAAAACTTCACTAATCCAAACGCTGCTCCTTTCGTCTACCTTTGATATACACCAGAATTCGCAGGTGGTTAATTAATGCCAAACAATCACTGCTGTAGATCGAACACATTTGGAAAAAATCACTAACTTGTGAAACATGTCAGTCAAGGACATTTTATGTTTTGGTTTTCAAAAGTCCTGTAGATCAGAAGGCTTTTGTATGCTGTCAGCATACCTTAGAGTGCATGTGCTAAGAAGTTTTAATACTGTTTTAGAAGATGAAACCTGATGTTCTTAAATATATAAACCATGCATCCGTATTTGCGCTGTGTGATTTATAAAATAAAAGTTTGAGGGAAAGTATTTAAATGAGGAAGACGTGTATCCTTCCAGGGGCGTTTAGCTAGTATCTATGCTATAAGTGTGGTTAGTAATTATATCACATCCTTATGGCCAACACTAGAACTGGACATCCTCCTTTACCAGCCATTTCATCACAAGTTTCTTGTTTTCTCCCATGCTGGCTTTTTTATGCCAGAAGCCGGGATTCGAAAATGCCCCATGTACGTTCCTAAGGTTCACTCCTTTGAGGTTGATAATGCACACCTCAAAGCCAGGTAGAAACTGTCCGCCAAATTAAATACACCACAAATCCTGCTGGCTCCTTTCTGTTCCAATCCGCGGCCGCAGCTTTCGGCTTTTAACCTCGACCACTTAGGGCATATCCTCGCATTTCCTGCCACGTTATGCGGGCTGATTTATAAATTTCAAAGCAGTCCTGTACGGGATCAGATTCATTTCCACTTCAGCCTCCTACCTTTCGAGCTCACGCTCATAACAGTGGGGAGATTTGATTGGCCAAAGAGCGCTGCCAAGTCTGCCAGGTTTGGCTAACTTGATCTCTCTTCTGATTGGCGGTAAATTCGTGTTTGAGCTTTTCTTGCGTCATCCTTGGTCCGCAACTGGAGGGGCGTAGTCGGAACGCACGGGCGGAGCCGATGGCGACACGCTTTTCCCGGCAAGGCTTCCGCTAAGATGCAAATTCGAAAGCGGAGAGGCTGATTCCTAATTAATGCGAAGAAGTGACGAGGCGATGACAATTTCGATGCACCAAACATTAGACAACTAGAGTGGGTTTTTTGTTAGCTGGAAGAGGCCGAGTTTCTTCTCGTCACTTGAAGTCAGCGTTCTTCACTGCCGAAGGTTGCGTGCATAAAACTGCCCTGACCGTATAACCGGTCCACAAAATGGCTCAGTATGACCGTGGTGAAGCAACTTCTGGGTGAGAACCATTGGACTCAATAAATCGTTCTTTTTTTCAAAATTGTGTCAGAATTTTAAGAGGGTGTCATTTGTTAATGAAATGATGATGCGCATGCATGAAATTTGTGGCTGCACGTGCGTTTAGGATCTGTTTCTTGCCGTTTTATCGTCAAAGTGGTTTGTCAGTTCATTTTCCCATGAGAATTACGATAATTTTGTGCCCTCATTTCACTTACTTTGGTTGTTTTTGGGGCACTTTGGGTTGCATATTATTCCTACAAATCTATAATGCCTTTAAATATGTGCTAAGAAGGCTTTCGATGGGTTTTGTCCACGCATCTGTTAGTCTTCATTGAACAACAGTAATTTCAGTTTATTTCTTTTTATTCTAAACGCACGATTCATGTGTTCAAAATGCTTACTTTCTGTAGTCCTAGATGTCCATAGGTTGCTCATGGGCCTGACATTCAACTTGAATTGAACGTCTTGTGCCAGATAAAAATCACCAAGGTTAAAATTTTCCTTAACTGCTCCTAATTTATTCCTGATATCCACTCCCCTGTTATTCTTTTTGAAACAGAGTAATAAAATATGCCTGTCACTTTTTCCGACCATCCTTTTGATGACACAATTTCTCTGTTTGGCTTTTTTCGCCAAGTACTCAAACCTTTTTCCCTCGTTCCTCATAATAGTCAATAAGTTATGCTAAGATAAAGGGGATCCGTTGATGAAAGATTTCGAATAAATTATAAGGACATTTATTTGTGAATCTAATTCAACACTGCGCGTAAATGCCGCCTGCTCATTTAAACGTTGCCATTTCACGGGCAAGTGACTACACGTCCAGGTTTATCTGGTGAAAATGTATACGGTAAATAGGCGCTCACCAGGACCCTCGAGCCTCACCAGCAGCCATACGGTGGCTAATGATATAGGCAGGATAGCATGACTGACAAAGAATGGTCATTTCTAGCTTATTGGCCATCGTCAGCCCGCCATACCGAACCCCAGGTATTGTGGCACCCGAGACTCGACATGTTGGTTAGAAGTCCAACACTACTCACCGCATAAAGAGCTCGTTGTCTTGCCAGTTTCGTTCGGTATATCTGGCTGACGACGACTAATAAGTTAGAAATGTTCATTCCAACACTAACATTCCAACACTACTCACTGCATTAAGAGCTCGTTGTCTTGCCAGTTTCGGTCGGCATATCTGGCTGATGACGACTAATAAGTTAGAAATGTTCATTCCAATCTCCCAATAATAATTAATTTAATAATTTATTCAATTTAATTCAATTATTATTTTAATTAATAATATAATAATTTAATTCACTAGCCGCTCTGCGGTTGCTGGTGGGCCTCTAGAGTGAGCCCCATGAGACAGCGGGACGATTGAGTCCTGTTAACGATCAGTGAGTGCCCAATGTGCTCTTTTTACGTTTTTTTTTTCACTTGACATTTAATGCCCGCTTTTTGGATTCCTCCAGTTCTCTTTAGCCATCCCAGGAATCCCTAGAATGCAAACATAAAGCACTATGAACACACATGTTGTCTTTCGCGGCATACTTCGTGTCAGTCAGGGATCAGGCGATCCACTACATTTATTCGATATTCCTGAGGATATTCCATTTGTTACTGATTCCTTTCAGAATGGACGACACTAGCAGACTGTTTCTTCCCAACCGCAGCACTCTTCCAATCGGCCCCACACAGGAGGAAAAGGCACAACAATTGAAATATCAAAAATACCTGAAAATTCGCGCTGCCGTCTTCCCCACAGTAACGATCTGTCTGCTGATTCTCGGGCTTTTTTTCATCTGCTACTTCTTCCACACAAACAGGTGCGTTCTTTGCAGCGTGTACTTATTGCATTTTCAGCGTGACTTCACTCTCATCCAGCGCGATTGTCAATCGTGGAAAGTTCACATACTACCTGCGCTGAGAAAATAACTTCAGATTGTTAGGTCATGCATAGTGGTTTTACATGTCATGTAGCACGGACCTGATTTGACATAACATGTGAGCGGTTATGGCGATGAGAAACAGGCGTGACTGAGCGACAAGCGCTCAGAGGTCAAATTATTTTAAGAGGCTGTTTATGGTGGGCCTTTAAATGGTACTCGCACACGTGCGAGGTCTGAACTGCCCCCCACGGGTGTCTGGTACAGCTTGTATGTGGCACGCGTGGATGGATTGTTGAGTTTCGTCAGTCACTGTGCCCGATTTCACCTCAGGTAGCCTTGACAATATCTTGTCATCGGAGGCCTGTGGGAGGAAGGAAGACAGTCTGTGGTAGAGGTCACGTACATTTGCCCCACTATTCACCTGCAAGTCACCGTTGCTGCACTCACTCCATGGAACCCGTGGTGGAAGACGTCGTTCACGAGAGTCGAAGTGTCTTTAGGCAGGAAAACGCTCCTCTCGGTACCATTATCTCCCTGAAATGTCAACCAAACAGATCGTGGACTATAGCCCTCGTTTCGCAAGCCTTAAACTATAACAGCTGTGTCGTCCACGACTGTTTATTCTTCAAACTACAGGGTTCGCCTATTTCCCAGTTGACCTCCGATTAACTCCCACTCTTCTGACCGATAAGTGACCCTACTACGGGCGCTGCGTTATTTTCTAGTGCTCTCCTGCGTCTGATATTCTGAAACTCTGTATAAGATTTTGTCATCGTGTTTGGCCAACTGCCAACGCGGCAAAGCTCTAGGTTTTCCGGCCAATCACAACTTTCCACCGTCTCCAATCAATTCCAAGGTTTGACGTGAACACTAGACGACCGCTAATTCGATCACATTGACCTCCACTTGGGGGTCAGACGCGCCTCGAGCTGGACAGAATACAGTTTTTGGTGCTACTGTAGCGCGATTCCTACCATCGGCGTTCTAATATGGCGTGATTCATCCCCTAATTGATACTGATCAAAAATCAGAATTAAGCTGTCATCTTCGAGTTGTAGTGGCTTTTCCGGTGTTCTATTCAGTTGCCCTCTCCCAGCGAAAGATATCGTTTCGGAGCAGACTTCCCGGTATTAATTGAACCCGTCAACCACAGTTTTGGGGTATCTACAAGTACAGTAGATTGGTTAACTCATTAAATGTCAACCATAATTTGAGGTAGTAGCAGGGCAGGCATTTAAAGGTGTTAGTTCTGTTTGTTGCGCTAAATTGATGAACAAAAAGCTGTTTAATAATAAAGAGATCTCTTCAGATCAGTTTATTCATGGGTAAACGGGGCTAAGTGGGGAAAAATCCGACGTTTCTTGCTATCCAGGAATTTTCCAACATTATTTCAAGCTACAGATAAAAAAGTTTGCTTTTATGCGCAGTAATATAAATTAACATTAATAAAGGCCGGAAAAATTTGTAAGATATCCTTTCGGAGAACGGAAAATGTTGTTTTGTTTTCACGAAAATCAGGTGAATGCAAGTTTGAGAGATAACATTGTTTTCGGAAAATGATGACATATTTAGTTTAAAAAATCAAGTTTTGCTAAGTTGTGACGTTTTGTTCCAATAAACACTGTAATAAACATTTGTGAATGTACTTTGTTTTACCACACCGATAGTTAGGACCTTAAACGCGCATATATACGAGACACGATGATACACCGCGATTTTTCGCAGTCGCGGCGTACGAAAATCCTGAAAAGACAATTTCGGTCTGCAGTTGACCATAAATGAATAAGGAAACTAGAAACGGAAGGGGCAGAAAATTCATATTTTATCGCAAAATCTGAGTATATATTCGGCCACTCTCTTGTGTGTTCGAACGCTTAGAACTAGACTGAGAAGTAAGCAAAGATATCGAAAAATGCTCCGATAGAAAGAGAAAAGACAGTTCTTTAATTTTCTACAGAAATTGTATCCCTAATTTTTAGTGAAGTCGAAAATTTGGTCAAACGGTCCCAGTTTTTTCTTGACTTCCCTTTGAAAAAACGTTACTTACGCAGATATTCGACAGCGAAACTTCTTAATAAAGCACTTTTTAAAAAGGTAACTCATTATAGGAAATTTTTAAACTAATAATAGGCATATATTTTTTCAGCCTTTGTTGTAGAAGTTCATTTTTCATGGGTGCGAGTTTTTATGTTTGTGTGAGTCTACAAATATAACCCAGACGGTCTTCTGCATTAGAAATAATGCCCACAAAGTCACCGCTTCGGTAAATGCTTTTTAAAAATATGTTTTTTGAGGGTTTTACCATACACATCGAACGGAATGTACATTTATGGGCATTTCACTGAAAACACTGAAAATCGTAAAGAATTCACTTCATTTTCAAGGACTATCTGCAACTCATCGTAATAGAAAACCCGAAATATTTATATATAAATTTAACAATAGAATAGTCATGTTTATATACACCAAATGATACGTTTACGATTGCATCTGACGATTCTATTAAAATGTATTAGTCATCGACTGACCTGTGAACATGCAAGCTTATGAAATATTATATTCGTTTGACGTCCCTATCGGCGCAATGAAGCGAATATCTGCTTATCTGGGTCAAATGCATCTAAGAAAATTTACAAACGGAAGAAAAACTACCAATTCTAGTGACACGGTGTTGGAATATACAATTTCATGGTAGGGTGCTTGATGACGGGCATACGTTACGTTGCGCTTAATCTAAAGAAATATGTGTGTGCAAAATTCTGAAAAAGACTACTTTCAAAAGTAATTTGGCCATTTTTGCTTTATTCATTGATTTTATTTCATGGAAAGGTTTCCTACACACTAACAACTTCCGTTTACTCAAGCAGGTCAATTTTTTACACTTTCGAAATCCGTACCTATTCTACAAAATTAGCATTTCTAAACACTGAAATGTTAATTTGTAAACAGCAAAAAGCCATGAATTTACTTACAATCAGTTCTTTATTGTTGTAAAATTTTGGTGGATGCAAGTGCGCTGATTTCGCGAAATGGGCCATGACTCATGAAATCCATCAGATTTCATGAGATAGGACACCTACTGCATACTTCGGCACTTCTTTCAGGGGCATGCTGTTGTTCCAGGCATAAACTCGCTCTAAAAATTTCACATATCCTCGAAGTACAGTTGTCTTGCCTAAAAAATCACAATAAGGGAGACATTTGTTCCCCCATATTCTTACTGATCGAACAGACGGGCAATCCCTTCTTCTGCACCTCCATACTGACAGGTTCTGTTCACTGACCTTCTTGTTCGTGAATATCACCAGCCCATCGCACTTGCGGCAAAATTGTTCATCTGCCAAGAGAGGTTGTTGGAGGAGATATCGTAACGCTGCTGCTTCTTCACTGTTCATCGCTTCTGTACAAAGCTCTCGTAACAATCTTTTGAAGGGTATGCCGAAGCAAGAACGAAAATGCATCCCTCTGCCAGCAACCTCACTTGAGCATGTAAGCATTAGTGGATACCTGACCAAGACTTAAACTACTTCCGCTGAGGCATTGGGAAACCCACGGCAGCTGGGCGATTTGGCAGGTCCCTGTCCTCGTTTGTGTGGGTCAGAAAAGTGCCAATTCCGGACTAGCAAAGAACTGTCGCAGGGTAACCCAAAAACTATTCGCTTTACACCTAGTTGCAGACTGGGTTTGTTTGAATGGACAGTGGAAGGTTTCTGTTTGGCTGTCCTTTTGAAAAGGTTACTTAAAACCTTGGTGGAGGTGTGATCTGGCTTTATTTATTTCCCAGATTTTGGACTGGGGAACAGAACACCTGTTGTGCGCTTTTTTGTATTCCGTACAGCCAGGTGCTTGAATGATGTGCGGGTGGGAAAACCGTCATCGGTTGTGACTTCGGCACAGTTGGGCAGATTGGAACTTAACTGTGAAGACAAGTGCCTCCATTTTTGGAAAAATTATGATTTTTTTACGAGTACCGCAAACGCCATTGCCCAAAAGTGTGGCGATGCGTGAGGTGAATGTGCGATCGCAATGAGGACAGTTTAGGAGAGAGTCCCCATCGCTGATGGTGGTAGTGGTGGTGGCGTTGTGGTGGTAGGGGTAACACGTGCTGAGCATTGTGATGTGGTCTCGATGATGGTGGGACTAATGGAATTGATGCCAGGGGTGAGGTTGAGGGAGTCCAAAGGATGTTTGACAGAAGTTGACGTAGAATTTTGAATTGTCGGGTTGTTTATGCATTGCATCCGAAGATGTCCAACTAGGCCGATTCGCGCGCGGAAGGTGCGGTGACAGCGCGGGCATGTTGGAAGGGCCTGGGCATTGGCGATGTTGGTCCGCGGCGCTGGTGACTTTCGTGCCGCTCTTTTGGTCTTGGCAGCGGCGATCCTGTTGGCTTCATAGATTGCTGCCCCTGTCTTCACTGTTCTCCTCCAAGCCGATCGATTCAGGCAAGGTCCTCTCAGGACTCTGGGTTGATCTGCATTTGCTTCAGGGAGGTCTTCGGAGTGTCTTTGTTGCGTCGTACTTGACCCCCTTGTCGACGAGAACCCATGGTGACATCTCCATAGAGGAGTCGTTTGGGTAGCTTTTCGTCATGCATCCGCACAAGGTGACCGCTCCCGCGCAGTTGCAGTTGTTTCAACTGAGCGTAAATGCTGAGAATGCCTGTTCGTTCTAGCATGTCCGTGTCCAGTATCCAGTCTTGCCAACTCAGCTTTAGTATTCTGCGGAGACAGCTGAGGTGGAAGTGGTTGAGCTTCGCGCCTGCTTTTGGTAGATCGTCCACGTCTCCGCTCCATGCAGCAGCGTCGGCAAAATAACAGCTTTTGTTCATCTTAAGTTTGGTGCTGAGGAGGAGACCATGTCGATTCCAGACCACATGTTGCATGCGTCCAAAGGCTTGGCTGGCTTTAGCGATCCGATGGGCGATCTCATCGTCGAATTTGGTGCTGCGTGAGAGATTGCTGCCTAGGTAACTGAATGTATCCACAGATTAAGTTGGGCGCCATTGACATTGATGTAGGCTGCGGTGTATAGAGTGTTGGGCGACGGTTGATGCATCACATACGTTTTATCAGTGTTGATGCGAAGTCCGAAGTTGTCACAGGCGGCAGTGAAGAGGTCTATGCTCCTTTGCATTTCCTCTTCTGTCGTTGTATTGAGTGCGCAGTCGTCAGCGAATAGAAGTTCGTGGATGGTGGCTGTGGAGACACGCGAGCGGAAGTGCATCCGTCGTTGGTTGAGGAGTCGGCCGTTCATCCGGTAGGCGATGCCGATCCCGGGGCGTTCGTCACGGTAGGCATACATTAACATGACAGAGAGCATGAGGCTGAAGAGGGTAGGTGCAAGGACGCAGCTCTGCTTCACTCCGTTGGTCACTGCGAATGCTTCAGATACTGTCCCGTTGTCGGCAACATGCGCCAGCATCCCGTCGTGAAGCTGACGTACCATATGCTTGAACCGTTCAGGACAGCCGAATTTCTGCATGATTTTCCACAGCCCAACGCGATTCACCGTGGCAAAGACTTTCGTCAGATCCACAAAGGTAATGTAGAGGTGAGTCCGCATCTCTTGGCACTTATCTTGTAGCTGGCGAGCAGTGAAGATCATGTCGATTGTTCCTCTGTGACTTCGGAAGCCGAATTGGCTTACCGGGAGCAGTCCTTGCTCCAGGTGAGTGTTCAAGCGGTTGAGGAAATGCGGGCGAAGATCTTTCCAGCGATGTTCAGTAGCGAAATTCCTCGGTGGTTGTCGCAGAGTTGGCGGTTCCTTTTCTTCTTGTAGAGGTGGATAATGGTGGCGTCTTTAAAATCCTGAGGGACTTGTCCTTGGTGCCACATCACCTGGAAGAGCACTGTAAGTCGATTCATCAGCTGGGGTCCACCGTGCTTGTAAATCTCAGCAGGGATCATGTCCGAGTCAGGTGATTTTCCCGCTGGAGAATTGCTGCACGACTCTGATGGTTTCTTGGAGAGAGGGCGGGAGATCAAGGTTGGCGTTGATTTCCACTTCAGGCAGGCGATCGATGGCGGCGTCGAAGATGGTGGAGGGCTGGTTGAGAACGCTTTGAAAGTGTTCGGCCTATCGCGTCAGGATTTGCTTCTTCTCAGTGAGCAGCGTCCTGCCGTCGGCACTGAGAAGAGGGGCGGCGCCTTTGACTGGAGGTCCGTAGACAGCTTTGGTGGCGGCGAAGAAGTTCTTCCATTCGTTTCGGTCCGCGTACCGTTGGATTTCCTCGGCTTTGCGCGTCATCCAGGCATCCTGCATCTCCCGCAGCCGTTGCTGTACAAGGCGGCGACTTCGGTAGAAGGCTGTCTTGTTTGCAGCGGTAGGGCGATTGATGTAGGCTTTGTGTAAAAGGTTCTTCTCGACGAGCAGAGCGTTGATAGCTGCGTCGTTGTCATCGAACCAGTCTTGTTGCTGACGACGTGCGCGGCCGAGGACAACCAGGGCAGTGGACTGGATGGTGTCTCTCAACTGACAGCAGCGGTTCTCCACGGAGATGTCCGCGTCGGCGACTGGAAGTTTGGCTTAACGGTTGACCAATTCGTTGCCATTTCGTTGCACACACACGACAGTTTGACAGCTTAGTCCTACGATGTCCACCGTATGCTCCATGGGAAAGTGGAGCAGGGACGGTGACTTGCGCGTGATTTAGTTTAAAGTGATAGTAAACTTGCACCGCATCTACCGCACTCTCTCCTCCTCCTCCCCCACATGAGCCCGGTTTCATTCCAGAGTCAAGAAGACCGGAGGCGGGAGAGGACGCAGGTGGCTGGCGCGGTTGGGTCTCCTACTTCCTAGCCGCTCCTAGGCGTGCCACCACACCTCCATGTTCGGCATTTGTTATGGGAGCGCAACCCGAATTACGCCTGCCATGCCCTAATGTGGTCCCCGTGTTGTTCCAACGCATCTAAAACGTGGCCCGTTTAGGGGGCACAGGGGGCACACACACACACACAAGATACATATAAGCTCTGTATATAGCTCCTGATAAATTACTGAAAATATGCATTTGGCAACTGACTTTTCAATCGAAACATGGTAATTTTTTTCAGAACATATAACGGGATTGCTACTCCGATAAAGTGAAGTTACTTCACGATGGTGCATTAGATCAGTTCTCCCTTAACATTTTGCACGTACACGCAGTTAATCCTGTTAACTTGAATCGACCCTTTTTTAAAAATACATTGACATGTGAGTGGTCTAATTGATATTTCCCCATTTACGGAACAAATATAAACCTTCCATTTTGGTCTTGGTACTTACGGGTTAAAAGCCGCTCCAGGTGACTACACTATGCAGGAACAAAATACGCTCTAATAAACCCTTCGAGTTTAGAAGAAGATGCGATCACTAGAAGAAGATGTTTATTGGCCTCACTCGTTTCATGAGAACGAGTGGTACAAGAGGCACGAGGAGCGCAGTATTAAATAGGCTGCAGTTACCAGGCCACCAAATGCCTATACTTATTATAAGTACGTGTGTTCATCATTGGTGGTCGTATTTGATGCGATGCTGGCTTGTCTGTCGTATCCAAGTTGTTAATTGCCGTGCTTTTATTACATTTGCGATTTATTGGCAAGACTTTTACTCGGCAGTTTGGCTCGGTGCCACCGTGACTGCAGCTCACCCACGCCCTCTCCACATGGTTAATACTTTTGTCCTGAGAAAATCGCAGCACCGAATATGGGGGTGGGAAGTCATTGCGCTGATTAATTGAGTGCAGGTCGGAGAAAACATGATTAAAGCAGCTGTTGGAGCACGCGACGCCTACTTCTTGCAAGAATTTCTGGGACTGGATACAATCGAATGAGTCGCGATCGGAAGGGTAGCGTCCTTCCTCCTCACTGCTGCTGCATGCTCGGCCGTTCGCGTTCGGAGAAGACTTCCAGTTTCTATGAAGTGGTTGTTTTGTCCGCAACTGTACCAGATCTAGTAAAGGACTCCAGGCATTTTCTGCCGTGGCAGTGAGTCTTTTAGCCTATCGCCTTCGAGTTTCCCCCGGTCTATGTGCAACACCAACTTCAAGGGGTCTTAGAAACCAGTCAACGACCTCCAATAAAAGTTCTTACCGTACAGGAAATTTCGCCAAAATTTAGGGCCAGTTGGATTCGGTCTCTCAGTTAGCGTGTGCATCGGTTTCCAAAGTTGCTGGGGTTGTCATACGCTCTCATCGAAGATTTAATAATTCGGCGACATTGTCTTCTTTTTCACGGCAATGCGTCTCAACACGCCGATCTAGCGTCCTAGCGCAACCGCGTTTGTGACTGATTGGGTGGTTGCTGTTGAAGTAAGACACCTGTATCGTATTTGTTGCTCTCCTGAACACTTTTCTTTGCAGACCGCCATAATCTTTGCGGAAAACGAGGACATCCAGAAGAACTAGCTGACTGTTTTCTTTCTCCCCCATCATAAATTGCGTCTCCGTAGGACGACGTTGAAATGTTCCTTAAATTACAGCACCTGATCCCGTGCGATGATGATGAAGTTGTCGTCCACATTCCGAGCCCAGAACTTTAATAGGTGGTGTCGGAAGACCAGCGACTCCAACCGTTGTAGGACCACCTACGCTGAGTCCCAAAGTCGGTGAACGCATTGGCGTGCCTGCTTTTCTATCAACCCTGAAGTATGTGTTAGTACATAAATACATGAGTTGAAGTACATGGGTGTGTCTGAGATAATTCTTTGTTCTATATTAGTTGCCATGTAGGAGTATTTGTCATGTATTTGATGGTCTCAACTGCTAGCTCCCGCGCAGTAAAAAAGGAAGGAAGCATCGAAAAATACCAGAATGCCGCTTGGCAGGAGACTTGCCAATTTACTTTTCGTCAAAAATGATGCTACCGAGCTGATTGTGGTGTTTCACTAAAGGATCGGAAATATTTGTGATGCGATTTTGCCCGGCCGAAGTTATTAGCCACGCAGGAAGGTTGTGGCTGACCAGTGGTCACGCTGACAGTGAGCCAAATGGCTGAGTAATATCCACGCCAAGAATCTAGGCGGGTGATGACGTTATAGACATAAACGACTCGGGTAGGGACCCACAAGCTATCATCACATAATTTACCAGCCCCAGAAATGAACACACGGATGGCTACTTATTGTAGGCATGTTGTGGGCTGGTAATTGTGTCTTATAAATTTTCACGTCGCTTTTCTCAACTGTCCCTGATGATGGGTTTGTGTGAGACTCCGAAACGTCAGGTCAATAATCTTTTTGTTCAAGCGATATTATTTTCTTCCTATGAGCTGCCTCCCGTAACTCCTCTGCTTGCTGCTGTAAACTCTTCTGGTTTGCCTGTCGTCATCAACCAGTTAACCTCCAGGTTCAGGTGGGACACTTAGGGTTTGAACAATAGCCTGTTAGTCACCAGTCATTTTTACCTCGAATGCTCCACCACCAGCATTACAGGTTCACGCCCTGTCGACGACGGTTCGACCGTCGTAGTTCGACTATGTCTTCCGTATGCTCTACGGCGTGGTGGTGTCGCCGGGACGGGGACTTACGCGCGATTATTTTGAGAGCAGACTAACGCGGCATCTTCCTCCCTCTCTGCTCAGCTTCCCAACCTGGGCATGGTGTCCAACACACCCTGTCGACAGATTTCGTGAATCTCTTATATGGGCATCACTGACTGATGACCGCAGGTAGTCCAGTCGTGCAGCATCCATTATCTTTGTGGGCAACACTTCTACCTTTTGGAGAATGACCTGCGCTTTTTCCAACTACATTCTAAACCAATTCTTCGATTCATTCTTGTTCCTGTGATAGGTTTTTTGGGTCCCCATTGCTTGTCGTTATGTGAAATGTATGTTTTGTGATCGCCTCCTCATATGTGAAAATCTAGTGTGTTTTGTGGGTTAACAGAGCGTGCGTGGCAAGCGCAGGCGGTCTGCTTAGCTCTGAAAGCCACTGAGCTCGATCCCACATCTGTTCTTCCTGATTGCGTCATGATACCTGGCCCTGGAAGGAGAAGGAGGAAAGAGTGTGGTAGATGCTGTACAAGTCCATATCACTTCAAACTAACTCAGGTGCAAGTCACCATCCCTGCACCCAAACTGCAGTAGGACACACAATGGACATCTTTCGGAAGGCACAGGTGAACTGTCATACTGTGTGAAAAAATTTATGGTGGTAGGCTCTCCGTTTTAGCACAGTTGTCTATCGAACACATACACGGTTGCAAATGGTAATGAATTTTTGTGCGACTCTGCGTATAATCAATGAAGGCTTGTTCGACCGTCATTATACTACGGGGTACACCTTGTGCTTCACAGCAGGGTGCTGCAGGGATGGTGCCGCGCGTGGATTAGTTTTGAGCGATAGTAGACTTGCGCTGCAGCTACCGCAGTCTCTCTCTTCCCCTTATCCGCTTGCCCGGTTTCAAGTCAAAGTTAAAAAGGCCGGAGGGGGTGATCGGGGTCAGGTAACTGCCTCGGCCGGAGACTTCCCTGACCGTGCCACCACGCCTGAATCATATCCCACGGAATGGAAGTGCCATAAGTGACAAAACTGGCTAGTGCGACGTGAGCCTGCAGTTACGCGTGCTTCCACGTCCCCCTCCAGGTTGGGCCTTTTTATAGGAGTACAACCAGAATAATACCTGGCGCGCCATGTTCTGACTCCCGTGTTGGTTCAGTGCATCTACCACGCGGCCCGTTTAGGGGGCTTGTACGAGCCCCTTAACGATCACAATCGATCGGTATGCGTGTAATACGGTAACGACGGCAATCGGTGTAGGGCATTTTAAAGGCTTGAAAAGGCTGGTAACGTGTTGGGAATTAAAAGAAATGATCTGATTGGTCATTTCTATCCAGGCGGCAGCGAATTGTTATGTAACGCTTCTATCCGCGAACGAAGTTTTGTACGACCCCTCTAACGAACACAATTGATGAGTAGGTGTATAATACGGGAACGGCAGCAACGAGGGTAGGGCAGGTTAAAGGACAGAAAATAGCTGTAAGGCGTTGGGACTGAAAAGAAGTTAATCTGCCCCCCGTTATCCTTCAAGTCAGCTGGTATTTTAGCGTTGAATTTGACCATCTTACACGCCAACATAATCCTTACCCTATTCGTACTCCTTAGGATTAACCTTCGTTGCCGTGTTGGTGTGGTAGCAGAAGCATTCATTGCTTTGCAAACTTTTTAAAACCTAAGCACGTTCTCTATTCACATAGAAATTCCGAATAAAAAATAATTTCCTATGCAATTATTATCAGGGGACAATTTTCGTGCATCCTAGTTAAGAAATAGTGTTGAATGTCAACAGGCCTAAGGCATCCGTTGCAAAGATACAGATGGTAGGAGGTAGGCATAGGTGCCAAATTCCAAATGGCTAGTGTTAGGGCCAGCTCACAGGAATAGGTACCTCTTTAGACTTTTGCGCAAAATCATGAGTGGGGTGCCTGTTCCGTTGTCCAAACATATACAACTTATTTAGGGGCTTTGCAGCGATAGTAGTTTTTAAAAGTGACCGCAAATATGCGCAGTATGCAGGGGTGTATACATGGATGCGAAGTTACTTCCCATACGATGTCGCCTGGGAGCTGTTTTATCGGCCTAAACTGAGTTTCAACGCTTGCCGCATGCATGATCTGGTGCATACCCCACATAACGTTACAAAAGCTTCCTTACCGGTCACGTCCTCGCTACCAGGCCACGACAGCTTTTATCGCCCTCACACGTCGGCAGCTGCACTCCTCTCATGCCGCTCGTTGATTGGTCCATCGGTGAAATGACAGCTGGGGCAGCTCACGCTTCTAACCATCAGCTGTTTCCTCCACCCCCAAAATAGCTTGCCCAGGTCTCCTTGACTTCGGACTTCTTGTGAGCGGTAGTTGGCGTTTCTGTCTGTAGGACCTTTTATCCCCATGCTCTTGTTATTGTGTTACATCCTGAGCAAGTGTTCTTTGTGAACCAGGGAGCAGGGTGGATATCGCCGGGCCAGCTACCTGCGTCCGATCCCACCTCCGGTCTTCTTGACTCTGTCTTGACATCGGGTACAGTGAGAGAGAGAGAGAGAGATTGTGTGGTAGACGCGGCACAAAGCCACTATCACGCGCAAGTCACCGCGCTTGTTTCCAGTCTGTTGTTAAGTATGCGGTGGACATTGCAAACTCAGCCGTCGATCTGCAGTGCGTTCTGTAGCCTCCTTTATCCTAGAACAAACCATACTAAAACTGACGGGCAATTCCCTCGCCACTCATTACATGACTTTCGCTTTTTATTAGCTTAATCTTTACTCATTTTACAGTGGCTCAACAGCTTAAAGCCGGCACTACAATCTGACCTCTTCTCTTTTTAGATCAGTCCTTGCTTTCGGGGTCATACTTACAACAGTGGGCTTCATGTGTCTAATCATATCGCTTGTAATGTTGCCCACCTTCATCCGTGTCATGTACATTCATTCTAATACGGTCTACATGCCAAAGTCTGCCGAGGCCCTGCAACACGTGAGTCTGCCGACTTTGCTTTCATAAATGCCCCCTTCGGCGGGGCGCGTCCCTCGTTTGGGGTTTTGATGCTTTAAAAGTTTTATGTTCAAAGTAGCATTACCAAATTTTCAGCAAAAACACCCTCCATCCATCGTAAAATGGGAAACTGAAAATGTTAGAACCAGATATAGTACGGTTGGGATGATACCTGACCTAATAGGCCTCGATAATGTCACATATTGTACCTCTCCATGTGTGACGATCCGCGGCAACAGAAATAGAAAGCTCGACCCATTCTCTTCGCCGGCGAAGGAAACTTAATACCGACGGCCCACTGACCACTTTCATGTCTTGAGGAACTGTGTCAATCCAGGTTTGGAGTTAATGCCCTCTTCGGAGCCTCCAAGCTGATAACGGTACATGATCTTACTTAAACTCGGTGATGTCATGGATTGTAACTCTTCAAGTGTGACGATCCGCGACAGTTCAATCAACATCTCTTCGCCCCCAACGGAGGTTGGATACCGAAGGTCCAAGAATAACTTCCATGCTCTAAAGAACTGTGTCGAGCCAGGTTTTGGGCTGACCACCTCTTCGATGCCTCCAATGAGGTAATAGTGCCAGATCGAGGGCAGCAACACTGACCTTGTGAGGTAGATGACGAAGAACGCGCCCGAGATGGCCTGAGATATCCTTTCGACTTTATCGCAGCGAATGAGGACTGCTACATTTATGACAAAGTTCGTGTAATTCACTCAAAGGATGGTCTTCCAACAGTGGTGATCAAAGACCTCCGGCTTTCGCCCATCTTCCAGAGGCACAGCCTAGCGTTCACAACCATAGCACGGACTACCCAGATGGATGCATTGTACACACAAATCTTCATGTCACTAGAGGCGTCGCATCGGATCCACAGGCCCTCTCTAGGGCTTGAGAAAGTCCAGCGAAGTGCATCAATTGGAGAGACACGTCGTCCTTACTCTGTTCATTCGGCAGCAGCCTCGCGCCGGGTTATTTGAAACTGTCTACTTCTTCAAATTGACAACCATTTATCTCAAGAGGCGCCTTCTCCTGGTCAGGAATGCAGCTTGAAAAAAACATTGGTTTTCCCAGCTTTTATGAATAAACCGACCTCATTCAGACCCGACCCCACAGACCGCAGATCACCAAAACTTGAAGCTAGCGAGGTGATATCCTCAGCGAAGTCGAGGTTAGTCAGCCGACATACGCGTGCAAAAGCAACAAAACCAACTTTATAAAGGACCTTTGAGAGCGTAGTTTAACAGGATAGGCAACCCGGATGCAACCTCGTTGAACGCCAGACCGAATACCGAACGATTAAGAGCGATTTCTATTGACCAGAACTCATGCAATGCCGATGATCTTTGCTGACACATAGTTTCATGCCATTGTCCACCACAGGGACTCGCGGTGGATGTAATCGAACGTAACGGCGAAGTCAACAAAGCATACGATCTTCATTTGTTGAAAGGTATGGCGCCCCAGTAACTATGTGCCTCAGTGTGAATACCTGGTCTGCACACCCACACTGCTCAGAATCAGGCCTGTTTGGGCCTCGTTTTAGAGTCACACCCAGTCTGGAATTGTGAAGGCAGCTGTGGAACCTTGAACTGACTAGAATGTAGTCGATCTTAATGACCATATGGCGGTCAGCAGCTGTTTTTGATGATGCGGGAAGCACGTGTTGATGACACAGTCCGTTCCGATCACCCTTGTCACACAGCGCGGCAAGCCCCAAGGGCATAGTAAATGAATTCTTCTGAGGGGTTTCAGGTCCAGCCCGAACATTCCACTTCTCGGCAAAAATCAACAGATCGCAGTGAGAGAGTCTTTCAGCTAACGCTTACAGCTCCGAGTAAAACGTCTCTCTGTTTGAATCCTGAAGACGGTGCGTATACAGAAACGATAGATATGTTTGTGAAAAGACCTTTCAGTCGCACGTTGGCCATCCGGTCATTGATTGGTTCCCAAGCAAGGTGTGCTCGGTTCCCTTGTTGCGGAAGAGCGATGGCCAGACCGCGTCTATCAGGAGAGCCTGTGGGCCACTGTGGTACAGGGTGAGTTGGCTCCTGGGATCTTTATTTCCCGAATATATATATATATATACGTATATACGTATATCGTTTGCATAGGGATAAAAATTTAGCTTGCGCACTCTAGAATTCTAAATGATGGTGTGGCAAGGGAGCCTCCATTCCATCACATAATTGCGCCAACGAATTACGATTAGGCCTAACATTTGGCTAAGCAGTACATTTACGGGACTTAGGAGCACGGTAAGTAGGTAGTTAAATATTTATGTATTAAACCAGGACTTTATTTAAGGTAAGGTTTGGGAATTAGAGTTCGGTATTTCGAGTTAATGCTTTAAGGTTAGGATATTACTTTGTTTTTAAGGGTTGGTATTTTAAGCTTTTAAATGTAAAGATTAACTCAAACAGACATGCCGATGGGGTCATCTGATAACTAATAATTTCAATTAATTTCTTTGTGTGAGTTTTTGTCTAGTTTCTTATTTGTTAGAATGTCGCCTTTTCATGGGCCTTATTGCGGTTTTATTTTTGATAAATAATTTTTTTTATTCCTTGGCGTTTTGGTTGTGTTTTCAAATCGATTTCACTTTACCGGATGCCGGTGATGTTCAGTAATCAGCCAGATCCTTTTTCACTTTTTAAAAATTACACAGTTGAGTTTTCACTTGCCACTAGTGTACTCAAACAAGATAATGGTGTAAATGCAGTTTTCAGCACTTCTTCGCGATTTATGCCCTCCAAAACTTCCCTTTGCCCCATATATAAACGCCCCTTATTACCGTTCCCGTATTATAGGGGTCCTTGTTTCTACTTGTGTGATTGGAGCCACGCCTCCATATTTGCTCTTAATTTTTTTATTCACGCAGCCAGTAATCCCTATCAAATCTCCTTGGTTTACGAGGTCACTGTCTCTCCTGAGGGACAAATACGCTTTAACTTCCAGAATTTCGAGGTCTGACTGCCAAATTACTGTGAAGCTGCTCGTTGGCATGTAAATTCTCTGACGGTCTATCTGCTGGCTTAGTCACCCTTTTCACAATTCCGGCGTCGAAACAACCTTGCTGAAATTGTTTACCATTCCCTCAATTTTCCAGCCGGCTCTAGTTGCTTTTTTGATGACGTTGAGGGTACCCATCGCAAAAATGAATGTATGCCTCCTTTAGATACCCTATCCGCGTCAGCCAGTGAGGAGAAAGTCTTTCGCGCCGAGGCCACCATCGCTTCTACAATCTAGAGCCAGTACGGGGCCGCCAGCCCAAGCGCCATTCTCCTACACACACCCCCTCGAATCTACAGCTCCCTATCCACCAACAGAGTTTCATCCCACCATCCCGAAGCTGCCTCCTAGCTATGCGGAAGTGGCTGCAAGTTACGCCTAATCACAGGTCAACTCGAATTTGTAAAAACCCACTGCTTGACCCTGCACCGATTTCTCGGCGTTTTGTTTGCCTGAAAGCTGGTTGAATTATTGTGCATGAAAATATGTTGTCTGCAAGGGGCCGAAAGATTCTCGTTTTTGTAGTAATGTCCTTCTGCCCATAATGATCCTATCCGCTGTGTGGCCACTGGCGGGGCTCAAGGGTGAGACAAGATGGGGACGAGTGAGTCCCGTAACAGATCGGTTGGCGTCCATCCACCATTGATTCTTGACCCTCCAATACCGAAACGCAGGTCAACCTGCGCTGGATACTTTCACAAGGGTTAAACTTTCACATACTGGATAGTCAGTGTGATGGTTTAACCTCTAGGTGGCAAGGATATGGTATCTAAACCCACTGGACAAAATGTAATTAAAGTTGCAAAAATTCCCATTAAAAGATTCAGAAGATGACTTGGCGAGCATACACGCTGCTTTCGATAACTTCTCTTCAGGCCAGTACAGTTATAGGGAAACGTTGGAACGCAGCAGATATTTAAAACATGAAATCGATAATGATTGTCCGTTTGTGTGGGTTATCTGAGAAATGTGCATAGGGGGAGGATAAGAGACAGTGTGATAGGCGGCAGTAAGTGTTTGGTAGAGCCGTTCTAGGAGAAGGGGGAGGACAGAAATTGCGCGGGGATGCATGCAGTTAAGCGGCCGTTGGCCAAGCAAAGCGCGGAGCTTGTACGAGGTTCTTTTGTGCGCACAAGACCGGCTTCTTCAACCTAATGACAGTCGCTTCTGCTGCTGCTAGTAGACGTTGAGCAAGTGGCTTGGGGTAGTTTGGTGGGACCTTATAAATTACACGGAAAGCTTCGCTGGGGTCCACACTATGCCCGGTGTTAACAAGATGTGCAAGGATGGCGGTTTTTATGCTCTTGACTTCCCCTTTGCTCAGCCATGCTGGGATGTGTTCTTTTATTCTTTTGGATAAGCGCCAAATCGTGCGACAAATATAACCTGCTCCACAGGAGCAAGTAAATGAGTAAATGCACATGGAGGTGATCTGAGCCGGCAACGAGGCGAATGCCAGGATAGGTTGCCGTAAGTATTTAAGGAAATCTCAAAGCTGACCGTACCCTTAACCCTGATCCCAATTCCAACCCTCGCCCCTAAAACAGAAAACGCAATGCTTGCTTCAAACCCAAATCCTAACTCTAACCCAGGCGTGATAATCCTCACCCTAGGAATGAACCAACTCCTAAAGCTAACTCCAAGGTCAACCGTAAACCCAACCTTAACGTTCATCACGATACGGGCAGCTTAAACGCCAATAGCACCAACGAAGATCAAGAACTGAGTATCGCATAACCCCCTACGCGACTCGTTTCCAGGCAAATAGTTGTAAACCACACCTACCTAAGTAAAAGAATACGGTAGATTTTTAAAATTTCACACCGTGAGATGCAGGTTCGCGATATCACGACGACAGCTAGTTCCTTACCAAGCTTTGGTGAGACAGCACGAAACCAGTTATCATGCCATGGATGAAAAATCGATATTGGCAAAGTGGTAAATATTATATAGTAAATAGTAGAAGTGGAGACATAGGAAGAGAATAGCAAGGTGGGATTATAAAGGTTGCACATGTTCAACGTCTTGACTCGACATCCGATAAGACAGATTCCATCTTCTAATAAGCCTCCCCATCAGTGCAGAGGAACTCCATTGGTTCAATGGATGGATATGAGCCCCGTCCCCAAACGGGCCACGTGCTAGATGCGCTGGACCAACCGGGGGGGCCAAATCAGGGTGCGGGAGGCATTATTTGGGTTGAGTTCCCATAACAAATGCTGAACATGGGGGAAGGATGCGTGGTCGCACGCGTAGGTGCAGACTCATGCCACACCAGCCAGTTTTGCCATTTATGGCTCCGATTCAGGCCTCTCCGACCTCTCCCTTCGCCCATTACCTGCTTCCGCCGCCAACTTCGTGAAGATGATCGTTAGTTCGGTCTTCAATGATTGGCCAGGGTCAGACGGGGCTTAGGCGCACGCTCACATCTCGCGCTGCAAATAAACCACATCAACGGCTTCTACCACTGCTTTTCAAACCGGCAAAAGTAAAAATTGTGCAACAAGCTCCGTCTCGCTGACTTTGGATTGGCCAGACCTGCCATTGTCGAACCATCGCACGTTGACGGAAGGTGGATGCGACCGACAGAGAGCTTCGAGGTGTCGTGGCAATGACTGCACCATGCGATGTCAGTCACTTACACAGCCGTTATGGCGTTTGCTGCCGTTTCATGAGCTGTCACCAGATATGCTGAGATGTGTTTTGCCTGCGAAAAGATTACCCACAGTAGAGTTGTAACACCAAAGATCGCGCAGCCTTATTAGAAAATATTTCAGCCACGTCAGGATGCCGGCTTTTGGGTGAGCATCTTTTCGGCCATCTGTAAAATTATTTCACTTCAAACAGTGGCTTCGTTAGTAGTATGCATTTTTTCATTGATCTTCGGTGCCCTTATAAATTCAAATATATTTTTTATGGAAAACATGCAAGAAAGTATTATTTCTTGGTCTCTTTTCATATAAACGTACGCTTTCCTTAAATGTTGTACTTCATAAAAAGGTTTCTTTTGGATTTTAAAAAAGGCTTTTTCATTCACTAATTAATGATGACCCATTACACATGCATTCATGGCTTCCAACATCTCATCAATATCATGAGTAAAGGCCCGTTATGCGAAATCAGCCCACGCTGCGTCCTCCAAAGTTTAACAGCAGTAAAGAAGCGACCATTCTTAAAAAGAAGGCATATTATGGTTTAAAAAATTAACATTGCGCTTATTAGAAATATTATTTTTTTTAGAAAGGCGGCAAATTTCGAAAACGTGAAAAATCGGGTTAGCTAAGTAAACTGAAGTTTTATATGTACAGAATGCTTGTCCATGCAAGCAAACGAGTAAATAAACACCACAAGTAGAATTACTTTTGAAAATGATCCTCCAGTACATATTCTGCGGCATTCGTCTTCCAGATTAAGGGCAATAGAAAGTACGGCTGTTACCAAACAACCTAAACTTCGAGTACGTATTTCAACAGGGTTTCATTAGAAATGGCGGTGTCCACTTCAGTTTATACATTATTTAGGATGCGTTTGACTCAGACAATGAGATTTTCGCTCGAATGTGCCGGCAGGGACGTCACAGGAATAAAATATTTCATAAACTGACATGCTGACAGGTCGGTCAGTGACTAATAAATTTAAATAGAATTGACAGTTGAAATCGTTAACTTACCATGTTATGCATAGTAAGAGGAATTTCATTTTATAAAATGTCTTCATAAGTATTTCTGGTGTTGGATTCCGATGGATTTCAGATCGTTCTTGAAATGGCGGGGAATACTTTACATTTATTTTTTTCTGTCTATTGCTCATAAAATGTAGATTCTGTTGTATGTGGTTATCAAAACCTTCAAAATAAGATATTTCTTAAAGGCATTTACCGAAAAGTGAGTTCTGAGACATTCTTTCTAGTGCACATAGCCGTTCGGGTCATAGTTGTAGGCTCACAGAACCACGAAAACTCTTGCCGAGAAGAATAAATGCCCAAAACATAGATCGGCAATTAATATGCCTAAGATCGATTTAAAAAACTTATAATAAGCTACCTCTTTAAAAAGCACTTGAATTAGATATTTCGTTATCGAATATCTGCATACTTAGCGTTTTTCGAAGATCACGTCAACGAGAAAATGGGGACGTTCGACCGGTTTTTCGACTTCGCTGAAAATAAGGGATACAATGTCTGCGGAATATTAAAAAAACCCACTTATTTCTTTCTACCGGCGCGTTTTTTGCTAAATTTGTTTACTTTTCAGCCACGTTCTAAGATTGAAAATGTACAACCGAGTTTCTGAATAAATCCTAACATTTTGCGAAGAAATGTCAATCTTCTGCCCTTTCCGTTTCAAGTTTCCGTATTCATTCATAGTCAACTGCAAATAGAAATTGTCAGGATAGCTGTCATGTCCTGTCCTATGAAACCACATATTGCAACTCTTTTCTTCTTATATTTATGTCCGTTTATAGTACAACGCATAGAAACAAAATGTTTTGAGCTGGAGCTTTCAAAAATGTAGAAAAATGCCTGGATAGCAAAATTGCCAAATTTGGCCCCGTTTCTCTTAAATAAAGCGATCTAAAGTGAACTCCTCATTCGTGAACAGCTTTCTGCGCATCAATTCAACAAACAAACATAACACCATAAACTTTGTGCCATAGTACCGCCTCAAATTTTGATCCCAACATTTCATGAGTTAGGCATACATTCCGTCTTAAATGAATCACAGTTATCTAAGCTCTGAGGAAGAGGTCACACAGTATTAATAACATTTTGCATTGAATATGGATCATCTTGCATGATTTATAAACAGCATTAGTAAATGGGCAGATACAATGCCATATAAATGGATATTTCACAGTCTTCAAAAATATCATAATAAGAAACCTTTTAAAATCAAAAGATACCTTTCCTTCAAATAGAAAATTGGAAGGCGTAAATTTCTAACAAATGAGCACAAGAACTATCTATTTTTGTGAGTATTATCTATAAAATACATTTGAATTTACAAGGGCAGCGAAAATCAATTATAAAAAGCCATAATATTAACTTAATCTCCTTTATGAACGGCCCAAACAGGCTCGTTCAAAAGCCAGCGTCCTGTCGTGGCGGAAATATTCTGGGATTCGGCCGCATCATAATTAATATTACAGCTATACTTAAGTAATATTTTCAAAAAGAAGACGTGTTTCAGAATTTTCGCTGACATTTAATGAGATAGCAAATATACTACTGTAAGTAGTCTCAGTCTTCCTCGCCATTCAGGTTTCTTCTGGAAAACTTTAATTGTGTTTTCAAACAAAAAGAGAGAAATTACGTGCTTAGTTTGTTCTGACAGTGCAAGAAAATAACAAAGCGGCGAGAAAAAAATAAAACATGAAATTTCTGTCAAAGAGAGGAGGCGGGGTGGGGGGTAGCACATAAACGAGAACGTGAAAATGACAGAAATATGTTACCATGTGAGTAAGCAGGAAGGGGAGTGTGGGGCGAAATGATGGAGAGGGAAACGAATCCGGCTGGAATGAAGCTCATTCTCCGACTAGTAGTCTTTCTGGTCGAGCTCTTCGTAGGCCGGTGGGGCGTAGCCAGGTGGCGGTTCCGGGGGCGCAACGAGGGTTGAGGTAACCTGCGCAGGTTGTGGTGGCGCGGTAGGCGGAGGTAAAAACTCCGGCTCGGCCGGAGGACGAGGGGATGGGGTGCGTCTGGCTCTTAGGCTTCCGGGTTGTCTGGGGTAGGGGTACTAGAAAGACGGGAAAACAAGCAGTTAACTGAACATTCAACGATAAAGGAGCGCTCCATGACATAGTGAGGATCGGGTATATGGCCCCAAATAGTCCATAATTCTATGGAATAGCTACTTATGTCACTTGAGTAGGCGTATTTACCCAACCTTCCCTTTGGCTCATTCGCCGTCATGTCTCCATCAATTGTTAGCATTAGGGTTGGACTTAGGGTTAGAGGATTATGGATTAGGTTTGAGGGGTAATGTTAACGTTAAGGGGTAGATTTAATAAATAGATTTAGGGACCAGACAAGACCAGCCACTGTGTGACAGCTAGCGGCGCGCGAAAGTGAATCCCAAGGAGAACGGGACGAGGAAGTCTCATTACCGATCGATGAAGCGTTCATCCGCCAATGTCAATATTTTCATTGTCGACCATCATGAATGTCGGATTTAACCAAACAGTTATCGGTGTGTTAAGAGTATCTAACGAATGACCTCGGTTTTTAATTTTCTCCGCAGGTCTCCAGCTCTTCATTTCACTCTGTATGCCCGCACTTTTGCCCTTTGCTGTCCTAGTTAAACAAGCTAATGATGTAAATTTGATTTTATCCCCTTTGTTTCCCGAAAACAGCCACCTGTCAGTTTTAATTAATAACCCATAAAACTCCTAATACCAACGTTCGGTTGTTACAGGCATCCATGACGCGTATTTTCTCTTTGGGACCACATACCGCGTCGTCAGCGAAAGCCTGTCAGCCAGGTCTGATTGATAAGGTGTGAGCGGTACTATCGTGAAATGTTATGAGGCAGCATAGAAAGATCCAAGGTTCTTTTGACCAAAGACACTTTGATATAACACACTGTCCTCAATCAAACAGAGCATCGCTTACAACATAATGTGCTGCCTATAGTCGCATACCACAAAGCTAAACGAAACGAAAGACCTCCATTTTATCACCTTTGATTCTTCAGTTCCGTCTAAAATATCTCTCAACATAACTTCTGGTGTTGTGATCATGGAAAGCGGAGCATCCAAGTCTCAACCAGCGCGCCGAATATTATGCATGGGAACGATCATTCTAGGATCCTTTCTGCACGCGGAAAAGTGTATGCTCATAAGGACAGCGTTCAGCAGTTCGTCAAATGCGGCGGTAACCCCGAAGGGCACTGGCTAAACTGTCGGTGACTTGGGCATTAATTCTCATCGCACCGCTCCACCCCTCGTATGGCGCAGAGGCTAAGGTAACGCACACGTCCGTACACTAGGGCCTCTCACACATTAATATACCAGACACCCTCATTTGTTTTCGGTTATCAGTTCAATTTATTATTGGAGAGTGTTTCCGGTTGAAAGGAAGGAGATGCGATTCGTCTGACGTTCCGGATTCTCGTTCACCACCAGGTACTGGTAATTTATACACAGGGGATTGCAGTAATCACTACGCTACCGTACAAAGATGACGATAACGGCTACCCCTTCATAAAAGATGGTGGCCTTCTGGTGCGCTAATTGCTAGATGGTCGGCATGTGGGTCGTTATCTGCCGGTATGGGATGTTGGTGATTATGGCTCGGCCACCTGTTTTAACGGCATTGGCGTTGGATAAGTTGCACGGCTGTGCGCTCCTAGACTGCCTGAATGTTTTGGCTAAACTAAGTCTCGGCAGGGAGGCCAGTCCACTGGTTAGTAGACTGAAGATCGGTGCTGCACCGTGACCCAAGCAGCTCGCGAGCTACGAGATTGCCAGGTGTCACATGAATTTCGGCCTCTTCGAACATCCATGTGTGGCCAGGTCTCGTCGAACGAGCCGCGATTTAAGAGTTGGCGTTTGTTGGGCCATTTGCGTCCAGAGCAATCTTCCAGATTAAATGAAAACTTCGCTTTGCCCACAACTCTATCAGATCCGATAAATGATGCTAGATGCTTCTTGCCGTGTCAGTGGGTCTTTATGACGCCCAATTGATACCTCCGGTCTGTGGTGAAAGAAGGCGGCCGACGGCTTCCGAGACGTTCTTGACGTACGGAAGCGTTCGCCAAAATGTAAGGTCAGTGCGATTTTGTCGCTTATCACGCTTGCGTATGCACCGGTTGAGGAAGTTGCGCAGGTAGCCATTTTTTCTCTGAACATCCATCGAAGATATTGAAATTCCGCAATCTCTTCTTTCGTGTTTGCTACTGTCTCTGGCGATAGGTTTGAGCAGGAATCCGAAATGTTAGACAAAGGTCTTTTTTAACGCTCACGTCTACTTCTAAAGCGACTACTTCCTCGGACTCGCATTTCGCTGGTATCGACAAGCGGTTCCTGTGTCTTATGCAGCTGGTTGTTTTGCGAGTTTTGTGTGGAATACCACCCTATGAAACGACCTATTTGGGGGCGACTGTCAAGTTATCAAAGTGAATCTCCCTTTCAAGCTCACTTTAAACGGTAGTTCTGGCAGTGCGTTGGAAGCCTGACTCAACGAGCTCCAAAGTTATGAAACTGTCTGCAACCCTGGCGCATATCCCGCTACCGACACAAAGGATGAGTATCTACGTGCAAAGGCTGCCAAGCAGTACTCGCCTCTCTTTCCAACTCTCACATATAATGCGATCATGTAGAAAATAACAGAACAGCAAGAGGTTAACCTTACCGAAGCTAAGGCCTCAGCGGTTTTGGGGTAGTAAGCCACGGAGTCTGATGTGGATCGTAGGAGCCGGAAAAATACCTGGCCACTAATGGCTCCAACCAGCACGCTGACGATCCCCAAGGAGATGAGAACGGCTCCGAAAATCACAAGACCCCTACAGGAGAAGAAGAAGAATAGGAGGAGGAGGAAACGCTGTTTAAAATTTAAACACTAACGAAACCTGGTAGGGGAAAAAAAGCATGAGTAAGTTCATGTCAGCTGAGCAGGAAGGAGAATACCCTCGCGTATAAATTGTTGGTTCGAGTCAAAGAGCAATTCGTCAACTCAGCCTTTATATAAAGCACGGGTGGTCCCGCTTTTGCATCCTCCAATCAGATTGCAGTTAAAACAGGGTCAAGCTCTCAGAGGTATCCTAGAGAGAGAGGGGAGGGGTTCCAGGAGGCGAAGTTTGGTGTGGAAATCAGCGAAACACCCGTATTAAGGTAAGAAGCCAGTTCGGTTCCTTCTTTCCCATGTGGCTTCACTGCTGCACGTGTGTGATTCGAGCCCGAGACTATCACCGTGCGCTAGACGCCGTGCCTTGAAAGGTTGCCAACTAAGGAGAAAACTTGCACCTCGAAATCAACCCAATGCGTGTTTGTGTGGTGTTCCTGACTGGTGGACTGATAGTCAAGCTGCAATGACTCAATCTTAGCGTTACCTCTGGCACTTTCACGCATGTGGGATGTGAGTCACTCAATCCATTTTTTGTGAAATACTGATGCTTGTGTTTAAGGAGCCAGGTCGCGTACGTGGCATACGCAAACGAAATTATATATATATATATATATGATAGTTTGTTGCTCACCGATCTGGGATTGGGTATGACTGGCTGATGACGGCTAATAAGCCAGAAATGGCCATTCCGGTCTCCCTTGTCTTTGTCGGTTCCACTCTAATAACATATGCTACATGTCGCTATGCGACCGCCTGCGAGGGCTCTAGTCTGAGCTCCAGGGCACAACGGACCATACATGTTCCTATAGCAGATCGGTGAGCAACAAACTATCCTCATATACCCGATCGCAACCATAAAAGCAACGAGCCCGTGGCTCAATGACAGAGCGTTCGACTCAATTACCAAAGGTCGCGGGTTCGAATCCCAGGTGTGCCACACTTGGGATTGGGTATGACTGGCTGATGACGGCTAATAAGCCAGAAATGGCCATTCCGGTCTCCCTTGTCTTTGTCGGTTCCACTCTAATAATATATATATATATATATCGGGTAAATAATTTCTGAAATTATTAAGTGCAGGACATGGAGTCAGGTGATTCGGACATGACTTTTTAGGGTCAGACCCGAAATTTCAATGAACATTTGGGTCGAAGACAATCAACCACTGTGGAATTACCACGTAATGCCCATTCTACAAACAAGTAGTGCTACAAGCAGTATGAATCTTATATGGCAAAGACGTTATACCGTACTTCCGACATGTATACTAGCTAAAAGCCCAGACACGTGTTTCGCCGATGTTTCTGCTGCTGTGTGACACAGCAACGAGGGGTTCGGCTCCTCAGTGGGTCCCCCAGCGTTCTCTATGCGGTTTCTGGTATATGGACTCCAGATAATAATCGAGTAAATAATTTCTGAAATTATTAAGTGCAGGACATGGAGTCAGGTGATTCAAACATGACTTTTTAGGGTCAGACCCGAAATTTCAATGAACATTTGGGTCGAAGACAATCAACCACTGTGGAATAACCACGTAATGCCCATTCTACAAACAAGTAGTATGAATCTTATATGGCAAAGACGTTATAACGTACTTCCGACATAGATACTACATATATATATATAGAGAGAACGCTGGGGGACCCACTGAGGAGCCGAACCCCTCGTTGCTGTGTCACACAGCAGCAGAAACATCGGCGAAACACGTGTCTGGGCTTTTAGCTAGTACCTATGTCGGAAGTACGGTATAACGTCTTTGCCATATATATATATATATATATATATATATATATATATATATATATATATGCGACCTTTGCAGAGCACTATTGATTTTTATGACCCTCCTCTTCATTTGTCATTGGAGTTCAATGCATGAGCAATCGGTACATTTGGAGATCCAAATAAGTGAAAGATGAGACGATGAAGGCAAATTGCATATGTTGCTCCTTAGAAAACTGAGATTTTCGAAGCCGATAATGGGCATCGGTTATGAAGGCATCAAACATGCTTTTACCGGGACGAGAACCAAGTAGCAAAAAATGGCGCAAATTGGAAACTTGAACTTTTTTGCGCATTTACTAAATTCGGACGATGACCTGGGGTACCAGCGTCGAAAATTGACCCAATAGATTTCCCTTCTTTTCCCAAAGAACGCATTTGACTTCAAAAGCACAATGAGATAACCGACAAAGACAAGGCAGACTGCAATGGTCACTTTCGGTGTATTAGCCATCATCAGCCAGCCGTATCCAAACTCCGGTTTAACGAACCTAGAATCTTGGCTCAGTGATAATGACAGCTGGGCCCGGTTATCCAAATCCCCTTACGATGGTGGGGACCTGGATAAAACTGATTGAAATGAGGAAGCTGAACACAGATAAACATCTGTAATTGCCTTTGTTTAAGCCGGATAGCCTTGTAACCGTGTTGAACAGGAGAGCAGCAGGTAACTTACTGGATAGTCTCGCGAAAAACCACGACCAGAGCGATTCCAATTGCCAGAAAAACGACGGAAATGATTACAGAAATAATAAAGGCTATTCGGAGATGGCGTTTATATGCTTTTTTGGCCGCCTCCTCCTCTTTGGTTGCCTTTGTTGGCATGCGGGTCTGACCACGGAAGGTGATTTCAGTCTGCGTCATAAGTTCTGTGACAGAGGAAAAAGGGTCGATGGAAGGCGGCATCAAAAAAGGACTATTTTCAACAGGAAGTGCAGATTTTAGTGCCGAAAAGGTGCAGTGCAAAAAGCAAAGCCCATGGGCCTAGCCAATAGGTTAGTGTATGTTATTCTAAAGAGCTGAGTGTCCTGTCCCCGGTTGCCTGTTAGAAAGCACCTAACAATCTCGTTTTCGTTGCTCAAAGACAGTGTCGGTGGATACTTGAAACAAAAGTCTCCGTGAAGCGTCTAATGGGATGAGACTACAGGCTTAGGGAAGGATTTTGACACGAGACAAGTGGGAGCAGCGAGCAAGCGCCTAGCACCGTCTTCATAAGCACACAGAGCAAAGGAACTAAGTGTCTGGGAAATCGAAGGCAAACACTAAATGCCCAATTGGGCACTAGGCAGTCGTTACGCGTGGAGAGGTACAATACGTGACTGCGTCGCGGCCGGCTAGATCAGGCATGAAATCACAGCCGCGCAAAGTACAAGTAAATACTTCGCATCGGGCATGCAGGACAGCTACAGATTAACTATATGGGTGGCATGGTCAACTGCAGACGACACCTTAATTCAATTAACAGATAAGCCGACGAAACGCCAAGTTGCCCCATAGGTGCAATACTGCCGCTGACATGGTGATGACCACGTCAAGTTTCTTCGACGTTTAAGGCAAAAAAATCACTGTGGAACAGGCCGGCCACCTCGGTGATAAGCGCTTTAAATTGTCTTTTGATTGTTCTGCGTAGTTCAGCCTCCGTCAACGGACAGCGCCCCAACTGAGAGACATCTAGTATATGTGCTCAGACCTTTTTTTCTCCCTCCAGTTGGTGCTGTAGATTCTGGTTTCCGCTTACCTCAGTGCTGGAGCAGAAAAACGCTGCGGAACTTTGTGGCGCGCGTGCGCAGAAGACCAGAACGCAGATGTGATCGCCGCGATTGGGTCCAATTTTTAACGATATTTGATCCCATAGCACGGCGATATCAATTTCTGTTTACCCAATACAAGAAGAGGTTAGCCAAGAAATGCCGCTGAGAGAGAGAGAGCAGACTAGGGTATCATGTGAGAGCGCGTATTCTTCCCAAAGTGCACGCAACTTGCATCGGCTTCGGCAGCCAGACTCATAGGCGACATACGATCAGGGTTCGTGGATATAAGCACACGAAGTGGCTACTTATTCATCTATGCCGGGACACCCCGGACATTCTTTTGTCGTGCTCTTCTGGATGGATGAAAGTTGTACGACCACAGTTAATTGCCTCTCGCACTGCCATGCTTCTATGAATCTTGTCAGAAAGAAGGTGGGGCAGCCTCAGGTAAGGTGGAAGAAGAAGGTAGGTGAAATTAGTGGACACTGAGACGACTGGAGACCTAGACCCCATCGGACATATGACATGCTTGGCTGTCAACCGTCCCTAGTTCTGGAAAGAAACCTTTTCTTCGATAGTCTACTCAACCTGTTTTTATCCCTAACGCTTCATGCACGCAACCAGGCCATCTGCCATTCCTTTAAGGTGCGCCAACACTTATCAACTGCATAGTAGCCAGCGTAAAGACGTTAATAAGTGTTAACCAGGCAATCGTAGGACAATCTAAGGGTTAGTTTGTCACCCGTTTAGTGTAACGGTAGGTTTTGCGTCTATTCCACACCACTATAGTCAGAGAGAAGAGGGACTGATGACCGCAGAACAAATGTTTTCACAAGACTAAAAAACTGTTGACAGGTAGGTAACCATTCTCACGACCGTATCTACGCCCGCCGGAGAAAGGGATACATTTTTTGGCCAGCAGTAAGAAACCCAAACGCAGACGAAGACTTAAGGAGCTGTGTTAAAAGCATTCTATTTTGTGAATTTAACACACAATGACACGGTTAAATGTGTAATACAGGCCCAAAAGGCGCCTTAGGTCACAACGATCTGGATACCTGCACACCGAGGTTAGCAATCAACTGAACACAATAAAGCCTACTAACCTCTACTAAGTAGTATTTTTTGTTAGTTCAGCAAAGGCCCTCGGAAGGAATAAAGAGCCGGGTATCGGCAGCGTTATTTAAGGTGGCTGTAGATACCGTGTGAAGTTGGCGTTAGCAAAGCACAAAGAGCGTGAGGACAGAAGTTATGAAAAAAAACACAAAAGCCGAGCAAGCAAGATGCGTGAATAAATGTGAGTGTATTTGAAAAGTGGCGGCTTTAGAACTGGCAACTGCGGTTGTCATAACCAAATGAAACGACGGCGGACTAGGAGAGAATCTAGAAGGAATCTGTTTTGTCAGAGGAATTCTTTATGAGGTAGAAGAAAACTTGCGATAAAAAAACTGAAGAAATATTCTACACCTCGCATATATACACAGATTACGGTCTTTGAACTCGATCACAATTTTAAGAACGCTCCCGAAAGTTCGTAGAGGTTGAGAATGCAAGGAGGGGGTGGTGGCGGCGACGGCGACGGCGGCTACGGCAGACACCTGTTTGCACTAGTGAAATGGAGCGGAGAATCCAACGCATAATCTTGTAGCCAACGTATAGGGAGATAGCGGCACCCATAACAACCTGTTGCTGTTCTAGCATTCGCATATGTGAGGAGAGACGACTGACATGTGCTTCAAGTCGGCTGATGCGGGCAATGGCGTATTTCATAACCTCGTCTTTGGATTCATGGGAAGGATGTGCTGGCGTTCGACTGATATCCATGCTAGAAGCCCCGGGGGCAAAAGTCACCGTTGCTGACGCTGAGGCATTGGCTTCAGCTTTTGCTGTCAGCGCTGATGAACTAAGGGATAAAGAAAATGAACAGGCTGGAGACATCTATCACGTGCCCCTGGATGTTGAAGGGGCTAATAAAATAAAAACGCACGTATGAAGGGTAAAATAGAGTTAAACAGGATCGCAAAAGGAGAGAGCCTGGAAAAAGGCCTAGAAGCAAACCACAGGTTTACAGGGAAAGGCTCCGGATTTCCACTATGACCGACCTGGAGGGAAAATAGTTCTGGGTTCTTTAATAGAAGTGGAGTATCAACAGAACCCCCTGAAATCTACGATCATTCGCATGTACCGTTTGAGAAGTTAATTGGCAAACAGGTTTTTTGTATTTCATAATCAGGCCAGTACACATACACAGAGAATGAAGTTGTGAGCCGAGACAGTCTTATCCCGGAGGAATTACCGCAAACAGGCTTGACATTTGACTTTTTCAGCATACCCCCCCCCCGACTTGAGAGTGATTTGAACTTGTTCTGGACAGACATTCTTCAAAGCGTAGGAAACATTCTCAATTACGAGGATATTTATCCCACAAAAAATAATGCCAAATAAACCTCCCGAAAGTAATAATGAATGTCAGTTATCCAACCTAACTCGGCAATAGCTTTACCTCGGGTTGGTAGTATCCCATCGGGTATAAAAATTAACCTAGCATTCATGAGAAAGATGCGGAAATGGCGGAGGCGTGAATATCGCGACTGGTGGGCCATGCGGGCGCCGGGTCCAGGGACTCCAAAACGTCAGTGAGCCATGAACTGGACTTCCTATCCGTACGATCGCTGCCTGCTTTGGACCCTGCCTTTATGCCATGGTCCAATGGCCTGCCACAGCAACTTTGTGGTAGTCCGGCGCTCGAGAGAGTAGGAACGCTTTCTCATTAGCCACTTATGGTCCAATATCAATCGGTATTAACTGGTTGCTGGATTACCTTGAGCTAACTCCTGAACACCAATTTGCACGGTTTTATCGGATGACAGGCCGACCGTCGGTTTCAACGAAGTCCACCAGCGTGTCACACAGCAAGACGGCGCAGGGACGGTGACTTGCGTGTGGTTTAGTTTAAAGTGACAGTAGACTTTCGCTGCATCTACCTCACTCTCCCGTCCTCCCTCGCGTGGGTACAGTGTCATGACCAGGTCAAGAAGACCGGAGATTGGAGAGGGCGCAGGTGGCTGACGCGGCCCAAGCCGTCACACCTGGCTATGATCGTACGCAGTGGTAATGCCATAGAGACCGCATTGAGAAACAGCCACTGCAGGTTAACGCGCTCCGCAACCGTGGTCCAGTTGTGCGGGCAAATACAGGCGAGTCACGAACATCCATTCGGATTGTTTGTTCGAGGTTGTCTCCTCTGGCCTCTGGGTCAAGAACCTAACCACAAAGCAGTGGTGGCAAGAAAACCTATTTAATGGCGGTTAACGGTCGCCATATCACAGTGCCGTCGCAGGGATTTTCGGCATTTTATAAGGTAGTCGGCGTGCCAGACCTCAGCCCTCCACGTCCTGGTAGCACTGTCACTGTTGGTTCGTGACTGCTTATTCGCCGGATCTGAAAGTCTGCTTATTTCGCAGCTAACCTTCACCGAAAGCCGTTCAACTATCTGCCACCTGTGGCCACGCAGGGTAGCCAGCAGCTAGGCTAGTTGCAATCATGTCTTCTTGCATGGGAAGCAGTCTATGACCGAATGGCTCACTTTACCAATATCTCTGTCTTCTCCGTGTACGCACCAACATCAGCTGCCGAATAGGATTCTCTCGCCGTGACCTGTTGATTGTTGCACGGGACTGGAATGGAAGGACTGGGCCCGGGGACTCGTCAAACAGTCACCTTATTGGCCGGCTTGGGTTTAGCTCTCGATGCGACAATGATGACAGAATTCTGAATTTTGCTGATCAGAACCAACCGTTTGTCACGAACACGAGTTTCCAACACCGCCACAAATATCTGCTCACTTGGTATTCATACGACGTTCATACCACATGTCAGATTGACTACATTCTAATTGGTTCAAGGTTCTGCAGCTGGGTTCACAATAGCAAATCGATGCGTGGTGCCGAAACTGGTAATACCCACGGTTATGACCATGTTCACGTTTGCACACGCCTGCACCAAAAATGTTAAGTGCGAGACGCCTCGATGTCACGAAAATCCGGCAACCCAGCACTGCTGGGGCCTTGAACACAGAAATTCGGTTCCATTTTATGACCAATGTTCATCACTGAAGACATCTGTCTATGGAGTCGCTGAGAAAATCCTTGGGTTTACTCAGCGACGCCGCAGTGATTGGATCAGCGGAAGAGCCCTACAGTTGTCTGCCCCAGACGGCTCGAGCCAGGTCCCGTAACGATGCTTCCTTCCGCCAACTGCGAAACATGACAGCAAAGTCAGCTAGGGATAACCGGCAGAAATATTGGTCTGGAATAGCGACGTCCATGGAAAAGGCCTCAAACGTCGGTGACACTCGCAAACTGTACCAAAATATCCACCAAGTTAGTGATAAACCCTTGACACTTAGTGACGCTGTTCGCGATGTAAGTGGTGACTTTATTGCTGACAACTCAGCCAAGATCGATAGCAAACGTGAGCGCTTCCAGCACCTTCTCAACTCTGATGAGCAACTAATCACACCCTCGCTATCCTCCGCACCTGAGTTTCATTCCTCGCCAGCCTATGCAGTGTCGTGCGACCCATTTCCAAGGGAGAAGTTGCCGATCCAAAACAGAGGCCACACAACAACAAAGCGCCCGGAGAGGACGGTATTCCCATAGAAATCTACAAGGCCTGTGTCGACACTCTGGTGCCCTGGCTTCATGAGGTGATTGAGCAAGTGTGGAGAGATGAAATAGTTCCTGATGACTGGGGTTCGGGCATCCTCTTGCCTGTCTTCAGGAAGGGAGATAGGACAATGTGCGAGAACTACTGCGGCATAAGCCTCATCAACGTTGCTGCGAAGGTCTTCACTACTGTCCTTCTCAGGCGGTTTTAGTCTGTGCGTGACTCTAGGACGAGGCCCAACCAAGCCGGATTCTGAGCTGGGCATGGATACGTGGACCAGATATTCACCCTGAGGCGAATTCTGGAATTCTGCCATGGCGACCAGCAAGCGACAGCATCTGTATTATTGACTTCGCTGCTGTGTTCAATTTTGTCCATCATGAGTCCCTGTGCCGAAAAATGGAACAAGACTGTGTGCCCGGTCAAAAATCATTTTTGCTTTGATCAAGGCCTACGATCGCTCCACCACTGCGCCAGTCCTGATCCATAACAATCTCTCTCAACCCTTCGATATCCGATCTGGTGTTCGACAAGGTTGCATTCTGTCGCCCATTTTCTTCAACTACGCCATTGACTGGATTCTCGGGAGGGCCCTACACGGTTCTGACGTTGTGGAATTTGCACCCGGACACCGCCTAGACTACGCTGACGATATCGCTTTGCTAGCTTCAAGTTTTGGTGATCTGCAGCCTGTGGTAACACAGGTGAGTGGGATCGCTATTTCGGTTGGCCAATCCATAAGCACTGGGAAGACCAAATTGTTTTCAAGCTGCATCCCTGACCAGAGAAAGCACCCCTAGGGATATATGGTTGTCAAACTTGCAGAAGTAGACAGTTTAAAATACCTCGGGGCGAGGATGCTGCCGAACGTACAGAGTAAGGACGACATTGTCTCCCGAATTGACGCTGCTCGCCGGGTTTTCTCAATCATTCGAAAGTGCCTACGGACCCAACGCGACCTCTCTGTCGCCACGAAGATCCGCGTATACCGTGTATCCATCCGGTCGGTCCTCCTCTACAGTTGTAAAAGCTGAGCTGTGCGCGTGGAAGATGAGCGAAGACTTTAGGTATTTGACCATCGTTGCCTGAGGGCCATCCTTCGCGTGAAGTGCACAGACTACGTCTCAAACAAGGCAGTCCGCACTCGCTGCCACAATATAGCCAGGATATCTCAGGCCATCCAAGAAAGACGACCGATGTGGTTTGGGCACGTTCTCCGTCGCCCACCTCACGAGCTGAGTTCTACTGCTCTTGATCCGGTGCCGCTGTCCACTTGGAGGCGTCGAAGAGGAGGTCAACTAAAAACCTGGCTCGATACGGTTCGGCAAGACATGGCGGCGGTGCTTGGGCCTTCGGTATTCGGCGTCCGTCGCTGGAGAAACGAATGAGTTGAGTTATCCATGTCTTCTGCCGTAAATCGTCACGCATGGAGAGGTACAATACGTGACATCATCGAGGCCGGCTAGATCCTACATGATCACAGCAGAATCAATTACAAGTGCAAATACAACAAAATATTATGTGACCCTATTAACCCAGCAACGAATGCTAGTCCTAACGACCACAATGAGTAGTAAGCGTTACGTCAGCATATAGTGCGGTCGCGTAGTACGCTCTGACGGCGATGACTCCTCCATATCCCCTGATTTAGTGAATCCTGGTATGTGCTTTATGGGGGCCAGGTCGTGCTGTGGCGCGCGAAGACGGGTACGCCGATCCGTCAGCCAATGCGCCCACTCCAACATCAGTCAACTGACTGGCTCGGATGGTGGTCTGATTGTGAGGGTGGGGGAGAGAAGGAGGTCGACAGCTTAGCGCATTTTGCTCACTATAAACAATCTGACGCACTTAAAACTATCACGGTGCGCTAAAAGCCGTGGCTTGGAAGGTTGCCAGCTGACGGGATAACTCGGACCGCGTGGTCAGCCCAATGTGTGTTTTGTGTGGAGTGGCTGACTGGCGGACTGATAGTTAGGCTGCAATGGCTCCTTCTTAATTTGGCCTTTATGGCACTCCCAACTCCGTGGGATCCGAGGCAGGTGTGTTGGTACACCCAGGGGTGACTCCGGCCGCGCCAGCCACCTGCGACCTCTCCCATCTCCGGTCTTCTTGACTCTGTTTTGACATGTCGAAATCGACGGTCGAACTGTCGTACACTCTGACTTACCCTTCGTTCCCTGAGTTGGGTCGCATATTGCGTTCCTGTCCGTCTTTCTAGTTAAAACCTACTTCTTTCTTCACAAAAAATTGTATATTTCATCATGTTAATCGAAATGTTCCCTTCTCTTTAAAGTTAACTTCGAAGATGTTACTGTTAAGTAGACAAATTTGAAAATAAAAAGTTTACGAATCTATTCTGGAAAACTTAATTGAGATTGCGTTGACATCAGAAATCAATGGAAACATATACACTAGAAAGATGGTAATTATTATAGTAGCAAACACGATATAAAGGGTTGAATTTACTCAGTAGCAAGTTAGCTAGCAACAAAGCAGTAAGTTTGTTTAAAAAGTCGTCATTATTTTGATAAACCTAGAAGTTTGGATGAAAAATACTTCTATGTTAGTTAAGAACAAAACCCACCAAAAGGATATTATAGAAAATGTTCTAACAGGAAAAATCTCAACGGTTAGTAGTTCAAGCAGTCTGGTCCTGTTCATTTTTAATTCGAGCTCCTGACATGTTGAAACGCGTGTGAGTTGGTTCGATATACTGACTCTGGGCATGGAAGATAAGCAAGATCATATGTTGTTTGAATGAAGGACTTCGCAGTCAGTAGAGCATAATAAAGCAACCGAACCTAGTCGAAAAAAGTTTGGTTATCAGACTTCCGAAGCACTGTGGGAAGGACTGAAGCCTAATTTTCGCCGAAAATAATTAGATGTATTGCTAAAAGAAGGCTGGATATAAGAGACAACATTGGTAGCACAGACATCCTTTGTACTAAGCCAGGAAGTAATAAACTAGAGATTTACTGTAACCGCCAACAAATTCCAAAATTGTAAAGCCAAGCAAGCACTCCCAAAATAGTACGTGAGCTTTCCAATTTTGTGACGAGCAATCTATTTCGGGGAGGGGGGGGGGCTAGGAGACATTAAATGACAAAGTGAAATTAGAACATGGAAAAGGTCAGGCTCAATTAGTAATTTTACCAAAATGCTGAATATTATGAGATAACCATGACCTGAAAACACTAAATGGATATAGGGTGAACCTGATGAGATATAATTCAATTCTTCATACAGTCAATTCTTGCTCCATGTCCAACAGCACTGACTGTCACTATTTGCAGTTTTTTCCATTAAAATCAAATTTTCGAAATTCAAAATATTGCGTATGTCTTGGCTTGCCTATGAGGTAGCGTAGGGAGATATAAATTGATACCTTAAGATTATTCATTGACTTTGTTTTCCGTTTTAAACATCCCATGGTTTTGTTAACAGTGCCTCGGAGAAGTTAAAAGTGTAATCAACTGCGTAAGCTGACCGAGGCTTGAAATTCTTCCACAGTTAGGCAAAAATACCACCGTGTACGAACTGATATGTTCGGTTCTGTATCCAGGCCAGGCTGTAATGTTCCCATTCAATGGTAAATGCCCTTCCACATAAATATGCACACTGTGTTTATACTCCCGTTCATACAGTAAAAAAGCACAAAGGTCGGTTTGGCGGTTAATTTGTGTCCGTTAAATCATTTTTAATACATTGATATGTTTATGAATATTGAATTATTATAAAATAACAGGGATAATTAATCTCTCTTGACATTTTGCGGTGCTCTTAGGCGTCTTTCTACGTGCAATTTAAGTCGAAGGGATTTTATAAGTCAATCACGTGACAACGGATCAAACCTCCACGGCCTTGTGCGTGTACATCCATAATGCTAACCTAAAGCATGTAGGACCTGTGTACCTAGCGAAGGATCCTTCACATTTATTGCGACAAACGGCGGCTGACCGAGCTTCGGTCCGCAAGAATTGACAGCGGATCGTGGTTTCGAGTCGGAGTACTGGGCTCAGATACATTATCATACTCTTGCATTTGACGGAGGCTTCGAGCCCATTTGTCCTGGTTCTGACAACACATATGGGTTTGACAAACTTAAAAAGCATAAATTTTGTATGAGCTGAACATTCAACTAGGAGCTCATCGTGGATAGTGTGATTTGCGTGCTACAGAGAGTTCTTTGTAGGGTGCGTTTGTGCCCAATATCCTCAGATCATCGGAAAAGGCAATTACTTATTCCCTTTCCTTTCTGTGCTATACTAAATACCAGGAAGATCTGAGTTCAGGAACCTCTTAAGGCTTCACATTATCTTCCTGTTGATGGACACAAAAGTATTATTCGCATAGTTGCACCTGACATTAAAAGAGCAGTGTTCGAATGCACGACCCTTTGATGAGGTATTCGAGACTTTGGCACGTCAAGTACATGCACGAACCTGCTCGAACGTCGAATTTCTCTTTTTCTCTCCATCTAAACCCCAACTTCATCTTTACTTCTTACCTCTCATCCGTTGGTTTTCCATCCTTAGGAAAGATCCGCCACTACAGAAATTTTCATTCTCTTCTTATTCAGGCCAAGGGCTAATCTATAGCCAGCACTGGTTGACTTCGTTGCACGCCTATGGAGAAGATTTTAATCGAAATTCTGGAAGAACTTTTCAAATCACTGTCTCAAGTCATGACTGCGCTAAGCATAAAATCAGTCTCGGCCAACAATCGAGTGCGACCGCAGTACCACTACCGGCAGACTGACAGCTCGATTTCCCATTTCTGGGTTTAGGCAGCCAGTAGCAGAATGTTTGGACGGAGTGGTGGGAGATAAGCAGATGCAAATTCATCGAAGGAAACAGAGAGCGGAAGTAGATAGAGGAGCTAGCAAAGGTTGATGAGCAGAAAACTGCCTTGCAACTCGTGGTGATTTAGTGCCACAAGTAGATGAGAATGAAGACATCGTGACACCTCTGGGACGTTTCCTCTCACCTCCCCGGAAGGTGCTCGCAACTGCACAGCATACTCACAAGTGGTTAAAAATTCGGCCGAACAACTAATTTTTTCAGAAATCTAATCAGTCAGGTCTGTCTCTGAGCTTAAAGGAAGCCTATTTACTACGTCGTGTTAGGCTATCCACCACCCATCATCTTCCTGATTGTGCTCAGGGGAAAGAAGCCTTGACATTGATGTGGCTAAATACACTGAGGTGACATTCAGCCTGTTCAATGGAAGCACTTCTATGGTAGAAACTAGTACTCTCCCGGAAGTCCGTCTCTTTCTAAAATCATCGTCATACCTTACACAGAAGTATGGAGATATCGGGTTGTCCCATTAGTTCATGCCATTTTTAATTTATTCAAAATTTTATCCCGTTAATATATACCTTTTGCAGAATAAATCGATTGTTGTTCACAATCTCCTTCCAACATTCACACAGGTTTTTAATCCTACGCTTGAAGAAATCCGTGGGTTTGGATGCAAAGAAGTCATTATCCAATTTTGAAAATCCACGTCGTTATTAAAGGATACTCCTGTCAAATTGCTTTTGAATGACCGAAAAAGATGGTAATGCGATGAGACATGTTCCGGAGAATATCTAGGATGTGAAAAACCTTCCAGTCGAGCTCTTCAGTGACATTTTAGGAGCATTTTTCAACGTCGGGCCCGACGTTCTCATGCTGCAAACTGACAAAATTTCGATTATTGGGATGCCTTATTGGATTACTGTATCTAGACAGCGAGGCTTGTGACTGTAAAGTTCTGCATTAATAGTTTGGTTATTCTCAAACAATCCATAATGGATACCTCCATTTATATCCCACAGCATCGTCTTGCGAGAATGAAGATCAGGTTTGGTTGGAGGTGTTACTTGCTTGTTGGGGTTTTGCCATTCTTCCTCTTGTTTCGTGTTCACATGCAAACACTATATTTCATCATAATAATATTCAGCATTAAAAATGGTTTACGCTGATGAGGACGAGGCGATGTCGGGCCAGAAACCTTTACACGCTGACTCTTGGCGTCCTAACTCAAAGCATATGGAAAACAAGAACCAAACTTTTGGACCATTTCCCATAAATTGTAGATATTGACCTATTGTTGATTTACCGTGTCTCATCTCTCTGGCTAACTTCCAAATCGCTTGAGGGTATTTGCATGGATTAAAGAGCCTTGTGAATATCCTAATCCAAGCCTGACTTCCATCCAGAGCGTGGAGCATCCATCCTACTGAAATAGTCTACTTTAAAACCGGGCAATCATTTCTGACCTGTTCGTTCAGCAATAGAACGTTCGCCAAAAACAGCATACATGTTCTAGCTGCTTTGATTCCTCTATTAAACTCGAATAAACGAAGGTGTCGGGAATTTTAATGTTGGTCGAGCTTACATTCCAGCTTCTTGGAGGCGAAAATAATTAAAATTATAAATTATAAACAAATGCTTAAACCTCTAAGCTAGAAGAGCAAAAGTTAGTATAATTTGAGTGCAACAAACAAAATATAGTATGATAAAAGTTTGAAAAAATTTAAAACCAAATAAACTTATGGGACAGTCCAACAAATGACCTTAAAAATAGGAAAGTATATAACACTTTTTTTACCAAACAAATTATGGCAGCATTGTTGACTGCGGTACTGATTTACTCAGTAAACTTTTGTTTTGGACACAATATGCTGGAAAAGGATCGATTACAAATGAGAATTTAGTCCCCGAACTGGACTTAAGAATCTCCGCAATAGGAGAGGCTGTATGTCCGATGCCGATGGTTGGACAGATCACCGCCTTGTCATCTCCCAGATGAGGCTCCGACTGCAACCCCGACGAAGGCCCCAAGGTAAGAGGCCGCCAGTGTAAGTTAAATACTCTTTTATTAAATTTTGCCTGCTCACCGTTTTGATTTCAGCAACCAACAACCGAGAAACTGGAGGACTCTGCATGCTCGAGATGATAACGCTACCGTGGAGACACGATGGTGTCAACTGCGAAATGTCATCCAGTCCACCGCCCTCGAATGCTGGACGCGCACACTCGTCGACACCAGGACTGGTTTGACGACAATGACGCTGACATCAGCAACTGCACTCGCGGAGAAGAATAGACTACACAAAGCCTACATGGACCTTCGAACTGACGCCACCAAAGCAGCCTTCTTCAGATGGCGCTCTTGTACAACAACGGTTGCGGGAGATGCAGGATGCCTGGATGATCCGGAAAAGGCTGAGGAAATCCAGGGTATGCGGACCGCAATGAAATGAAAAACTTTTTCAAAGCCATCAAAGCCATCTACGGCCCGTGTATCAAGGGGTCCGCACCGCTGCTCAGCTCTGACGGCACAACACTGTTGACAGAGAAATCGCAAATTCTGAAGCGCTGGGCCGAGCACTTCAGAAATGTCCTTAATTGTTCATCAGCCATCTCCGATGCTGCCATTGACCGGCTCCCTCAAGTGGGACACGAACAATGACCTGGATCTGCCCGCCTTCCCTACCAGAAACCATCCGGCCGTGCAGCAGATTTCCAGCGGTAGCACCGGATCCGACGCAATCCCACCGGAAGCATACAAGCACGGTGGGTCCCTCGGCTGATGGCAGAACCTCACAACACTCTTTCCAGGAGATGTGGCACCAAGGACAAGTTCCTCAGGATTTCAAAGACGCTACCATCGTCCATCTCTACAAACGGAAGGGGAAACCGGCAACTCTGTGGATAATCACAGAGGCATCCTGTTGCTCAACATCGCGGGGAAGATCTTCGCCCGTGATCCTTCTCAATCGTCTTTAACGGTCACCTAGAGCAGGGCCTGCTTCCGGAAAGCCAATGGCTTCCGCCGACACCGCGGAACAACCGATATGACCTTTTGCCGCCCGCCAGCTACAAGAAGCGGCCAGGAGATGAACTCACCCATACACTACTTTTGTGGATCTAACGAAAGCCTTTGACACGGTGAATCGTGACGACCGTGGAAAAGTCATGCAGAAATTTCTGTTGTCCTAAGCGGTTCACGCACATGGTACGTCAGCTTCATGACGGATGATGAGCGCCACTGACAACGGATCGGCATCCGAAGCATCTGCAGGACCAACGGAGGAAGCAGGGCTCGCGTACTGGCCCCCACCCTCTTCAGTCTCATGTTCTCGGCTGATGCTGATGGACGCCTACCGTGATGAGCAGCCCGTGCATCCGCATCAGCCTACAGAACTGACGGGCACCTTCTCAACAGTCGGCGTATGCAGGTCTCCAACGCGCGTGTCTACGACTACAGTCCATGACTTGTCTTCGCGGACGACTGCGCCCTTTAACACCGTGACGAGGAGGACATGCAAAGCGAGCATGGACCTCTTCGCCGAGGCTGCGCTGATTTTGGATTAACAATCAGTACAGCCAAACAGTTGTCATGCACCAGCCGCCACCCAGCGCAGAATACAATGCCCTCGAATCTATGTCAACGGTGCTCAACTCAAAAACGTGGAAACCTTTCGCTATCTAGGAAGCACGCATGTCGCGCAACACGAGAATCGATGACGAGGTTGCCCAACGGATCTCCAAAGCTAGTCAGGCCTTCGGCCGGCTGCAGTCCTCCGTCGAAATCGCCACGGCATTCACCCTGAACACCAAACTGAAGATGTACTAAGGCCGTCGTCTTGATCGACACTTTTACGGAGCGGAAACCTGGACCGTCTACTCGAAACTGCCAGGAAGCTGAATCACTTTCATCCCTCAGCTGCCTCCGCAGAATACTCTGAAGCCGAGATGGCAGGATCCCGACACGGAAGTCCTGGAACGGGACTGGAATCCTCAGCACATCCATGCCATGCTGAGGCAAGTGCAACTGCGATGGAGCGGCCACCCGGTAAGAATGGACGACGAGCGACCACCCAAAACGACTTTTTCTACGGTGATGTCGCTAGCGGGTTCTCGCAGGGCAGGGAGGTCAAAAACGACGCCATTAAGCGACACTTTCGAAGACATCGCTGAAGCTAACTGCAAAATCAACTCTGCGGGACCTGGGAGGACCTCGCCCAGGATAGGACTGGCATGGAGAAAGATAAGTGAAGACTGGTTCAGCGATCTATGGAGGCCAACCGGATCGCCGCCGCCATGCGCCAAAAGAGCGGCAACAGTCACCAGCGCCCCGACCAACACTCGCCAATGCCCAGGCTCCCGCCAACGCCCGCGCCGCTGTCAACGCATCTTCCGCGCGAATCGGCCTGGTTGGACATCTTCGGACGCAATGCACAAACAATCCGGATAATTCCACTGCACCAAATTCTGCTAACCCTCCTTCTGACTCTACCCTCACTCCTGTCATCAATCCCATTGCCCCACCATCACAGAGACCACATCCATCTACTCATCGCCTGTTACCCCTACCACCGCAAACCACCACCGCCTTCACTACCACCACCACCACCATCAGCGATGGGGAATCTCTCCTAAGCTGTACCTCAAATGCGACCGCACATTCACCCTCACGAATCGGCCTGGTCGGTCACTTGCGAATACATCGTACAGAGACTGCGTGAGCCAGTGCCTGAGCACCATCACACAGCAGAGGTCGTCGCCTCCACTGCCTCACTGTCCTCGCGCATTCACTCACCGCATAGGCCTATTCGGTCACATGCGCATCCATAACAGCGGAATTAACCACAATGCCGACAACACCGATACACCATGCACACCCTCCGCTCCTGCCATTTCCCAGTGCCCTGCCACCCCACTCACCAGCAATGACATCCTCCCAGCCTCTACCGATTTCTCCTGCCCACACTGAACCTGCAACTTCAACTCACGGATCGGCCTGGTCGGTCACCCTGCGAATCCATCGCATGGAGGCTGGTGAACCAGTGCCTGGGCTCCGACATACAGTCGGACGTGCCCGCCTTCACTGCCCTAACTGCTGCACATTTACACACCGCATGGGCCTATAGGGACACATGCGCTCTCCATGACAACCTCCCGGTAAACCACCGTAGGCTAACCTACATCAGCGCACACTACCTACACCAATGCATCGACAACACTCTCACAATCACCATTTACTATTGGTATATCACGGTTTCTAGAAACTGTGGCTGGAAGTCTGCCAATCTGACGCTTCCACTCAGACTCACGCCGTCGGCTCAGTGTATGTGCTGTGTGTCGAGTGGCTGACCAGTGAACTGGGGAGTCAGATTTGCGATGGCTGCTCCATATCCCCTGAGCTTTGTGAATCCTGGTGTGTGCGTTATGCGGGGCCAGGTCGTGCAATGGCGCGCGAAGACGGGTACGCCGATCCGTCAGCCAATGCGCCCACTCCCACATCAGGCAACTGACTGGCTCGGACAGTGGTCTGATTGTGGGGGTGGGGGAGAGAGTGAGGTCGAGAGCTCAGCGCATTTTCCTCACTATAAACAATCTGACGCGCTTGAAACTATCACGGTGCGCTAAAAGCCGTGGCTTGGAAGGTTGCCAACTGACGGGATAACTCGGACCGCGTGGTCAGCCCAATGTGTGTTTTGTGTGGAGTGGCTGACTGGCGGACTGAGAGTCAGGTTGCAATGGCTCCTTCTTAATGTGGCTCTTGTATGGTACTCCCACTCCGTGGGATCCGAGCCAGGTGTGGTGGCACGCCCAGGGGCGGCTTTAGGCCGCGCCAGCCACCTGCGCCCTCTCCCATCTCCGGTCTTCTTTGACTCTGTCTTGACACCGGACTCAGGTGGGGGAGGAGAGAGTGCGGTAGCTGCAGCGCAAGGCTACTATCACTTAAAACTAATTCACGCGCAAGTCACCGTCCCTGCACCACCTGGTGTGGAGCATACGGTGGACCTCGTCGAAATCGACGGTCGAACTGCCATGTCCGTAATATTCCATTATGCACAACACAGGAATTACAAATTCTCTAGTGCCACGTAGTTACTTTTTAGGTCAAGATATACAAAATCGTTGGCTTCATCTACAAGTAGGGTTCTTGACGAGCTTACTGGAACGCCCTACTTACCACAAGTCCAAATATACTATGTCTTTGTATCGCAACGAATGAACTGGTAAATCCATGGCAATTTTTCTCATAGTTACATGGTTTGAAATGTTCATCCTGTTTTAACAGCATCTTCCTTAAACTAAGGAGTTGATCTGATTTATACGTTGTCTTCCTAAGCAACTAACGGACAGAAGTTTTATATGGATATTTTCCTTCCTTAGGGAAAAAATGTCACATGCACATTACTACCTCACTCTAACACAAGTATTATGCCATCGAAAATTTTGCTCAGGATGAGCCACCGTATGAATTGGTGATCTTTCAACCAATCTTAATACTCGGTCAACGATAGAATCATCACTTACTGCGAAAAAATACAACTGTATGGAGTAATTTCAATTGGCATACTACTGGGAGCAATATTTATTTGGTGAAACTCTGGATTTCAGCAGACACGAAAATTTTTGTTATGAACTACAAAGCAAGAGAAGAAGAAGAAGAAAAAGAAGAAGAAGAAGAAGAAGAAGAGTGTGTTTATTGGTGAATGGGCATTCACACATCAGTTACGGGACCTACTCTAGAGCCCCACCGGCAGCCGCACAATGATTAGCATTAGGCAAAAGAAAATTATTGACAAAGAAAAGGGAGACTTTAATGGCCATTTCTGGTTTACTAACCGTCATCAGCCATTCATGCCCAACCGCAAGGACAAGTGAATTCCGTAAACAATCGATGAGTGTCCATCTACCAATGTTCCTCTTGCCGATCGAAACCTACAAGACAAAGAGCCTGTTGAACAATGGTTAGACTGTTGGAATTCTACTCAACAGGTCGCGTGTTCGAGTATCGGGTGGCGCAACACCTGGGGCTGGGTGTGGCTGGCTGGTGAGGGCTAATAAGCTAGAAATGCCCAGTACAGTTTCCCTTGTCTTTTGCTAATTTTCTTCCGCCCACCTTATGTTTATTCCTATCACTAACGATTTTGGTAAATTTTGCTAATGTCCGTAGGAAGTAGGTTGAGATAACTATACTCTGTTGGAGTGAAGTCAATCATAAATATGATTTACAAAAGCAAAGTTCAGGAACCGCTCTAGGTAAAAAAAATTCCCCGTAATCTCATGCTGTAGAAACTTTTGGTCAGTAAAAATTCTCAGCAAGTTTTATCCATCAGCATAAAACTTCTTAGTAGGATAGTCGAAAAAGTTTGACTGTTGACTTCAGGAAGCTCAAGTTGAGGTGCACGTCGTGATCTACGCAAATCAGGAGGAAATGTCAGCCTTTCAGTATAGGTGTGAGTCCGCTCTCTCGGTCCCAAAAGTGGTTGGTCGTCTGCGGATGGCGTTGCTCATTTACTTAACCCTCTACTTACAGTCAATAATGCAAAACAACTGCCCTTCTTTTTCCGTAAATTACGGAACCCTTCTGACCACCGGACAATTTCTGGAGAGTGAAAGATCAACAACGACCGTCTCGGCCACTGCGGTCATTAGTCTCTTAATCAACAGAACTCTTGGCAAAAGGCTCGGCCCGCTAACTCACCCACCCCTTTTCCGACTGTGGCCACAGCGTGAGAAATAGCGGAAAGAGCGTTAGATGCTTAAATGTGAGACCTCGTCCAAGCACACCATCTCTTGAACCAGTTGTATTTGTGCGCTACATATGACATACCACACCCACGGGAAATCCATTGGCAGTCATGCAAACATTGTAAACGACAACAACAATAAAAAGGCCATGGACACTGGAATTTAACTCCTACCGAGCCGAAAATATCCAGATCGTAGTTACTACACACGAGTTTTGGGCGGGAGGGGTAGTGTCATGAGCAGGGACACGTGTTGCAACTGTGCGGGCAGTACAGGTTCTGTTATGGGACTGGGTGGCCGTTTCACGACAATACGCTGACAGAGATTCAATGCTGCAGACTGTTGCGATCAGAGAGGTAACATAAATGACCCTACTTAGGCCTGCATTCGTTGCTGAACGCTCACCGATCGCTAACAGAACTCACTCGTTCCGCTCTGCCTTGAGGCTCACTCTTGAGCCCAGCCAGCTGTCACGCAGCTGCTAGTAGTATAAGCGGCAGATGAGTATTGCCGGTAAAGACAAGGGAGACTGGAATGGCCATTTCTGGTTTATTAATCGTCGTCAGCCAGTCATACCCAACCCCAGTTGGTGCACCACCCGAGGATTGAACCCGCAACCCGTTGATCAGAAGTCCAACGCTCTAACCATTTAGCCATGGGTTCGGTGTCAATATTTCCGATCTAAACCGGCAAGACCACGAGGCCCTGGTTCAATGGTTAGAGCGTTAGACTTCTGATCAACGGGTTGCGGGTTCAATCCTCAGGTGGTGCACCACCTAAGTATGACGGGCTGACGACGGCTAATAAGCCAGAAATGGCCATTCCAATCTCCCTTGTCTTTGTTGGCAATACTCATCTACCATTTAGGTCTGCCGGAACAGGCACGGCCAAGTCATGGCACGTACTTATGCGCACTACCCTGACGCTTGCCACCAGGTGCATCTGTGAGCCTGATGGGTACTTCTACTTCGTCTCAGCCTGACACATAGCTCACAGCTGCGATTCCAGGACGCGTGCTCAACACGGTGCCACACCCCCTGTTACGTCCTTTATGAAGGATAAAGCAGGCGAGGGAATTTAATAGGCGTATCTTCGCACCCGGTTGATCCTGAACTGATCCGCATCCGTCCTCTCAATGCCTCTCCCTCCTCCCCCCCCCCCCCCCCCCCCCAATAGAAAGCGCTATGGGGAGGCCGATTTGAAGTCTTGTAGGTGAGTCAGACTAATTTGGTTCAGTCACACAGACGCCCAACACCTGCATTCGTTCTCTCACCCTCAGCAGCTAATCGGGGCACGGATCGGCCTCGATGAACATCTGTACACCCAGTGAAAGAAAAGCATACCGCCTCCAACATTACCAAGTACCGTCTTCACTATCAGCATCACCAATGAGTGCATTCCTCTCATCCCATCCCTTTTCTATTTCCACCAGAAATATGGACTTGGTTCTGATCTGTTTTCACCTGAAAATGACGGAAATCTCTTGCACTGAGGTCAGCGAACCAAGGCCAGGAGTATTGACATCAAATCCTCTCGCACGCCTCGTCTACTCACATTACCCGTGGACATTCAGATACTGAATGGGCTTTTCGGTCACATGTCTTACAGTGACAGTGGGATTCGCCACAGCAGGGTCACAAGCAGCTCACATCCTACACCCTAAAACCAATCCATCACCAGCACTACGAACTCGGGCACTAACAGCGTCGACACCACCATCAGCTCAGTAGCCATACTCTCATTCCGCTTTACCGTCACCGTACACTTGAATCCTGCATCGGATTGGTCAGTTACTTGCTAATTCATGCCACTGATACCGATGAACAAGTACCAGGAGACCCCGCATACGCCCATCCCTCCCATCTCACCTGCCCACACTGGCTCAGAACATTCGGCCAACACATGGGTCTGCTTGGCCATGTCGTCTCGAACGAACCTCCTCAGTAAAACAATGCCATATGTACCCAGTCGCAACAGTTTTTCCTAGTCACGCACACCTCTGTTGTATACATTAACCACGTACCTAACGGAGGGCACACAGCATTGATGCTTTGCGCTTAACTTGGCTTTAGTTTGTCTGAATTGTGCAACGTCTATCACACACACTCTTCCCTCACCCATCAGGTCAAGACGGCTGGAGTTGGGCTCAGGCACAGGGGTTGAAATGCTAAACAATCCGTCTGCGCATGCCACACATTCTATTTAGTCTCCACTGCATGAGCAGGATGGCTTCGGAGCTCACGTGGGTGGTCACGTGGTCACATTGCCACAGTGGTCACAGTCTGACTGTCCGTCCTGAGATAGACTCAGTTATCCCGTAAGTTGACAACTTTACAAGTCATGATAGGTTGTGATTGGTTCGGGTGCGTGAGATGCCAAGATTTACCGTTGGTATTGATTTTCAAGTGTTCGCCTCACGCTGTCTTCCCTGCCGCCCATGCGCCGGTTGACTGTCCGAGCCTGTCAACCAGCTGGTTAAGGGACTGGAAACAGTGGCTCTTCTACGCATGCCACACATGACCAGGTTCATACATCATGTGTTATGCTACTGGAAGAGCCATGCGGATATCCCACGATGAGATTGCCATACAGGCCATATTGAGATGGCGCCGTTGTAGTCCTCAAGCGAACTAGCGAGATGAATGGCGGAACAGGCGAGCCTTTGGGCCTGTTTGCCACAAGCTGTGGCAACAGAAGCGAGGACGCAACATCAGAGATGCTGTCAACCCGGGTGTGGACTGACATCCTCGAGGTCGCACGCTGACGTGACAGATGAGTGTGGCCGCCCGCTGTTTCTGCATGCGTGAAGGCAGGGCGTGTGCGCTCAGCTGTGGCTCCCAGTTTCACACACTCGGTGTTATGCTAACCCCACGGGCCTACATGCGGATGATTTGGATGCCTCGACTGGTAGAGCCAGTGTGAACCGGAGAGGGGAGGCGTCTGACGGGATGCCAGGTGGGGGGCGGGGAGGGGAAGGTGCGAGGATAAATCGGAACATTCGGCCTCGACCATCAACAAACAGCTCAAGCGCCCGTAGGACACGGTTGCAGTCCTCACGCCCATCATAGTGAAAATTATGATTTTGCGTTTGCGGGCTGATTCTGCAATATGCTCCATCTCAACCTCGTTGGTCGGTTCTCTGTGAAAGCGGACATGCATACGTGGACGTTATTTTGGCCAGAACGTAATATGTGACAAAACTCAGGGAACAAAGGATAGGTCAGCGAGTAATATGGGATCGGTGGCTGAGTGAAGAAGCGGAGAGTGCCAACCGAATCCTAACCTTATCCATTGGTTTCGTTACGGTTAGAATTCATTGCCGGATATATATATATATATTTTGCCTTGACACGTGTGCAGCTTGCAAGATCCGGCGTCTGTACCAATATATGCGATATCATTCCTAGCTGATTTGACCCGCTTTTATTCGGACCCTCAACGGTAGTAAGAATGAGACCCGATCAGGGCAATCTTTCATCGGCAAAGTAAAATGGATGCGTTTTGAAACTACCACGGTGCCCTTATAGTCGCTGATTGGAAAGTTGTCATTTGACCCGGTACTTTGTGTGGCCCTACTAACTCGGCAATGAATGCTAACCCTAACGAGCACAATGGCTAAAGTTAGGATTACGTTGTCTTATAGTACGGTAGCTTGGTTTGCTTTATTCTCTTTCCTTTGCAGCCATTCTCTTCAATTATTCAGGGATCTCGAGTTTTAAACTCGACATGAAATGTTTTATCCAGCAAAGTTCTTGACACGTTTCTATCTCCAACCTACTTATGAACCAAAATTCTTTGGGGGTAATCCCGCTCATCACTGAATAGGTAACCCATTTAAAACCTAATGTGCAGCACTATTTCTCTATCTAAGGTGAATTTGAACCATAGTGACCATTCTGACCTCATGGTAACAAAGAATCCATCTGACCTTAATCCCCTTTTACTTTCAGTCCACATAGGCTGCTGCCGTTTCACTCCCAGTTGGTGGGACGTGGTTTAAACTCCTTGTTGGTCCGTTTTAAAAAAACTGTGGCAGCAGCGGCATCTTACGCAGAAATTTGCAACACCACTAGCATGCATGTGGAACTGAACTGTGTTTGTGTCTGTTCCGGAAACCTCTGCCCTTTGCATAAATTTGGGCGGTGCATATGAACACGCACTCTTGAAATTTCGACAGTTGACAGCGTGGGACGAAACGACTGTTGAAAACGCCAGTCGGAATAGGAGTTCGTAATTTAAACACCATTACCACCCGGCAGGCCTGATGGACCCGTCGGGTGGCAAGAAAACCTGACGGCACCTCGGGTCCAGGCAGTTGCGTATGTGCCCACGAGATCCTCAATTCGGCTATTGCAAAGTATGGGGCTGTAGTAGGCAGTTCAGAAAAGGACAAAGTTAACGTTTTTTTCAAGAAGCGTTAATCCCCTACGAACTGCACGTGAATGCCGTGCTGTAGACGTTGTGAGAAGGTCCCTGTGCGACTGAGTGTTGGCTAACCTCTCTTCTACCTGCCGTCAACCTGGTGAACGCTAGTTGAAACTATAGGCTTTTAATTCGTCGATGGGTTAAATGATTTACTATTCTGTGGCCATCCTGAGAAACAAGGAGTCACTGACTATTTGAAGCTCAAACTGTCTGGGCAGTTCTCCGTGAAGTTTTCGTAAACGCACTAGAAGTTGAAACAAATAAGCTGACGAATTATTTCAGGGGGAAGAATACATACGATTTTAGTTATTTAATTCATTTTAAATGCATACAGCTTGGTTTTCGAAGAAATCATTGAAAAGGTGTACCCATAAACTAATCGAAGTACTTTAAGTGAATTCCGGCGATGAGCATAGCCCCTCGCAGTTTCGTCATGCAACAACGGCAACAGCAGTTTGGCGAAAGGTGCGCCTGCGCTTTTGACTAGTACCTACTTTAGAAGCTTTGGTTACCTATTGCTTATTGTATACAATAATACATATATACATATGTATACATCTAGGATTTTTCGTCTGTGATTGCATATCCCCTTCAGCCTGAAAGAGATTACAGGGCAGCGAGACACTGGTAAACTCCAGTTCGATGATCATTTAGGCTCATCGGTTAGGCTTATTTGTGGGCCACCTGCATGGTTGTGCATCATGCGTTGGCAATGAATATTCAGTTTTTAGACACAGAAATGCATTTCCTCAGAAGATACTGTTAGACAACATAAAAGATATTCAGGGGGATTTCTTAGTCTTCCGCTTCGAGCACAACTTTGTTTTGAAAGTGAAAGCGTCCTCCTCGCACATTTGCCTCAGTATTGTCCTATGAGGCCTTCTGCAGTGCTAACTATATGGCTATGGTTATAACTGCACTCACAAGTGCGTTAATCCTGTTGCGAATATTCTTTCTTCATACTTTGAAGCTGGAGAAGCGCCAAAAGTCCAAATAAGTACCGTTCCTATTTCCTGTGATTATGCGATTAGTGTGCAAGAGGTGCAGCTTGTAATTGCTTCCACAGTCTTTACCATGCAGTTTCTGGAGACAATCCAACTTATACGTTTGTCCAACATTAGTGCGTCAACCTTTAACTATTCAGGGAATGTCAAAGACTCAGTAACTATCTACGCACTGGCAAAATCATGGAATTACATCCCTTTGTTTTGACAAGCAGTGTGCTAATACCTGGTTTATTACAACTCATGACACATGACAAAATCCACTTCCAAATGGCCCTGAATTTCCCGACCACTGCAAACGAGCTCGGGCTGCAAGTACTGATCCTTCAGGTAACTGCGTCCCAGCCCTACTTTCCAGTGTCCAATATTTATCTCTTGGGCTCCTGGAGATATTCACAGAAGAGGGATAGGAATAAAAGGAAGCCTGTACCCTCCAAGGGTGATAATATTTCAACAAATAAGAGAGAACCCAGAAAAGCGCCGCAGAAAAAGCGCGCATGTGGGAGTTGAGTCAACTCGCAATAATTTCTAAAGTAGGTAGGCAGTCCACAATAGACAACAGGAGTGCATACATTTGGGCGCTCGGAAACAGTCAAATGACAAAGCAAACTACTGAAGCATTAAGGAGCCGTAGTTACGATAGTGTTATGTGTAGTCTATGCTGATGCTCATGGAGCCATGGTGGAGAAACTTGGAAAAGCTTATTCAGGTGAGCTTTCTTATACGTAGGCACAGGAAACAATTATAAATTAAACTGTATCAAATAACTTATTGGTTGTGAGCACTGTTATATCATTTATTTCGGGAAATTAGTATTTGGTTAAATGTATTACCCAATGTTTAAAGAGCCTTATCAACTAGATTACTGCCCCTGGAAATAAATGATAGAAATAATTGTTAACCGTGGTTCTTTGAAGGTCACATTGCCAGTTATAGTCTTTAAAAGGAAGAGTATTCTGTTTTATAGGAAAAAATTGCCAATTTGCCTACTTTCGGGTTATTTTTTGACGCAAAAAAGGAGACCCGATCACTGGACCAAGAGCTTTATTAGCCTGACGTTTTGGATTCTCAATCGAATCCGTCATCAGAGACAGATTCAGATCACGGAGCAAATACTTTGTGAATAATTCCTGTAACTCGCCTCCTCGCTTTTATTAATATTTGCTAGAGTAAACGTGCAGTCTATTGTCGCCGCGTTTATTTAGTCTGCCTGCGAAACCTGCCGATTTTTCCAGATTTCTTGAAGTATTTTGTTATTTTCGGACCAAAATTGTATAGCACATAAGCAGAGTTAGAACATATCTTACTGGGAACATGCATTTGAGAGGTTTTGGCTTGCAGACTGTCATGCAAATTCTCAATAAAATTTTAGAAAACTTTGACAGATGAAAAAGTTATAGACAAATTTAAATCGATGCTTTAGGTCGAAGAGGCAGGACACATTCCATCCCTGGATGCTTTGTTGATGAGGGGATCCGTTGGTAAAATCTCACAAATGGATCATCTCGGAAACACTTACCTGAGGCAATAGGCATGATGACATCCCTGGGCAACTCTTAAACGGAATTAATAAAGAGGCACGTAAATAAGGTAATCCAGTGAACCCCTCATACGCTAAACTGCAGACAAAATTTTCAGTTCGACCGTCGCCAATGACGATGGCCACCGCGTACTCCACATAGTGGACGCAGCAGAGATGATTTGCACGCAAATTAGCCTGCAGTGAAGCAGACTTTTGATGCATCTATTGCACTCACTTCCCCCACCCTTTTTGCCCTAAGGGCAGGACAAAGCCAAGGTTATGTGGGGGGGGGGGGGGTAGATGCTGCGGAATACAAAAATATACTGGCCCGTTTGCGGATACCAAGCACGATCTTGTTCACACATCATGTACCAGGTTTCCGTAGGGGCGACTGGGACCTCAGATGAGTGAGTGTGTCATGAGGGCCACCTTGAGAAGAAGTAATTTTAGTCTGACTTTCAATATGCCAGTCATGCGAAAATACTCTCCAGAGGACCTCCTTTTCTCATCAGTTGGCAACCTTCCAAACCACGGTTTGTCAAACTTGTCATACTGAGGAATGCGCTGGGTTACCTTGTGGGTGGATTCCTCAGTGTCGGCCGCAGTCTCTCTCTCTCTCTTTCCTCTCCTATGCACCAGTGGACTGTACAAGGCTCTTTATCATCTGCGGATGGGATTGGACGCAGCGGCTGACAAAGTTAAATAGCCCGGCTGCGCTTGCCATGCGCACCAGCTGGTCTCCACTTTATGTGCCAGATTAGGTCAAACAATATGCTCCCAACATTAGTGAGGCGTACATGTTCTGTCATGCTGTGTTTCGTCCGTCATATCGGACGTGGTAAAGCGGTTCGCACGTCTGCTGGAGAAGAGAGACATTAATGTTACAACGAGGTGTCACGTGTACGCGTGTGGTTTAAAGCAGGTTCGCATATAAATGATAAGTATGTGCGCGTACATATAGGATAAGGTTTCGTAATGGAATACTAACTATGGTAGATTCGCGATCTCGTGAAATGCTAACCAAACTTTTGGTGTTTTTTAAAAAAATACTTAAGTAGGGTTGTAATATTAATTATCGTACAACCTTATCCCAAAATCTTTCAGCCATTTCAGAATGCAGCCTTGTAAAGGGCTACTTTCCGATCACCTGCAAACCTAAACTTTAAAAAACTGACTAGTTGATTAGTATTTTTTTCTGATTGATTTTCGATGCCCATATAAATTCAAATATATTTCATAGAAAAAATGCGTGAAAATATTCTTTTTGGTATTCATTTGTTAGAAAATGACGTCTCCCTCAAATATTATAATTTAAAAAGGCTATATTTCGGTTTTAAAAAAATGTGCACTTACCGAATAATTTAGAATCTAACCTATTTTCGTGCATTAAGGGTTTCCAAAGTACATTATATATACCTTCCGTCTAAGGAAAATCACCTATTTCTCTGCGCTATGCGAAAGAGGTCACGTAGTGCTCATACAATTTTTAAGTGAATGTGGATTGTGCTATATATTTACAGACAGAATTACTAACTGGATATATATGATGGTTAATGGATGGAGATTTTAGAATCCTTAAAAAATAACTAATATAAACTTTTTTAAACCGCAAAATACACCTTTTTCACGGATAAAATTTGAATAAGGCGAAATTCGGTAACACATGAGTAGAAGAGAGAAGAGTTCCATGCATTTTTAGAAATGCAATGAATATCAGAACGAAACTCGTTCAAAATTTAGCATCATAAATCGACTTTACTATTTTGAGCTTAGGATGTAATATTGTGAGTAATATTACAAACCTAATTAGCTAGGTTTTTTGAATCAAACACGCATTTCAGAATTTCGATTGACATTTAATGGGATAGCAAATCTATGGTTTATTGTTTTACTAAAGCGCACATGGCTGATCAGATCTATGTAATCGCCGAAAAGTCCTATGACAGTGTGAACAGGTAAGACGGGAGCAATAGGTGCACGTTTGACTCCTGGCATCAGTTTGACGATTTCAGTGCGATGGATTTGCATGCTGCTGGATTCCAATTTATGTTGACGGTAAGGAGAGGATGAGACGATCACTACTGACCTGGTGGTGGTTGCGATGGTACTAGTTACTACGGTGCTGGTGGACTTGGTAGCGTTTTTGGTAGAGTAGCTTTCGGATGAGAGTTGGTGGTTGGAGCCCACATTTTTGATGGAAGTGGAGGAGCAAGGCAGTGATCTGTGTCGTTGGAATCGGGTAGGATGGGTTGAAATTGTGCTGAGTTCTCAGATGTCTAAAGAGGCAAATCTGAGCCCGGAAAAGTAATTTAAAATATTGATAGGATGACTGGGATTTTTGTTTGCGTAGTTAGTTATTAGCATCTGAGCCTCGTGGGCCGCTCATTTTGCCTTATCAGTAGCTATTCGGTTGGTGTCAACGATAGCTGCTCCGGTATTTAAGGCAGCATATCAAACCTGCCGGCCTTGGGTGAGGTCCTCCCAGATCGCAGGGTTGATTTGAATGTGATTACTGCAAGTCTTCAAGTCATCCTTATTGCGACGCTTTTGTCCGCATCCTCTGCGAGCATCCATAGAGATGTTACCATAAAATATCCGATTGGGTAGGTGCTCTTCTTCCATCCTCACGCTGTGGCCGCCACCCAAACACAGTTACATCTGCATCAGCATGTCGTGGATATGGAGAACACAGGCTCTTTCTAGGGCCTTAGTGTCAGAGATCCTTTCCTGCCACTTCAACTTCGGTATTCTTCAAAGGCACCTGATTTACAAAAAACTTGCGTCTCCATGCTTGGCTTTCATAGGCATTTCAGGTCTCCGTACCGCACAAGAAAACAGCTTTGTGCATCCGCCTTTTTTGTGTTGAGTAGGAAGCTGTTACGGTTAAGTGCTTCAGTTGGCCGAAGACCTGGCTGACTTTGAGGATTCGACTTGTAATTTTGGGGTTGATCTTGATGTTTTTCGAATTCGTACTTCTAAGGTACGGGAATGTGTTCGTTGTTAGGGGATGATTTTTATTGATATTGATAGCGGTTTCGTTATAAACACAATTTAGCACAGATTGGAGCATGATCATTGCCTTTTCGTTGCTGATATTCAGTCAGAAATTGAAACAGTTGAGGGTGAAAAGGTCCGCACTCTGCCGCATGCCCTCTTCAATTGTGGTGCTCAACGAGCAGTCATTCGCGAATAATACATCGTGGAGGCTGGCCTTAAATGCTCTAGAAGAAGCCTGCATGTGACGGATGTTCAGCTGCTTCTCATCGGTTCGGTAGTCAATTGTGATTCTAAACTGCTTCTAATGGGACGTGCCCACAAGTATAACAGTGAACATTTGACCGAATACGGTGTGAGAATGGCGCCATCCTCACACATTTAGCTAATTCGGGGCATCCAATGAAGCTTTTCGTGCGATATATGAGGTCCCACCAAGCCACCTAGGCTACGGAGCCAGGTTCTGTTAGCAATAGCAGAAGTGACAGCTATCAGGTTACGAAAGGTCGGTCTCATGCGCACAGAAGAACCCCATACAAGCTCCGCGTTTACCGTTGCCAAGGGCCAACTAAGTACATGCACAGCCCCCTTCCCCCGAGATTGACTCTTCGGAACCCTTACTGCCTCTTATTGTTCTTATATTCCCACACAACACTTGTGCGTTAAGACGAACTTTACTCGATTTCTCTAATCTCTGACATTTTACCTCGACCCCGTTCCCAGCTAAGTGTACTGGCTAGATCATAATTTATCGTGGGCAAACGTATGCTCGCTAACTAGTCTTCTGGAAGTTAGACCATTCAAAAATTCCTGATAATAAATGTACAGTATGCGTGAGCTGCCATAAGCAAATGCTACGAAGTTATTTTAGGCCACTTTATCTACAGATACCAAAACCATTTTAAAAACTTGCGTCACTTACACATGGGCCTTTTGACTAAGAATACGTCTGTAGACTAGACAGCTTTTCTGTAAAGCGACGGAGTTCTGGAATGCTTGAATTGATTTCAGATTCATTTTCCTGTCCAGTAACGCTGAAAATATTCTTAGCCACTATATTGTTTCTTTAAAGTACAGGTCAGAACTTGAGATTTTCCGGATTTATTTTTCAAGCCAAAGATGCAAGCCTATTTCCAAAAAATACACGTTGAACCGCGACCATATTATTTACGGAAGCATATTATTCAAAATAATAAGGAGTATTCATCTCAAAAAAATAAAAAATAAGTTAATTTAAATCAAATTACTGTTTTTGACATAGTGTCCAGACGGACATACGCCTCGATCTTAGAATTGACACAAATACGGGTCACGCATTTCGTAGTATCATCAGCCCTAACTGTTAACTGTCAATTGGTTCCTAAGGTAACTGGTTACTGTAAACCATATATAGCGTATATTTCGGTCATGAATCCCGGAACGTGCTGCGCTGCGGTTAAATTTGGCAGGACGGGGCCGCATAGACTCACTGAATGCACTAGTCGAGCTGTTCTGTGATTCCTTAACTCTTTCCCACTGGCAATCCAGCGCCCTCTCCATACTGTAATAACTTTAGTACGCTCGAAGCCATTAGGAGTCAATGAAATTACTGGCTTGAAAAGTTGACAGTCGACGTGGTAAATTAATATTCCTTCGAGCTAGGATAGCTCCTTCATACAATGATATTGATACACTTCTCATTTCAAAAAGATTCAAGCCCCCCCCTTCCCTTTTTTCTGGCAGCCACTGCACCCAAATAAAATTTCCAGTTCATCGGACTCTCAAAAGTTACTGATATATGAGCGAGCAAACCGATTGAGTTGATTCATTACAAATCCGACGCTTAGCCTGCCAAAATAGGTAGTTTTTCGATAAATTTCAGGAAGGGTAAATATTTCCGTGTCTTAACCCTATCAACAACCATACAATAAGCTCATATTTAACCTTAAACTTACGCTTAGCCCAACCATAACCTCAATCCCTACAGTTAACTAGACCCTTAACCTTTACGATAAGCCTGAGTGTAGCCCCCAAACCCAACCTTAAATCTAACCCTATACTTAGCCCTAATCTTCTCCGAATTTGACGCAAGGCCACATGTATTGCGGACAGTTCCTGTTCCCGTGTTGTTTAACCGACCATGCAAACCATCCCTACCTAGGTTGGCCTTACTCAGGACCGAAGGTAAGACTGTGCTGGCTTCCGTTTTATAGAACTTTTGTAGCACTTTCACTTGCTTGAACTTTGAGACACGCCTCAAATTAGACTTGGCACCTATGAAGTTAGGGGCCAGGTCGCGTGGCTTAGGTGGATTGGCTGTTTGGCTGTGCCGGTCACCGCACCACCTTGCTATTGGTTGGTTTGGTTGGAAGGAAATATCCTTGTCGCATCCCCCCCCCCTCCTCCGCTTTTATGATCCTCGCGGCCTTTAATGTCCCGTTCTAGCTTTGACTCTATGCGGAATATGAACGATTGCGGTGAGGTCCGCCTGTATCGCCACCTTGAAGGTTGCTTCTGCTGTCATCTGAAAAATATATCATGATTGCATCCACAACGAATAGCCCCCGATGGTTTAGGAATTCACCCTTGATTAGGAACGTTCCGAACAATTATATACTGTACCCTGCATGGCGGATCTGTCACACATGCATATTTGCCAGTTTTTTATCCTTAACACTAATAAATCACATTCCTTTCATGTCTTTTTCGCCCAATTTTCGAAGAAGATTTTTTTCACTGTTGGCTGACTTTTCATACCTCACTGCTTATTTTAAACACAAACTGAACAGCGTACATTACTCGCTGATTTGTTCTAAAATTCATCCGAAAATGTAATTTTGTCTATGGTGAAAGTGTCCTTATAAGCGCTAAATAAAGCAATTTATTTGTTGTCGTGACTTTGTTCTGCCACCGGAAGAAGGTGGATATCGAAAGAGATAGAAGGAGAGAGGTATATTCTGGGCAAGTCTGTTTCTTCACAGACAAATGCTCGTGCATGTAACGGCTGCGCCTACGTCGTGGGCAGTGGTGGGCATTGTGGTTATGACTGTTAGCACCACCAAGGGGTCACAACTACATCACGAGTGTAAAGTGACTATTTTCCACTTTAAGAAAAAGCAGTACGAATAGACAACGAGTTGTGTAGCCTACCGGAGCGCTTGGATTCGAAACTCGGCCTTGGCAATTTTGCATTTGCGACGCTTATCAGTTCCTTTTGAAATAAAATGATTATCTAGCTGTACAGACAAAATACGAAAACCTGCTGAAGGTAGCTGAGGGTGGGCTTTTGAAATTGAGCCGCAATTTTTCTGTGCTCCATTCGCATGTAAATCTTCTTATATGTACGTCAGCTGGCCTATTTCTCCCATTATTTACCAAACTTTAACCATCTTTGTTTATTCGAACTACAATAATAAAGTCATCCATGCACGATGCTGGCACCGTTTTGAAAGGAGTCCAATTTGACCTACAGTTTGAGACCCATTCAAGGACGATTCATCATGATGTCGATAGTTGCAGTCTTCGGCCATTCGCTTGTGATCTTCCGGTGTTCTGTGGTTTGTGTGCCCAAGCTTATTCGCGGTGAATAGAAGACACTGAAAGTTTTGGAATTTTACTTTCAAAATAAAGCGTACCCCTCTCTCTTACCTAGTTGACGTATACTGTGCTAGTGAGATTATAGTGGTTAACTTTACGGTACACCACCGGATTCAATCACAGGTTTTCGCGTATTCACATTCACACACTTCTTAAGGCAAAGGCTTACCTGCGCAAATAAAATTATGGCTTCCGTTGTGGGGAAACACCACGAACCCCACCTCTTGGTTTGTCCTCGGTTGATCAGACCTCAAATTACCGTGGCAACAGCAGTTAACGTTACCGGGCAGATCGAAACAGTTTCATGAGTTACGAGCGCTACTAACGTGACTGCCACAGGCTCTGTAGGATGCATGCATTTTTCCTTGTAAGGAAGCACATGTTTGGAGGAATTTATGCCCCCTTGGTGTCTGGCACACCCAAGACTTGATGTAAATTCGCCTCACCTCGCAAGTAGCTAGACATGATTGTTTTTCTTTTTACATTACACCTAAGAAGGCATTATTTCATGTGAGCTGACCAGCTAAGTGCATAGGCGGGCACAACTGCAGACTGGGCTGGACACTGGGGCCTGTCAGGACCGTTTATCTGCATCATCATCAGCGCTCGCGCGTACGCGCGACATTCATTCTGATTATATGCACCGGGAGGTGGTGATGGGGAGGAAGTGCGCGTCTCCGATGTCACCATTCGCAGCCTCCCCCCCTTCTCTCTGCCCTCCCCCGCCTGACCCATGCCAAAAGGCGTCCCGCCACTCCCTTAATGCAGACTTGTCTACACAAACACCCTCGTGCCTATGTGCTCCGCATGCGGGGACAACAAGGCGCTGATTTTATAACTGGTCGTCTCGACTATCGCGCCGACACTATCATCTCTTCTCACCTTCGGTCGGCCGCCCAACGCTCCCTACGGCTCAGCCCCGCCTTGTGTGAGGCTGGCGGGATGAGGGGGTCGGTTGTGAAGGGCGTCTCACTCTCACCCCCTGCGCCACCGCATCCCGGACAGACTGTCCCGCCCTCACCCCACCCACCCAATTTTCCTCTGTTGGTGGCATCAAACTCTCTGCATCTGCCCCGAAGCAGCAGCCATGTCGCGCCCACACGGGGAGGCAACTGCTGACTTATCAGTGCTCGAGTTACAGAAAGTCAAAAGTGGTAGCATCCCAGTAGTAGCAACAAAAGGAGAAGTTGCGAAGTCGAAGGAGATGCAAGTACCGTGATAAGGTTCAGCGTCTCTGTTGGGGGAAAATGGACCATATTTAGGTGCTCAGGCTATGATGAGCTACACTGACTGCAAGGTGTCGTCGAAATTCATAGCACAAATGCAGGGGCTTTAATTACGATGACAGATTAATAAATAGCCAAAATGACAGGGAGGCTAGAACAGGTTGACATGCAAACTACCTCCGGGCGATTGCAGCAGTGTTGATGATAAGATTAAGACGTACAAAGAGGGAAGGAGGGGGGATATAATAGGTCATCTAGCTCAGCAATCGGTATTAGTCGAAAATGATAGTTGCACGTTCAAAATAAATACCCATTAGTGCAGAGGTTTAAATTGAATACCCAACGGCCAAAACATGCGTACGCCATCAACGTAAGCTTAAAAATCTGCTTTCTTCTATGTTCACAGTGTGGCAGAGAACGTTGACAATTGAAAGGGATAATCCGCAGCGTATAAAAAGCTAAGTACTGTTCAGTTTTGACAGAAAATTGCAAGTTTAGTCTCACGTTTGACTGCAAATAATCTTCTTGGCTGAAATAACCTGGTGTATAAGGGTCTGCTGTTTTCAAAATTTATTATTTCATAAGCCGAATGCACGTTGCCAATTCATTTCTTCTAACTGCCCTTCTATGTTGAGCTGCTAAACCACATTAAACTTTATGGGTGGAGCATAAAAAGGACAATAAAGAATTACATTGCTTCTTTCAGGTACGGCAGTCATCTTCTGTGTCATGTACTATCGGGCTTGAGTTAACCTCCCCCCACATACCAAATTCACTTACAGTTAGTTACCAATCTCATGAAATGCTAACCAAAATTCTGAAATGCCTTTTCGATTAGGAAGCGTTTCCTAGCATAATCTCAAAATATTTCAGTCACACTAGATTTCCGGCTTATGAGTGAGCTTCTTCACAATCAGCTGCAGAAACCTTGCTCGCTAAAAATAATTTTGAATGCTCTTGCAAATTCAACTATATGCCAGGCACGGTCAGATGCAGGCTTTTGAATGCGCTTCCTTTTGAAACGCAAAAAAAACAGAACGTGGAACAAAGGATTATTTATTTAATATTAAAAAATACCCCTTCTTATAGTCATTTGGTTGGAAATCACGTCCACTTTAGTAGGTTTTCATGAAGAACGGGTACATTTAGGTTTTAAATCTTTTCAAATTCCTGCACAATTTCGAACCCGATCTGCCATTGTCCTTGGGCTTAGAGTTTGCGGTCTGCAAGTTGTTTGCCACCCCTGCGTGGAAAAATATGCATTCCTCTTTGCCATTACGAAGGTACCGTGTAGTACTCGTAACGTTTACAGGGGATGTTTACTATGTTGTAAACTGGGCGGATAAGGTGCTATTTGTGGGTAGACATCTCACAGCTTATAAACACTTTAACCTGAAGCATAACCTTTCACCGAGTATGAAATTTATGCGAGACGTGATTTGCTAGTAAAAATTACAAAAAAGAATATTTTCAATATGTTTTATGCAAAAGACATTTAACTTTACAAGGTCATCAACAATCAACAGAAATAATTCAAAATACATAAATAATCATTTTTACCACGTTCTGTTTTTCTTTTCGCGTTTCAAAAGGAAGCGCATTCAAAAGCTTGCATCTGACTGTGTCTGGCCACACTATCATAATTATCACAACCCCTCGCAAGTCCTTTAGTAATCGAAATCGCGGGTAAGATTTCATGCGTTTGATCAAAATCCGTTTGAACGGCAGAGATCATTTTTGCAATTCCGGAGAACATTCATGTTTGCCACCCCTTCACCAATAGAGACTTGATAGAGGTTTACTTTAAGCTAGTGAAAGGATCGGCTCAAGATCGGCAAAACACGCATGCCCGGGTTTTTAGCTAATACCTGCGCTGTGAATAGGGTAAATAATTACGTACTTCATATTACTGACTGCTTGTTGGCAACTTGTGAATATTACGCAGCGGCTCATGGATTTCAACTCAAGTATTCATATTAAATCTCAGGTCAAGCCTGAAAAAGTTTTTTCTGAAGGATTTACTCGCAGTTCGTGCGCTAATTTCCTCGGAAATTAAACGAGACAGGATTCAGGTGTGCATCTGCTCAAAAAATGCAGTTTCCGAAAGCTGATCTAGGGAAGGAGTTTTCTGGTTCAGTCTCCTCAGAAAAGTACTTAGTCCAGAGGCGAGCGTTTCACTTGAAAAGAAGATGTCAGTGTTAAGAACATATTTTGTAAATTTCCATTCTGCTTTTGGCCACCTGGCTCAAAAATTGCCCATCAATTTACATTTTCCAATCAAACACTTCAAATACAGAGTGCTCTTTTCCGGTCTGCTCCCACTTTGAAGATCCGCGTCATTGTTGAAGGATCCTCTGAACAATTTTTTCTAGTGACCACAGCAGATATGAATCCGATGGGTGCGAAAGAACCTCGCAGCCAAGCTCCTCAATGACACCTTTGGGGAATATTGTGACCTGGAGCCTACGGTTTTCATAATGCCAAATGACACAATCTCAATGATTTAGGCATTTTGTTAAATTACCATAAATGGCAAGCAAATCACTTGACTACAAAGCTCTGCATTGATGGTTTGGTGCCTTTCAAGCAATCATGTCGAACTCGTACTCAATCCCAGCAGCCACACAACATCGTCTTGCGAGGAGGAAGATCCGGTTTGGTTCGAGGTGTTGGTTCGAGGTTGTTGGAGCTCAGCCATTCTTTCCTTTGTTTCATCTGCACATAAAAGTGCAATTTTTATCACCACTAGTACTCGGCATAAAAAATGGTTTGCGTTAGTGGCGGCCAGATGATGCAGGGTCAGCAATGAGGCAGAAACTATTTGTCCTCACTCAAAGCATACGGAACCAAAGAAGCAAGCTTTTGGAACTTTCCCATCGATTGCAGATATCGAGCTATTTTTGCTTTGCCGCATCCCATTTTTCTCGTCAGTTCTTGAATTATCTGACTGGGATCTGCATGGGTTGAAGCATTAAGACGATACATAATAGAGGCCTGACTTCCATCCAGAGCGCAGAACTTCCGTCGTACCGAAAGCACCTTCTTTGAAAGGGGAAAAACATTTCAGAGCTGTTCTCTCAGTAACAGAATCAGCACTATAAACAACCCAAATGTTTCTGGTATGGCTTTTAATCCTCTATTTTACTCGACTAAAAGACGTCAAGGGTGTTCATTCTGGCAGATTTTAAATTCCATTTCCTTTGAGTTGTAAATAATAACTACCTTATTAAAAGTAAAAAGTATACACATTCGGAAAGCACTTGGCTAGGGAAACAAAATGACATATTATATGAATGCATAAAAGCAAATTTTGAATAATTGAATACCGCCCAATTTTATGAGAAAATGAGACAACGATCACCATTTGTGTATAGGAGAAACGATCAAATATAAAGGAAGCAGAAGAAGACATCTGTTGAATGGTCAACAGTGATCGCGAGCTGACACTGGGAATTCCGTTTCCGAAAGTTATAACCACCAGATTTAAATTTACTCCAACCAACAATCATGACAACTGACAAAGGTATGCAAAACTTCAACCATAGGGAGGTAGCTTAGTGAGTGCATCCACCAGTAGCTTGGAACCGCAATATGTATCAAGTGCACAGTGCCGAGTGGTCTGACAGTGACCGAGGAAAACGGGCGAATGATTTCTACCCATTCCAATAGTGCATACTAGAATTTTTCAATCTGCGCAAATCAAAATCATGAAATTCTAGTCATATTTGCCTGTATCCTGTGCTATTCGATCGAAGCTGTCGAGGAGTATTTTAGCAGCAAGGCATGTTACCCGCCAAAGCTTAAGTGGGTTCGCAGTACAAATAAGCATTAAGCATAAATCTTAGTCAAATTTTATATCGGGGCGTGTTGGTTTACTAAAAAATAAATTCCAACTGTCTCCCACAGCCTCGCTGATGGATCCCATTTAGCCGAAAAGACATTAAGATGTTTTAAATTAAACTCATTACGCCATTGCTGTTTGTTTAGTTTTCAATTATAAACTTTTTTATAATTTTCATCTGAACTTACCCATTTTGAAGAAAATTTACAGACAGTTTGTCTTTTGACTGCCTCCATTTTTGAAACAGTTTCCTTTTTAGCCATGGGAAAATTATAATTTAAAATTCAATTGTTCCTTTATGTTCGGACTACGATCAAGCCTATTAGAAGTGTTATTATTTGCAACCATGTTAGAAATATATGGCTTTTCAAACCAATTTTATTCCCCATTTTCCGGAGGCTCCAGTGGGATAAGTTGGAATTTATTAACTTTGATGAATATTTGAAGAAGGTAGAATGTTTAGTAGACATCCGTGGATATTAGACTGAGACATTTTTTCAAGCAAACACCGATAAAGCAAGCGCGAAATCACAATGCTCAAAATCGAAATATTTCCTATTTCTAAACGTTTATTTTCATGAAAAATCCAGTTAACTGAGTTGCTGAGATTTTTTGGAAAAAAGTAGAACTAACTATAGATATTACAATTTGACTGTCGACTCCGACAATATCCACTTGTGCAGGATCTATCACAGTCTCGCCTCCCTTACCTACCTTGACCACGAAAGAGTCACGGCGACCGGCGCGGGTGGCTGAGGTGGTATGAGCCTGCGCCTAGGCGCGCCTGAATGTGGAATTCCCAACGACTTACCCTGATCTGGCCCCCTGACTTGGTACAGCGTATCTCCCATGTGTCGCATTTTAGGGGCAAATAAATACACCAAAATGCAATAAAAGCACATGGATAACATAGCAATTTCTGTTCGAATTTTATTGTACGAGCCGGTTGCGTAAATTCCCACCAAAAAGAAGGCATGAAACAGGATGTGACAGAAGATGAAACTCCTGAAACAGGAACAATTATCTAAGATACGAGTTAAACTGGAAACCTCTGCACAAGATAGATTGCATTAGGCATCAACATGCAACACGTAGGATGATGGTTCCCTATTCAATATCATTGCGGCCACCTGAGGCAGCCACCCTCCTACACATATCTAATTAAATTGGTTGCAGTTTTAATTATTTTTTTGGCGCTTGAATTAATTCAAACTTATGCCACTGAACATACAGTGCATGAACTAACTCATGCAAACGGGCGAAATTTACGAAAGATTGAGAATCACTAGCGAACCGGCATCAACGCATGAACCAAAGCTTTGACATATTTATAAACAATCTAAAGCGTATTGAAAACTTAAAGGAAATGTGAAAAGTAATATTATTTTGTTGAGAAGTACTGACTTTTTGAAAAAACGGCAAGTTCTGAAAACGGAAAAATAGCTGTAAATGCGATGAATAAATTTAAATCGAATTGTCAGATGATAGTGTAAACATGTCATTTTGTGTATTAAAGAGAACTATTCATTTCGAAAATTGTCTTATAGGTATTTCTGGTAGGAGATTATAATTAGTTTCAGATCATCCTTGAAAAACTGGTTAATATTTCATGATTTTCCCTATTTTCAATCGATTTACAATAAAGTTAGAACCTGTTCTATGTGTTTAGCAAAACCTATAAATTAAGATATTTCGTAAAAGCATTTAAAAAATAGTGAGATTTTGTATATTCCTTCTAATGGAGATGACCATTTGCATCATATTTTTAGATTCGCGCAAACATGCAGACTTGTTGCCGAGAAAAATGAACGTCACAACAAAAGTCGACAAATAATATGCCTGAGGTCAACTAAATACGTTTTATACTAAGTTAGACATTTAAAATGCGCGTTAATTAGATACTTCGCCAACGAATATATGCTGATGTAACCTTGTTCCAAGGTTAACTCAAGGTAAAAATGTGAAAGTTTTATCGGTTTTGTGACTTCCATGATAATATATGATATATTTTCGGCTGAAAAGGAAAAAAACTCAGTTTTCACATTATATTGCAGCGTTTTTACTACATTTGTTTACTTTAATGTTCAATTCTAAGACTGCAATTACATAACAGGTTATCCGAATATATACTAAGATTTTAAGAGCACTGCTTATCTGCTATCCATTGTGTTTCTAGATTCCAGATAAGTGGAAACTCTAGTATACCCAAAATTATCCTATCGTAGACTTCGAATTTGACATAGGTGTTTCTGTAGTCCATCTACAAATTATTTAGTGCGTATTTTGTTAGCGGTCATTATTTTCACCGTAGTAAAACAAAAATACAGGTAAGCAAGTTTATTGCTATGTTTTATGGCAAAAAACGTCAGTCATTTGCAAAAATTTATTTCGAAAGCTCAAATGTTTGCTCAGTTTTGGAAAGCAATACAATTCCTCAAACTTGCCTTCACCTGATTTTCATTGAACTACGATCAAAATTCCGGTTTCAGAAGGGATTTATTTGAAAATTTCTTACCTTTAATGTTCTTTTATAGCACAATGCACAAAAACTATGGCCTTTGCTCTGTGATATTACATAGCATAGGAAATTTATTGGATATCCGGCAACCTCCAATTTCACCCGAATACTACCTATTTTCCCTCAATATATAAGATTGAACATTTAAAAGGCTTTCTGAGCCGCAAATCTTCGCAAAAACCGAAATAACAAGATCAAATATATGCTAAAGTGCTCACTCAAATTTTGATCACATAGCGCATGAGCTAGGTCAACTACTGTATACACATGAAACAAATTTCTTGCACTCATTTGCCGGATCATACGCATTTTCGAAAGGTTTTTACTCGAGGAAATAGTCTTTCCATGCAAGCACAGTTGTAGTTTTGGAAATTTTTAGGCACCAGAATGAATGTTAACGCAGCCTGATTTAATAGATTCCTTGTCTCATGAAAGGTCAACCGAGATGCTGAAATGTGTTTTCGATTCGAAAAAATTACTTAAGTAAGGTAATATTGATTATCGTGCAGCCTAAAGATATTTCAATCATGTCAGGCAGTAAATTACACCTTCGAATTCTACACTTTTTAAAAGGGTATCTTTTGATTTTAAAAAAAACTTGCAATTACCGAATAAGTTTCAACCCCAATGTCCGTTACACTTGCATTCAAGTTCTAACGAAAATCACACATTACTCTTCGCTACGAGGAAGAGGTCACATAGTGCTAATAAATTTTTTTCGTTGAACGTGGATTATGTTGCATCTTTTAGAGGCAACATTAATAAATTAATGGATATGATGTATTATGAATGGGCCTTTGACGGTCTTAAAAATCCCATAATTTTAAATTGTTATAGGACAGGAAAAAATCCTTTATTCAATAATAAAATTTAAAGATGGTTTAATTTGCCATGAAACTAGTACATGAAATAATATTTTGTGCCTGCTTTCTACGAAACATGTTTCAAAATTAATAAGAAAAGGACACACCACTTAAGAATTCCTGTTTTACGGAGCATTATTTTTGCAGGTGGTCAGAAAGAAGCTCGTTCAAAATCTGGTATCCTAATGTGACTGAAATATTTTGGAATTAGACTGCACGATAATTAATATTACAACCCTACTTAAATAATTAAGTCGAATCGAAAATACGTTTTCACATCTCGGTTCACATTTCAGGAGGTAAGGAGTCCACTATATGCGCATATCCAGGAAGTGCCTTGTGATTATGTTGAATTCTTCTTGGTATGGCAATCTAATCTAGCTAAACCCTTCCAGCCGAAACCACATTGAAAATTACAATGATGGTTTTGTATGTTTGGTTACCTACTGAATGAGTGCACGCGAGATGATACTTAGCAGTTATAAATGTTTGTACCAAAGGAGTTATTTCTGTTCGAGGGGTAAACTAACGATTTTGATTGCAGTATTCTGGGTGCTGCTGCATAGTCTTCCTTCCGTCCGAAGAAGCTTGAGACATTGTTTTCGCATCAGCTCTACGGTTAAGAATTCGTGAATGTTAATTTTTTTTTCCTTCAATCCCCGATATGTACAGTGACTGACATGCTTTCGTTACATTGGAAAATTCTACGTTGAAATACGCTTGAGTAACGGCATATCGTTGTAGTTAAGTTCAATGCGTCCAGCGAGATTTGTCAGGAGGGAAACCCAACACGCAACATTCGCCTATTTGCAAGTTTGTGGGTGTTAGCATGTACTTGATCTATCAATAAACTGCTATTTGCTTTTAAAGAAAAGACAAAATGTATTATACACACGTAAAGAACGAAACATTAGGCGCACTTTATCAAGAAATAGGTATTCCCTATGGAACCCAAGAATTTTTTCTCCTCAAATCGATAAAGACCGAATCTTATTTCAACTTCACTGGTTTATCATTGTTTTTTTACGAAAAAAATACTGTTTTCATTTGTCTTCGCGAAAGAGAGCTTTGGATTCTCTTATAATTTCCCCTTGCACGTTGCCGACCTCGTGATTTTGAGTTTGCTTTATCTTCTGTTTTGTACACATCGGAGACAACGTCAGAAGCCCAGACTGCTAATTTTACAAAACTCTTTGCCGGACAAACAGCAATTGCGATACGGTAAAGCCCGCAGACCCCACCAAAGAGCTGAATAACAAATACTGTCGCATTCACTTGGAGGAGGGAGAAGAAATGTATGCCATTCGATTTGCCCATATCCAAAAAGAACAAAGGGCTGTCTTTTCGGTTGCCGTGACGGCTTTCCGACAGTGACCGAACATACCTCTTGAGGTTCCCTGCAAATGAAACATTAATCGAGCTGTCAGCCGGCATGTGTTCAGCGCCCGACTATGTTCGAATTTTCGGACCCCTCCTCACCTTCTACCACAACTCTTGACCCCTCGGACACCCGCGCCCTCACGCTCATTTTTTATTAATGCATTAACCCCTATTTGTGACAGCGTTCACACAACAGCTCTCAATGGCAGCATCAGCCACAGCGACAGCATTTCTGCTCGTTTCCATACTTATTTGAAATTTGTTTTCGTTTTGTTGGCATTTTGAGTTCACCCTTATCGTGCGGCCTAGTAGACCTCCGGTCTCTTAATTGCATCGCGGTGCGGTTTTTCTCTGCCAGCTTCCCCAGGAGAGGTCTTCATTCCGAGGCCCAAGTCGACGTTAAAGCCTCAATTTGAACGAGTAGGCATATGAATAACAGTGAGGGTGGTTGTGGAGGAGGAGGATGAGGATGGAGTATATCATCCTGTTCTTTCCTTTTAACACCCCACCAGCTCTATCCCAAGTCCTTAAGGCACAAAACCTGATAGGTGACCAAATCTACCTCCAAAGAACTGACACCAGAAATATTTGAAAGGTCATTTCGACAGTGTGGGTTGAGTCGAAACATATGTAGGCCAGGACACGAAATGACTTGTTTGAGGCGTATCTAGACCTTCCTTCTCTGAATTATACATGCTTTCCCCGAAAGCGAAAAAAAAATGCCTACGTGGGCCTGCCCAACTAGACTTTTTCGCAGGGCAGCCTGATAAACTAAGAATTAAATGACTAGGTTGCATCACTCCGTCAAATTATGACCGTATGTCATTTTATGTATGGTCTCATAGATTTATTGTGCGGAAAACAAAAGAAAAACTAAGAAGCTTAAAATGGCTACATACTAGTTTGAGAAAAGTGGGAGTAATCATCAGTTCGAGGAACTTAATGGGATATTCGGTAAAAGCTCGCAGACAAAAGGTGTGCACAGGAAATTGCAACCTATTTGTGTGTCTAAATGACTGTTTGTTTGCTTCATTTAGGAATAACAGGATTCTCCGAGCTTGCGCATGTAGTAACCAGTAAACGCTGTCCCGCGATATGGCTTTTATCGAGAGTTTCGCGTTCCTGCCTCGGCCTGTGCTGGGAAGAAGGAAGGTGCATGCAGATAACCCAGTTATACTCAACTAAAGCCAATCTAGTGCAAGCCTCACAGGGAGGTAACTATTTCAAAAACCACAAACTAAGAATAGTAAAAACGACGAGATTTGCATTCGTTGATGAACGCTCACCGATCGCTAACAGAACGCACTCGTTCCGCTCTGTCTTGAGGCTCACTCTCGAGCCTCGCCAGCAGCCGTACAGCGGCTAGTATAAGAAGAGGCAGATGCATATTGCCGGCAAAGACAAGGGAAACTGGAATGGCCATTTGTGGCTTATTAGCCGTCGTCAGTCAGTCATACTTAGGTGGTGCACTCCCCGAGGATCGCACCCGTGACACGTTGATCAGAAGTTCTACGCTCTAACCATTGAACCATGGGTTTGGTGTCAATATTTCCGATCTAAACCGGCAAGACAACGAGCCCGTGGCTCAAAGGTTAGAGCGTTGGACTACGGGTCGCGGGTTCGATCCTCGGGTGGGACACCACCTCGGGTTTGGTATGATGGGCTGGTGTCGGATAATAAACCAGAAATGGCTATTCCAGTCTCCCTTGTCTTTGTCAGCAATATCCAGCTGCCTATTTAACGCCGAAATTACTTTCTACGTAAAACTGTTTGACTAGAGACACGCGGATGTTAAAGCCCTTTTTATCAACACTTTAGTACTTGTCATTTTTTCAGGTTGGCAGGACAAAAAGGATTTCCCATAACAAATATACACGGTTCAGCTTCTAGTTTGCAAATTATGCCGATAATTTTGAAAAGGCAGCTTTAGGACGAAATGAGACTGAGTAGAAGTATAGGCTTCTTTCGATTCCTCTGCTTAAAGGTTAGTAGTCTCGAGTCTCCAAAGAAACTCAGTAAATACAGTTAAAGCAGACAAATTAAGGAAACTGAGCACCGAAGGATGTGCTGACGATAGAGTATTTGGTTCGAACCAATAGCTGTTTGAATTACTGCAAATCGCTAACGGCATAAACATACAGGCTTCCTTTAATACCAATTTAGCGGAAAACAGTTCTGTTAAAACAGTCGATTGTTTTAGCCAAATTTTTGCTTCATGATCCTTTTTAACTATGCGAAAATTTGGTTCACGAAATATTAAAGACTTTACCGACGTGTAGTATGACTTCTGATAAAAAAAGGCTTTGCACCCATACGAAGAAGCCATAGAAGCAGTAACTACAAAGAGAGAAGTATTACCAGAAAAGGTATTGACGGCCGGAACGCTCATTTGTAAGTTTTCTGCCAACATAAGCGACCTGCGACGATTTTATTGTGGCTTGGCAACTATGAACCCTCAGTAGATAAGTGTTTTTTTTCAAATACAGCCTTTAGAATTGGTTTCAATGGCAAAAGCGCTAGGGGGGACTTCGAATAGACAATTTGTGTATCCGCCCGCATAAAAAAATTCTACAAGCTTTCCTCAAAATGGAATCCTCCTTAAGATCCGGCATAAAAGAGGGCGTTAGAAAATACAAGGATGCCACCCTGAACATCAAAGATTTGGGTTTGAATCCGAGTCTGTGGTTTGGCATAAATGGTTTGCCTACAGTAAAACCACAGAAGGGCGGAACTGTTTATATTCCTTCCCCGACAGCGTAACAGAATAGGAAAGCTCTCCATTTATTTCAGAAGGGGTAAATAGTCCTGTGCCCTAAATCTAACGGTAACTGTAACCCCAAACCAAACCATAATATCCTCGAAATTTAGCTTACAGCCACTCGTATTACGAGTGGTCCTTTTCCCTTTTCCTTTCTGGGGACCATATAAGAAATCCTTAAGATAAAGAACGAAAGAGTGAAGACTGTTCAGCAGCTCTGACGCTGAGCATAAATTTAGTTCAAGCGATCAGAAAGCCTCATATTTTTAAAGTTTGTATTGCTTTAAATTGCTGGCCTTCAATTTGGGGATATGCTATTTCGCAAATTAGCGAACACAAATATTAACACTTACATCACCCATTCTCCATTCAAAACGGAAATCTAATCGCTGAAGTCGTGGATTCAAATAATTTACTGTAAGTTTATATTAAATCATTCCAGTTCGCCAGGGAACTTAAGAAAATACTTGACCCTTAGCAGAATAATTATATTTTCTTCGACTAGGTCATTTTTCTCGCCATACGCCGTGCAATGGACCACGTGATTTTGATGATGTTTTTAAACCGCATTTGCATGAAATATAATTGCTGATATACTCTGCTTGTTTTCCACCAGTTGTACGCAATTAATTTTCAACATCAACCCTATTAGAGGCGTGCCTTTGTAGATGTAGGTTAGTGTCCGTAAATATGAATTCAAAATTCCTAGGGATAGTGCGAAAAAGTTGAGTTTCTATCAATTTTACAGGATCACCGTTAAACAGATGAAAACTACGGTTGAGTAAAAAGGCACGGGCGTTACTAAACCATTGAAAAATCCCTAAGCTACCTTTGAGGAATTGAAATTTCTTACGAAAATGGCTTTTGGGGATTATTTTCAGGAAAAATGATCGGATTTTTACTGTCATAAAAGCAAATTTGAAAATGTCGACTTCTAAAGCAGCTATTTTTCTGAAGTTAAGCTGCTCGACTGACCGTAAACTAAACCAACCAAAACACAACACCTTACAGCGTTTAAGCGCATTTTTATTAAAAGTCACACTAGCTGGTTTTGAAACTTCGTGTAATCAAAAATTTTCCATCCGAAAATATATGTATAAACGTACGTGTTGGCTTCGGGATTTCATTTAACACTGCACACCACTGTTCGAGGACACATTTCAAGGTTAGTTTTTAAGCACTTGCATCCAAATAAATGAGAATAGATAGCATCGGTTTTAAATTTATAAAGTGAAGGACTCGAGGTACAAAGGCAATTTCCTATACAATATTCGAACAAGATGTGATGTAGACTACTCGCGCTTGAGATTCTGTGCACACAGCTGGTAAGAAATGCTGGAGCTGCTAACTGACTAATGTGCTAACCTCAGCAGTTGCGTATTTTTCTTCCAAAGGACATATCGTTCTAGTCACTGATAAAGCATGCTACTGATGATGAGGAGGAGGAGGAGGAGGAGGAGGAGGAGGAGGGGGAGGTGGGGAGGAGGAGGAGGAGGAGGAGGAGGAGAGACGAAGTAACGATTCCTATAGGTAGTACGTATCCTAGTGAAGCAACTCAGGTAACTGCAAACACTAGGAGAAAGCGACCTTCACGTATTGAGCTGCGGTGCTTCACCACCTGCCTCTTGGCGGGGTCACAGTCTCCCTGCTTTACCCGTTGACAAGCAACGCAACCAATCTAGCTCGTCACCCCAACGACTACCCCGGTTCCCAACCACCGCTACAGATGGCCAAGGTAGCAGTGACGCCAGTCTGCGGCTGGAGAATTCCTGAATGCACGCCCATGTGTGGTTTGTGTGTGTGTGTGTGTGTGTGTGTGTGTTTGTCACAATCGCACATACACGTGTGAGCGCGCAACATGTTTCTGAGGTGTGATGCGCAGTTGTGGTGTCAGGCCCCGACATAGCTGGCACACGCACACGCACACACACACACACACACACCTGACGTAGGTGCCATGAGTCGGCGCCAAGGTGTCTGCTGCTGCTGCTGCCGCCGACATGCGTACGCTTAGGTGCGAGCTGTGGGAGGCTAGCCTCGAGAGGCCCCACGCTGTTGGTGGTATCGCCAGGCGCTGTTGCCTTGTCTTGGAGAGCGAGCGGGAGCCAGAGGTGGCGGGCGGGCGGACAGAGATGAGCCATGTTTCCATACACACATGCCACACACACACATACACACACCACAGCAACCTTGGAAATGATTCAATCGCTCCAGAGGCTGCAGCCGGCTCTACATGTGATCTTGTCAACATGGAGACGACTTCAGGCGCGTTCTTCTCAAGGTTGAGGAATTGAGGATGCGCACGTTTAGGTTCGGATTTGTTGCGCATAGATGCCACTAGACTTTACTTATGCAAGCCAAGAAGACTGATAACGGCTAATTTTGTGAGTCTCAATAAGTGGATACTTTCATATGACATGTAATTAATTGGAATTCGGGTAGCGAAGATTGCCTGCAAAAATGTGTATAGGTGATATTTCGACAGTTTTTACATCATAAGCCAGATTTTCCGCGAAGGGGTATCAATTGTGCGGGATAGATACTGTCGAGACAGTACACCGCCGAGAAATATGACCAGGAGGGCGGTCTACGTTGACTTTGAAGTTAACCACGTGTTTCTTACTGCCCTTGCAGGACCCTGCAAATGTGCCTGTAATTTTAAATCGGAATCTTAATTCAATCTCCAAATACACTTTTAGGAGCGTGCATAAGCTTGGTTATAAGATCAGACAATGCCTCCTTTGTAAGGAAGACAAAAAATTACCGCGATGCACGTTTTTCTGTCACCTTATTCTCTCTCTCTGTCTCTCTCTCTCTCTCTCTCTCTCTCTCTCTCTCTCTCTCTCTCTCTCTCTCTCTCTCTCTCTCTCTCTCTCTCTCTCTCTCTCTCTCTCTCTCTCTCTCTCTCTCTCTCTCTCTCTCTCTCTCTCTCTCTCTCTCTCTCTCTCTCTCTCTCTGTCTCTCTCTCTCTCTCTCTCTCTCTCTCTCTCTCTCTCTCTCTCTCTCTCTCTCTCTCTCTCTCTCTCTCTCTCTCTCTCTCTCTCTCTCTCTCTCTCTCTCTCTCTCTCTCTCTCTCTCTCTCTCTCTCTCTCTCTCTCTCTCTCTCTCTCTCCCTCCTATGGCATAACTGGGGACGGACCTGGACATATGAAGTTAAATCCCCTTATCCCACGCCATTTAAATTTAAAAGCTTAAGTGTAAACCACAAAGTCAGAGGTGGAACCCTGCAAGACCCGGTAATCCGTCGAAACCGTGCAATTGCATCATGTGGTAGCAAAACTGTCGACGAAATATGAGCAGGGTCGAGCTGCTACCGAGCTGCAATATATAGTGCTTTTGAACTGTAGTTACCCAAGTTTCAAGTCCGTAAAAACATTTTTGGTTATCAACCCGTAATGAGGAACAAATTAAAGTACGTTGTCTCGGTAAAACTGCATCTGCTCCAAACGGTAAAGAGCGCACCTGGCGCATATTTGTCTTTTAATTTACGTGGGATGTTTAACCACCACTACTTCGATTGGCTCTACTCCATAGCCATGATATTTATGCCTTCTCATCCGACCCACCCCTACACTTCAACTTGGATGTGCCTCTGTACTCTGAGTAGGCAGGCCACAAGAGCTTTTAATGGCTAAACCTAATTAATTTGCCATCCAACAAGATGAGTTCCAATTTTTAGAAGAGCTCAATACTCTTAAATTACGCGGGGGCCAGTGGGAATACGTCAATTATTGCCCAGCACTGATTCCACGCCTTATCCTATCCTGTTCCTACTCCTCCTTCTCCTCCTCTTCCAAGTCTGAGTACCCACCCACCCATATGAATATGCATTAACTGCAAATCTTAAGAGCCAGTATGTAAATGTCTAAATGCAGAGGTGTGCTCGCACTTACACGCATGTACATGTCGTCTCTTTAAGTGGCCAAGAAGGACGGCGTTAAGCGCTCCTTTGCAGACTGCAACCGCATCTGTCAGGCTCTCGTGCTCGGAGCAATGGAGCGGAATGAAGTGGGTTGTCGCCCTAGCGACCGAAAGTGGCCATTTTCTTTCCTGCAGATGCGTTTTGTAGGCGTGTGGGTTACTGATGCACTTTCTGCAGGTCAGCGGGACAGGGTGCCTGCGGCGGCAAGAGGTGGCTGCGGGGGGGGGTGAGGAGGACAGGGACAGCACTTTGAAAATCAAATTTGTTGGCAAAGTGGTGAATATTTTTATATTGTGGGGCCGACCATGCGTCTTATTTTCTGTGACGCAGAAACCTGCGTGTGTCGGGTGAAGAAGGTGGTTTTGTCACAAAAATACCGGGTGGTCTTAGCGCCGAAGGACAGGTCTCTAGAGGGTCTCATTGGCGAGGTAAGAGGATTGCAGGCAGTTTTAACTTTCATAAATCCTATCTGCACTATATGTACTACGTAGAAAAACAGTTACCGTGAAGACCAAAAGTCAAATGATTAGTAGGGGATGCAAAGTTACCTCGTAAGTTGGGGAGTTTATGTATTGGTCTAACTTAATGAACAAGAAAGTTCTTTTATCACACAGAATGATCTGCAGTTAGTTTTTTGCAGTTTTAAGTGCCAATCGACTTTTCCTTACATCCCCATTAAAACTAGCGCAAACCAGATCTATCTGACTTCACGTCCCCTTGCATGAGAAGCGAGCAATTGAAGCGAAAATAATATACGTGTCCTGATTTATAGATGCGGGTTTTCAAGGCAGTGTGTAGAAAACAGGGAAATTTTCAGCTTCGTAATTATTTTTTTATAAGTATCGGTTCAGCACAATAAACTGCAGTGCTAATGTCAGTAATTAATCCTCTTAACCACACCGGCAGCATTTGTTCATAAACGAATACCTTTGATGTAACCTTAAAAGGACCGAGCAGATCTTCGTCAAAGAAACCTTTTGGTAGGTGAGTAGATGGTTTCGTTTAAAGTATCTGGAGTTGACACGTTAACTAAACCACCCAAAAGAGGAAAACCTGGAGAACACGAATAAGGTTTTCTAGAATTCATACTTAATTCAGTAGACAATAATATGTTTGGTAGTAATACCCGGCATTTGATTATAATTATCAGGAATTAAACTCTTCTGCTTGACGCCATAGATAGAATTAAGTTTTGGGGTTGCAGCTTTGTTAAGTTAATTGCCAGAATTAAGGTACTTTACCAGCAATCTTTATTGAAGGAGTCTTAGCTGAAGATGTTCAAAACAAGAAAGCAGACTAACGTCGTGCTGACAACGAACTAAAAGAGTCGCAAGCTTCATGTAAACGTTAGCTATCCTGACAAGAAATGCAAAACGTCAGTCTATGCACCCTATGATTATTTATCTGCTCATGTTGTAAACGCAGCCAATTATCAGAATGCCTTCACATATTACATAGTGGATCTGCCCAGGGATATTTTGCTAGGATCTAGAAGGAGGAGGATGTTTCACCGCGATCGTTTACCGGTATTCTGTCTAACTAATTTTCGTTAAGATGCCCACCTGCAGACCGCTCAGTTATCGATCAGACCTTGGAATTAGCTAATTAAATCTAGCACTGACGAATGTATCTATGTCCGTAAGTGCATTTGAGGTAGATGACGGAAGCCCTTGAAAACGGCATTTAAGCAGTCCAAGTCTGCGGGAAAACAATTAAGTAACCAAGTATTTTAGAAGTAATTGCTGCATGCGAACTCCATAAGACATATAATGAAACAGTAGCTTTAAAAATATGGAGAATTTGTAAAATGAATGTGAGCAATACATTCACTACATGTGTATGATACATTTTCAGGAGTCCCGAATGTCATATAAACAATATGGGTTATTAAAACAAAGTGAGTAGTATGTTTATAGTAATTGCAGTTGCCAGTAAGATTGTGCAAGGGGAGTTCTGTACGACACTTAACTGGGAAGTATTCGAACGCATCTTGAAACAACGCACAGTGGGCGACTGCGCGACATAGAGTGGTAAAGAATGTCACCGACGAATGCTAAAAAAAAAAAAGGAGCGCTAGTTGCTTTGGCCCTGTCCCTTTTTAAGTTGATAGTTGTTTCGTCTTCGGTGCTATTCCGAAAAGTTTCCCAGTCCTCATTAAGGTTAAGCCCCCTTGGCGTCTGAAACGTTAGTATACAGTTAACTCGGTCTTCTCCATAATTTAGGGGTAGAGGTAGAGGAGGTAGACGTTGCTCCTATAACCAAGGTTTGAGTTCATGAACGATCTTTGGAGCACGTCATCGCACACCTTTAAGAAAGTCCACGTCTTTGCTGAGCCACGGCCGCCAAGCTCTTGCCGTATATTCGAAGTGCAAATAAAGAAATGCTTCAAATAACTCACTGAAAATATCAGCACTCTGGTTTGAAAATTTGCTGAGTATCTTAAGTATAGATGAAATTTGCCACACTGCGTTTGTTGTTACGTTTAAGTCGTCTTTAACGATTACTTCAGGATCTTTTTTTGCAAATTTACGGTTGATTTTCAAAGAGATAAGGCCCCGAAAGGACATCTTGGTGGTCTTGCCGACATTATGTGCAATACCAAGAATTTTTTGTCATTAAATTTCTGGCACCAGCTCTCACCCCATGCCAGCAGCTTTTTTATATCATGTTTTAATATGTGGGAATCTTTTTCATGTTTTAAGATCCCGCAAAAAATGTTATAACTGCCTTTGCTCCCCGCACTAGGTCATGCGCATAGATAGGGAATAAAGGTAACAAAAAAACCAATCCTTGTGGCCCTCCAATTTTAATGGGCACTCATTCTGAACAGTAGCCGCCTGCAGTAACTTTTTGTTAAGGGTCGTTTACAATTTTTTTAAATCCACCCTAGGTTGTTTCCTCTAATCACTAGATTCGGTATCTTTTGGATGATGCGTTTATGTAGAACCTAATCGAAGACCTTGCTTAAGTCAAAATAAATTATATCAACCAGTTATTCTTCATTCCACGCCCTTGACCAAGGTTCAAGCGATGTAAGGGTGTGTGTGAGACAGGACCTCTTTTCGCAGAAACTAAACATGACAAAGTTGGCGCAACATGCAGAATACACTTCTGCCATAAATTGCGAACCATCCTCACATCCTTAGAAGGTTAGCGTGCCAATCAGGAAGCAACCTAGGGCAGTCAAATTGGATGGCTGTTGAGAGCAGATGATAAGGCACTGAGAGTTAAAAAGTGGCCATTTGGCACGTGGGACCCAACGGCGGAGTTCAAAGTTCTATTGTTAACAACTGTTGGGTGTCTCCCATGCTATTCGGAGGCCGCAAAGACACACTTTGTGTGCTTTCACCGTAACCACAACCCATTTGCGTAGACTGCCCTCGCAACAAGCCGGAACACATATCTGATTAGTACTTCGTACTCTTTATGCGCCTGTCCAGTTTGACTGGCCTAGACAGTTCTCTTATTAAACAGCTTGCTTGATGTTTATGCAACGGTCACTCAAAGTAGAACAAGAGGTAGCGGGGCTACGGCATAATCACATTCTGCATGAACCCCCACTTTCAATCTGTGAAAGGGTAGACAAGTGGCCTTTCCTCGGGATTGCGAAAGTTTTATTAATATGCGACTTTTTAGTAAGAGATGGTTTAACTCAGAAGATGTATGCAGAAATTAAACTCAAAGCGCACGCAGAATACTCTGAAGTAATTTATGCGGGGGACTTGCTAATGGAGTGGGGAGTAGCCAGAAGTTCCCTCGAATAAAAAGTTTGCATAGAGAAAAAGCAGAGGAAATATGAAGACTCCACAGTCACAGAGCATTTGCTTTGGCACAACCAGGCAACCGCTAATCGTCAAATTCGCCTATAATGTTCTAGTTAGGGAACTGTTGCAACTACGCAGACCAACTGTATGATTTAAACAAAAATCCTTTCATCAAAACTCGCAACAGAGTCAATTTTCTCGTCACGACGTCTGTTTTTACCAATTCCCATATTTACCAACGTCTATCTTAACAGAAATCGCGTCCAATGAACGAACCGCTCGGCCTTTCCTACATGGCAAATACTAGCTGGAGGTTCAATCGCATGTTTAACCACTTTTCTGTTGCTGCACGAAACAACTAGGGAGAATCGATTTACCAATTGGTCTTTCGGCGTTTTTTTGCAGGTTCCTAGTTTGCACTTCAGTTTTCCAATCACAAGCCTTAAATTGTATCTCAGCTAGCAGAAAGCAGTTCTTATCTTCAGGCCTTCTAACAATCGATTGTCCAACATACAAGTGAAAATCATGCATTGAACATAGTTTTAAAATATCCAATAACGGTTTTGAGACTCCAATGAAATTATCAGGAAGCTGGAATCGTGCTCCTTCAGAATTTTGCAAGCTTCTAGGTTTCATAGTTGGAATGACAAAAACAAAAACATTGAATTCGGTAACTGAAATTGTTTTGATGACCCGAAGGCTTCATCTCATCGTGTATACATCTTTTCTGATATCGCTCTCTGAACTTTGGATGAAAAAAAAACAACTATTTAACTCTAACCAAGACTAAGCGTCGGCCAACAAGTAGAAATCTAACCAAAATATCCTAAGACTAAAGAAGAGAAGAGGTAAAGGCTTAAGTATAATTTTCGGCGATTTTCACCAACTGTGTTATACGGCTTAGTGAAGTGACTTCTAAATTACATATCATTCTGAGTGCTAGTCGTCGCAAGATGAAGAATTGCGTCATGTTTTGGTGAAGAAGATCATTTCTCTCAAATAAAAATCACGCAACATCAGCTTGCACCTCAAACATCCTGTCTTGAAAGGTCATTCTGGACAAGTTTACAAATTTTGGACGAAACATAAAAATAGATTTAGTAATTCAAACAACACAAAAGGGCGTAAATAGGGGTGAAACTCCTTAAAGTTGTATCGAGTCAGTTGGTAAGCAGTCGACTAAGAGATTACAAAACAAAAAGAGGCTTAACTTTTGAATCTAAGAATTTAAAAAAATAATACAATAATAAATGGTTCAAGTCAGACCAGATGACGTCCCGAAAACACCTTACATCCTGGGTATCAGCTGTCTGACTATTTAGGTTGCAAATTCAAGAAACAGTTTGAATTTAATCGAGAAAAGTTACTAGCACAGGGCCAAGAACACGTAATTGTCAACCTTGACTATTCAGCCGTCATTAGCCAGTATCCCAACCCCATACAACGCTGCCCCCCAGATTTTGATCCGGGTCAATTGGGGCATAGATAATTTTAGTTAAATGATCTATCAACTTAAGTTGTTCGACCCGCAAACCGTCGGCTGAGGTATGGAAGATGTACGGTTGAAATTTAAAATAATTATGAGACGAAAATGGAAATTTCCATTTAGACTTGGAAATCTGGGTCTAAATTCAATTCAGTCAATTCTTTCAGTAATATTTATCGAATATTGATTTATAATCGCTGTGTGGCCCCTTTATGGTTTTTACACAGAGAACTTCAACGGGAAATTGAAAAGCCACTAATATCATAAAGGTATAAATGACGACGAGGGATGATGATGATGGGTATGTTTGTTTGCGTATGCCTGAATCCATATTTTGAACAATTCTAAATGTATTACTAGTTACCTATGGAAAAGGCCCATTTTCTAAGCACGACTTTCAGTTAGCTCGGCAGCTATTAGACGCCAAAAGATTAGTTGGAATATAATTTATATCTTTTGTGACTCTTTGCACAAAATAACACTTTGTTTAACAGCTTTGAAACCCTGTAGATTATGGGGAAGATTTTTTGTGATATCTGGTTTCACCGATCTAGCCAGCATGTTGAACAGAATCTGCCAACTCAGATTTACTTGTCATCCAAGTGGCTAAGTTTCTTCCTACTTGCATTCGTTGATGAACGCTTACTGATCGCTAACGGAACTCACTCGTTCTGCTCTGCCTGGAGGCTAAGTATTGGGCCCCACCAGCAACCGCACAGCGGCTATTAGTAGAATAGGCAGATGAATATTGTCAGCAAAGACAAGGGAGGCTGGAATGGTCATTTCTGGTTAACTAGCCGTCGTCAGCCAGTCATACCCAACCCCAGGTTGTGCACCACCCGAGTATCGGTTGCTCGGCTGCTGGCAGGGCTCGAGAATGAACCTGAAGGCAGATGGGAACGCGTGAATTCCGTTAGCGATTGGTGAGCGTTCATCAACGAATGCGAGTCAATATTCCCCATCTCAACTTACAAGACAACGAGCCCGTGGCTCAAAGGTTAGAGCGTTGGACTACTGATCAACGGGTTGCGGGTTTAATCCTTGGGTGGTGCACCACCTGGGGTTGGGTAGGACTAGCTGACGACGATTAATAAACCAGAAATGGCCATTCCAGTCTCCCTTGTCTTTGCTGGAAATATTTATCTGTCATTTATTGCTACTAGTAAAGTTTCAGTAGCACGGACAGGGCAACTGGAGCAATAGCGTTGGGCGTCACATCTGTCCGCCGGCGGAACGTCCATTAAGGAAAAAAGCAATAAACGTAAAATTACCGGTTAAAATTTAAGTAAGAAAAAGCGTTAGAAAGAAGAACATTCAAATTCGATAATTTTGAAATTGAGCTGGAGTAGCCTAATAAGTGGTAAGCAAAATTAAAAGGGCGCTAACCAGGTGAAGATGAAATATGCCAAGGTTTTGGTTAGTTCGGACGTGTTCGCACACCCCTTAGGTATCCGTATCCCATATATAAAGCTCAAATGAACAATCCACCAATTTGAAGATCATTTTTTTAGTCTGTTCGACAAATACCATGTCCCCATACCTTTTAAGGTTAAAGGAACGTAATTCTGAAATGGTTTCATATTTTAGTATGTAGGGGGAAACGAAATAGGTCGAAAGGACCTTGAACGCGCTGTTGCAAGGCAAACGTATTGAAAAGATCTCATTAGTGACGGCAAGAGTTTTGCATATAGCAGATTTTGGCCTTGGTTTTCTTCCCTTTTTCTTGCTTGCGCTTTAATCTTACAAAATTTCTGCGCCTCTTTTGATGGAAGAGCGTCATGATTGTCAAATGAATGGAAGTATTGCCGGGAATAATCGTTTAACATCGAGCTCTTTTAGGAAAGGTTTCAATAGGTTTCTGTATTTTGCCATGGGAAGCCATTTCCTATGAAAGTACAATAATTTAACCCATATTACTGTGGAGTATTCACCTGAAACCCAAAAAAAATAGTCAGTCTTTTGAATTTTATTTGCTTAAACATTGCAAAAATTGTGGCGTGCGAATTAAAAAAAAACTGTTCTCCAACCCCGATCTTGGGGCCAAAACTGCAAGATCATGTGATGCAAAACCAAGAGTAAATTCCTTATCTTTCTCTTTTAAATCTATCAGAAAGAGAACGTTTGAACAACTTTCAGTAGCGAAGTTACATTCACGCATAAATTTTGAGCGTTGTGTCGAAATGGTTCCCCGCTGAGAAACGCCGTGAATCAGCGAAGGTTTGCGCCACAACTGCACGACCAAGCTTACGATTATTCAAGAGCATACCCATAAACAGACGAGACTTCGCTTAATCTGCTGCGAAGTTAGCGATGGTTCGTACAACAACATTGTATTTTTCCTGCAAACGGTTCATTTGTGGCCCTTGAAAGTGATCAGTTCCGCGTTTCACTATATCTTTCTCCCTAGCGCTGCATCAGGCAGCGCTATCAAGTAATACAAGGCTTGTAACATGGCTTTCATGTACACATACGGAAGCCTGCCGTAATTACCGAGTGATCAACTTACTGTCCTAGTTTTATTGCCTGACGATACTAGGGTATTAATTTTTCTGAAAACGACGCAATTATCTGAAAACGACGCAAAATGGCTTTCATGTACACATATGGAAGCCTGCCGTAATTACCGAGTGATCAACTTACTGTCCTAGACGCAGCACCGACGACTAGGCGACTAAAGTTGGCTGGATCAGGTATACCCATCTCTTTTATTGCATTAACTACAATGAAGTTGTCGAACAAGTTATCGGTTCATTCCATGTTGAACCTTCCTTCTGTCATGGAGCTGATATACAGCGTGCGCGAATCCTTCTTGAGAGTCGGATCTCTCCGCTTCTGTCCATAGTGCATTTCTGTTTGATGTTTCGAGGGACTTGGTGAGATCGACGAATGCGGTGTATAGTATGCACCGGTAAGTTGGGAGTTTTCTTGTAGCTGCTGGCTTGCCAAGACCAGTTCATTCGTCTGTGAGTGTTTTGGACCGAAGAGACTAAGATACACTGTGGGATCTCATTACAAGATAAGTGAACAAGGTGAGTTTTACTAAAAGCGAAAAACAAAACGGATGCTTTTTAAAATAAAATTAGTCAATTCAACGGATGTTCTTGAGAGCCCAAAGTAACCCAACTCTGAGAAATGTGGCATTTAAAGGCAAAATTCGAATGCAATCCCGATTTTGACGATACATATTACTGCTTCCGGTTCAGTGGTCAATCACCCAGTCAAAGTTTTACAATGAGAGAGAGATTCTGTGTGTGTGTGCCTGCTCACTGTTTTGATTTCAGCAACTAAATAACCGAGAAACTGGAGCACCTGCATGCTCCGGATGATGAAGCTACCGTGGAGACACGATGGTGTCAACTGCGAAATGTCATCCAGTCCATCGCCCTCGATGTCCTCGGATGCGCACGCCGTCGACACCAGGACTGGTTTGACGACAATGACGCCGACATCAGCAACTTACTCGCGGAGAAGAATGGACTACACAAAGCCTACATGGACCTTCGGACTGACGCCACCAAAGCAGCCTTTTTCAGATGCCGGCGCCTTGTACAACAACGGCTGCGGGAGATGCAGGATGCCTGGATGATCCGAAAGGCTGAAGAAATCCAGGGGTATGCGGACCGCAATGAAATGAAAAACTTTTTCAAAGTCATCAAGGCCATCTACGGTCCGTGTATCAAGGGGACCGCACCGCTGCTCAGCTCTGACGGCACAACACTGCTGACAGAGAAATCGCAAATTCTGAAGCGCTGGGCCGAGCACTTCAGAAATGTCCTTAATTGCTCATCAGCCATCTCCGATGCTGCCATTGACCGGCTCCCTCAAGTGGACACGAACAATGACCTGGATCTGCCGCCTTCCCTACCAGAAACCATCCGGGCCGTGCAGCAGATTTCCAGCGGTAAAGCACCGGGATCCGATGCAATCCCACCGGAAGTCTACAAGCACGGTGGGCCCCGGCTGATGGCAGAACTCACAACACTCTTCCAGGAAATGTGGCGCCAAGGACAAGTTCCTCAGGATTTCAAAGACGAGACCATCGTCCATCTCTACAAACGGAAGGGGAACCGGCAAATCTGTGATAATCACAGAGGCATCTCGTTGCTCAACATCACCGGGAAGATCTTTGCCCGTATCCTTCTCAATCGCCTTAATGGTCACCTAGAGCAGGACCTGCTCCCAGAAAGCCAATGTGGTTTCCACCGAAACCGCGGAACATCCGATATGATTTTTGCCGCCCGCCAGCTACAAGAGAAGTGTCAGGAGATGCGAACTCACCTATACACTACCTTCGTGGATCTAACGAACGCCTTTAACTCGGTGAATCGTGATGGACTGTGGAAAGTCATGCAGGAATTCGGTTGTCCTGAGCGGTTCACGCACATGGTGCGTCAGCTTCATGACGGGATGACGGCGCGCGTCACTGACAACGGGACGGTATCCGAAGCATTCGCAGTGACCAACGGAGTGAAGCAGGGCTGCGTACTGGCCCCCACCCTCTTCAGTCTCATGTTCTCGGATATGCTAATGGACGCCTACCGTGATGAGCAGCTTGGTATCCGCATCGCCTACAGAACTGACGGGCACCTTCTCAACAGTCGGCGTATGCAGGCTCCAACGCGCGTGTCTACGACTACAGTCCATGACTTGCTCTTCGCGGACGACTGCTCCCTTAACACCGTGACGGAGGAAGACATACAAAGGAGCATGGACCTCTTCGCCGAAGGCTGCGCCGATTTTGGATTAACAATCAATGCAGCCAAAACGGTTGTCATGCACCAGCCGCCACCCAGCGCGGAATACAATGTTCCTCGAATCAATGTCAACGGTGCTCAACTCAAAAACGTGGAAACCTTCGCTTATCTAGGAAGCACGATGTCGCGCAACACAAAAATCGATGACGAGGTTGCCCAACGGATCTCCAAAGCTAGTCAGGCCTATGGCCGGCTGCAGGCCTCCGTGTGGAATCGCCACGGTATTCACTTGAACACCAAACTGAAAGATGTACAAGGCCGTCGTCTTGACGACAGTCCTTTACGGTGCGGAAACCTGGACCGTCTACTCGAACCAAGCCAGGAAGCTGAATCACTTTCATCTCAGCTGCCTCCGCAAAATACTGAAGCTGAGATGGCAAGACAGGATCCCGGACACGGAAGTCCTGGAGCGGACCGGAATCCTCAGCATCCATGCCATGCTGAGGCAAGTGCAACTGCGATAGAGCGGCCACCTGGTAAGAATGGACGACGAGTGACTACCCAAACGACTTTTATACGGAGATGTCGCTACGGGTTCTCACCGGCAGGGAGGTCAAAAAGGACGCCACAAGGACACTTTGAAGAAATCGCTGAAGCAACTGCAAATCAACTCGTCGACCTGGGAGGACCACTTTTAGTCCAATGTGTGTTGTGTGGAGTGGCTGACTGGTGGTCTGAGAGTCAGGCTGCGATGGCTCCTTCTTAACGTTACCTCTGGCTATCTCACACATGTGAGATGTAAGCCGTTCAAACCCCTGTTGTGTGAAATCCTGGTGCTTGTGTTTGGGTGGCCAGGTCGTGTACGTAGTACACGTAGACGAGTTAACCAGCAGCTGCGCCCGCTTCCGCATCAGACAACTGACCGGCTCAGACAGTGGTCTGATTGTGGGGGTGGGGAGAGAGTGAGGTCGAGAGCTCAGCGTATTTTCCTCACTATAAACAATCTGACGCGCTTGAAACTAGCACAGTGCGCTAAAAGCAGTGGCTTGGAAGGTTGCCAACTGACGGGATAACTCGGACCGCGTGGTCAGCCCAATGCGTGTTTTGTGTGGAGTGGCTGACTGGCGGACTGAGAGTCAGGTTGCAATGGCTCCTTCTTAATGTGGCCTTTATGGCACTCCCACTCCGTGGGATCGGAGCCAGGTGTGGTGGCACGCCCAGGGGCGGCTCCGGCCGCGCCAGCCACATGCGCCCTCTCCCATCTCCGGTCTTCTTGACTCTGTTTTGACACCGGGCTCAAGGGAAGGAGGAGCAGAGAGTGCGGTAGCTGCAGCGCAGGGCTACTAGCACTTAAAACTAATTCACGTGCAAGCCACCGTCCCTGCACCACCTGGTGTAAAGCATACGGTGGACCTCGTCGAAATCGACGGTCGAACTGCCAGTTTGTGTGTGTGTGCCCCCTAAACGGGCCACGTGGTAGATGCGTTGGACCAACACGGGGGCCATATCAGGGGATGGCAGGCGTTATTCGGGTTGCGCTCCCATAACAAATGCCGAACATGGAGGTGTGGTGGCACGCCTAGGGGCGGCTTGGACTTAGAGGACCCAGCCGCGCCAGCCTCGTGCGTCTCCTCCCGCCTCCGGTCTTCTTGACTCTGTTTTGACACCGGGCTCAGGTGGGGGAGGAGGAGAGAGTGCGGTAGATGCAGCGCAAGTCTACTATCACTTTAAACTAAATCACGCGCAAGTCAGCGTCCCTGCTCCACTTTCCCATGGAGCATACGGTGGACATCGTCGGACTACGACGGTCGAACTGTCATGTGTGTGTGTTTGTGTGTGTGTTTTTGTGTGCCCCTTTGCCCCCTAAACGCGCCACGTGGTAGATGCGTTGGACCAACACGGGGGCCACATTAGGGCACGGAAGGCGTTATTCGGGTTGCGCTCCCATAACAAATGCCGAACATGGAGGTGTGGTGGCACGCCTAGGGGCGGCTAGGTCTTAGAGGACCCAGCCGCGCCAGCCACCTGCGTCCTCCCCCGCCTCCGGTCTTCTTGACTCTGTCATGACACCGGGTTCATGTAGGGGAGGAGGAGAGTGTGCGGTAGCTGCAGCGCAAGGCTACTATCACTTAAAACTAATTCACGTGCAAGTCACCGTCCCTGCTTCCCTTTCCCATGGAGCATACGGTGGACATCGTCGGACTACGACGGTCGAACTGTCGTGTGTGCCCCTAAACGGGCCACGTGGTAGATGCGTTTGACCAACTCGGGGGCCATATCAGGGGATGGCAGGCGTTATTCGGGTTGCGCTCCCATAACAAATGCCGAACATGGAGGTGTGGTGGCACGCCTAGGGGCGGCTTGGACTTAGGGGACCCAGCCGCGCCAGCAACGTGCGTCTTCTCCCGCCTCCGGTCTTCTTGACTCTGTTTTGACACCCGGCTCAGGTGTGGGAGGAGGAGAGAGTGCGGTAGATGCAGCGCAAGTCTACTATCACTTTAAACTAAATCACGCGCAAGTCAACGTCCCTGCTCCACTTTCCCATGGAGCATACGGTGGACATCGTCGGACTACGATGGTCGAACTGTCGTGTGTGTGTGTGTGTGTGTGTGTGTGTGTGTGTGTGCCCCAAAAACGGGCCACGGGGTAGATGCGTTGGACCAACACGCGGGCCACATCAGGGCACGGCATGCGTTATTCGGGTTGCGCTCCGCTAAAAAATGCCGAACTTGGGAGGTGTGTTGGCACGCCTAGGGGCAGCTAGGACTTAGGGGACCCAGCCGCGCCAGCAACGTGCGCCTTCTCCCGCCTCCTGTCTTCTTGACTCTGTTTTGACATCGGGCTCAGGTGGGGGAGGAGGAGAGTGTGCGGTAGATGCAGCGCAAGTCTACTATCACTTTAAACTAAATCACGCGCAAGTCAGCGTCCCTGCTCACTTTCCTATGGAGCATACGGTGGATATCGTCGAACTACGACGGTCGAACTGTCGTGTGTGTGTGTTTGTGTGTGTGTGCCCCCAAAACGGGCCACGGAGTAGATGCGTTGGACCAACACGGGGGCCACATCAGGGCACAGCATGCGTTTTTCGGGTTGCGCTCCGTTAACAAATGCCGAACATGGGAGGTATGGTGGCACGCCTAGGGGCGGCTCGGACTTAGGGGACACAGCCGCGCCAGCCACCTGCGTCCTCTCCCGCCTCCGGTCTTCTTGACTCTGTCTTGACACTGAGCTCAGTTGGGGGAGGAGGAAAGAGTGCGGTAGCTGCAGCGCAAGTCTACTATCACTTTAAACTAAATCACACGCAAGTCACCGTCCCTGCTCACTTTCCCATGGAGCATACGGTGGACATCGTCGGACTACGACGGTCGAACTGTCGTGTGTGTGTGTGTATGTGCACCCTAAACGGGGTGTAGGGGTACTAGTTAGGGGTAGCACAACACAGATAGCATTTGGTCGCTTCATTTGTCTCGTACAGGCCGGCCGAGGCTCACAGATTGCAAAATACGCGGTCGTAAAACGCAAACAAACAACAATACCCCCCGTCCCCATACCCCTCGCCATACCCTCCAGGCTGCTCGAGTGAATCCACTCACACTAGCAGCCTGGAATGTTCGTTTCCATTGAGACAATCCTAGGAGCAACCGGCCGGAACGAAGGACGGCGCTAGTCGCTCGGGAACTGGCGCGCTACAAGGTGGACATTGCTGCTCTTAGCGAGACCCGATTCTCTGAGCAGGGTCAGCTGGAGGATGTGGGCACCGGCTACACCTTCTTCTGGAGCGGCCGGTCAAATGGAGAGCGACGCGACGCTGGTGTTGCCTTTGCCATCCGGAACGACATTGTGGGACGTCTGCTTTGTCTGCCGCAGGGTATCAATGATCGCCTGATGAGCCTCCGCCTACCTCTTTAGGGAAACCAGTTCGCCACCATCATCAGCGCCTACGCTCCCACAATGACGAGCTCTGATGCGGCGAAGGACAAATTCTACGAGGACCTGCACGCCTTGCTGGTGACTGTGCCGAAAGAGGACAAGTTAATTGTACTTGGTGACTTCAATGCCCGCGTCGGGACGGACCACACTGCCTGGCAGGGAGTGCTGGGTCCCCTAGGTCTCGGTAGCTGTAACGATAACGGCCTCCTTCTTCTGCGCACGTGTGCGGAACACCGTCTCCTGCTGACCAACACCTTCTTCCGCCTTCCGAGGCGGGAGAACGCCACGCGGATGCACCCTCGGTCGCGGCGCTGGCATATACTGGACTATATTCCCGTCCGGAGGCGAGATTGACAGGACGTGCTGGTAACCAAGGCGATCCGCGATGCCGATGGTTGGACAGATCACCACCTCGTCATCTCCCAGATGAGGCTAAGACTGCAACCCTAACGAAGGCCCCAAGGGAAGAGGCTGCCATGTAAGTTAAATACTCTTTTATTAAATTTGCCTGCTCACTGTTTTGATTTCAGCAACTAAATAACCGAGAAACTGGAGCACCTGCATGCTCCGGATGATGAAGCTACCGTGGAGACACGATGGTGTCAACTGCGAAATGTCATCCAGTCCACCGCCCTCGATGTCCTCGGACGCGCACGCCATCGACACCAGGACTGGTTTGACGACAATGACGCCGACATCAGCAACTTACTCGCGGAGAAGAATGGACTACACAAAGCCTACATGGACCTTCGGACTGACGCCACCAAAGCAGCCTTTTTCAGATGCCGGCGCCTTGTACAACAACGGCTGCGGGAGATGCAGGATTCCTGGATGATCTGAAAGGCTGAGAAAATCCAGGGGTATGCGGACCGCAATGAAATTAAAAACTTTTTCAATGCCATCAAGATCATCTACGGCCCGTGTATTAAGGGGTCCGCACCGCTGCTCAGCTCTGACGGCACAACACTGCTGACAGAGAAATCGCAAATTCTGAAGCACTGGGCCGAGCACTTCAGAAATGTCCTTAATTGCTCATCAGCCATCTCCGATGCTGCCATTGACCGGCTCCCTCAAGTGGACACGAACAATGACCTGGATCTGCCGCCTTCCCTACCAGAAACCATCCGGGCCGTGCAGCAGATTTCCAGCGATAAAGCACCGGGATCCGACACAATCCCACCGGAAGTCTACAAGCACGGTGGGCCCCGGCTGATGGCAGAACTCACAACACTCTTCCAGGAAATGTGGCGCCAAGGACAAGTTCCTCAGGATTTCAAAGACGCGACCATCGTCCATCTCTACAAACGGAAGGGGAACCGTCAACTCTGTCATAATCACAGAGGCATCTCGGTGCTCAACATCGCCAGTAAGATCTTCGCCCGTATCCTTCTCAATCGTCTTAACTGTCACCTAGAGCAGGGCCTGCTCCCGTAAAGCCAATGTGGCTTCCGCAGACACCGCGGAACAACCGATATGATCTTTGCCGCCCGCCAACTACAAGAGAAGTGTCAGGAGATGCGAACTCACCTATACACTACCTTCGCGGATCTAACGAAAGCCTTTAGCACGGTGAATCGTGATGGACTGTGGAAAGTCATGCAGAAATTTGGTTGTCCTGAGCGGTTCACGCACATGGTGCGTCAGCTTCATGACGGGATGACGGCGCGCGTCACTGACAACGGGACGGTATCCGAAGCATTCGCAGTGGCCAACGGAGTGAAGCAGGGCTGCGTACTGGCCCCCACCCTCTTCAGTCTCATGTTCTCGGCTATGCTGATGGACACCTACCATGATGAGTAGCCTGGTATCCGCATCGCCTACAGAACTGACGGGCACCTTCTCAACAGTCGGCGTATGCAGGCTCCAACGCGCGTGTCTACGACTACAGTCCATGACTTGCTCTTCGCGGACGACTGCTCCCTTAACACCGTGACGGAGGAAGACATACAAAGGAGCATGGACCTCTTCGCCGAAGGCTGCGCCGATTTTGGATTAACAATCAATACAGCCAAAACGGTTGTCATGCACCAGCCGCCACCCAGCGCGGAATACAATGTTCCTCGAATCAATGTCAACGGTGCTCAACTCAAAAACGTGGAAACCTTCACTTATCTATGAAGCACGCTGTCACGCAACACGAGAATCGATGACGAGGTTGCCCAACGGATCTCCAAAGCTAGTCAGGCCTTCGGCCGGCTGCAGGCCTCCGTGTGGAATCGCCACGGTATTCACCTGAACACCAATCTGAAGATGTACAAGGCCGTCGTCTTGACGACAGTCCTTTACGGTGCGGAAACCTGGACCGTCTACTCAAACCAAGCCAGGAAGCTGAATCCCTTTCATCTCAGCTGCCTCCATAGAATACTGAAGCTGAGATGGCAAGACAGGATCCCGGACACGGAAGTCCTGGAGCGGACCGGAATCCTCAGCATCCATGTCATGCTGAGGCAAGTGCAACTGCGATGGAGTGGCCACCTGGTAAGAATGGAGGACGAGCGACTACCCAAACGACTTTTATACGGAGATGTCGCTACGCGTTCTCACCGGCAGGGATGTCAAAAAGGACGCTACAAGGACACTTTAAAGAAATCGCTGAAGCAAATGCAAATCAACCCGGCGACCTGGGAGGACCTCGCCCGGAACCGTCCTGCGTAGAGACGGACAGTTAAGACACGGACAGCAACCTACGAAGCCAAAAGTATCGCCACCGCCAAGGCCAAGATAGCGGCACGAAAGTCACCAGCGTCCCGGACCAACACCGCCAACGCCCAAGCCCTGCCAACCTGCCCTCGCTCTCAACGCACATTCAGCACGCGAATCGGCTTGGTCGTACATCTTCGAACTCAATGCAACAACAATCCCATAAAATCCACCTCTGCCACACCTTCCTCAGACCCAACAACGACGATGACCACCCAAGCACTGATAACAACTTTATTGATTCCCCACTGTCCACTATCACCGACACCATCCTCCCTCCTTCACCCCCGGCGCCGATCATGGCGACGAACACCACTTGCCCTATTCCCACCACTTCAGTAGCCACCTCCGACTACCTGCCACCTGCTACCCCCAACCCCACCACCGCCCCCAGTACCAGCGATGGGGACTCGTTACTAGCCTGTCCTCATTGCGATCGTGCATTCACCTCACATATTGGCCTGGTCGGACACTAGTGAATTCAATCGCACAGAAACTGGCGAACTGGTACCTGAAGAACCTACACATAGCAGAGACTGCCGCCTTCAATGCCCTCACTGCCCACGCGCACTCGCTCATCGCATGGGCCTGATCGGTCACATGCGCATCAACGTAAGCGGAATCCACCGCGATTCCAGCACACCTTGCGCACCCATAAACACTTCCCATATTCCTCCATGAGCTCGACTACCAGTACCAGCAGCAGACGTCCCACAGACTATGCACCTCTGACCAATCTTGTCCTCATTGTCGCCACACATGCATATCACGTATCGGTCTGGTCGGTCACTTGCGAATCCATCGCACAGAGACAGGAAAACCAGTGCCAGGAGCACCAACATACACCCGCCACACTCTTTCATGACACCGGACTCAGGTGCGGGAGGAGGAGAGAGTGCGGTAGCTGCAGCGCAAGGACTTATAACTAATCCACGCGTAAGTTACTGTTCCTGCACCACCCTTCTGTGAAGCATGTGGTGGACATCGTCGGACTACGACGGTCGAACTATCGTGTATGCGTGAGAGAGGAAGAGAGAGAGAGAGAGAGAGAGAGAGAGAGAGGGAGAGAGAGACATATAACATATAAATGAACGTTCAGAAATAAGTCATGAAAATAAAACGGTTTTACAATAGTGTGCTAGGTTTCCAAGTTTGATGGCAGAAAATTACAGCATAATAAAATGCCAGGTGGCCAACGAAAATAGTACTAAGAGGCTTAATGACCCTCATTTGACCTGAAAAGGTAAATGTAAGTTACCGAACTACTGGGTAGATTGGCGCATTCACGATTCGAAAGATGCAGAAACTGTGAATGGAAATCAATATGCGAGCTCCAGCTTCTTATTGTAAAGTATTTAAACGCGCGGTCACTGGGACAGTACGTGTATTAGTTTGAGCTTTCAGTTTCATGCTGGAGACCACCATCAGACACTGTGAGCTTACAACAACAACAGCTGAGTGGTTTTTGTAGTTTTGCTTCCCCCTACCCCCTACCCCCATCCTCTTTGCTGAACTATAAAAACCGTTCATTTGTTTTTGCATTCTCACGGTCTCTGATGATGGCTCCCTTTACGAGACTGAAAGCTCAAACTAATGCGCGTACTGTTTCAATGATTGCGCGTTTATATTCTTTTAAAAAACTGCCTCTGCTCTTTTCCTTAGGCAGACCGTCGTTCTGGTAAACAGATTGCCATCTCTATTGGTGCCATTTTGGTGGACGCAAGCTAGCACAACCGGCAGAGATTGGAGAATATGCGAGGCAAAAAGGACTAAGGTTAATGGAGTGAAGGTTAGCTAGCTAAGTGGTATTATGAAAGGCAAACGCCTAATCAGGAGCTAAAAACCGTTCACTGGCTATGGTTTGGCAAAATTTATAACGAATTACCCGGTAATAAAAGCTTTTCCGGTCCTGATTTGCTGGGAGTTTCGATTATTCCTTGTGCGCGTTGCATTTAGGGTTTTTTGATCCTTTATCTTACGGAGATTCGGTGACCCTGCATAACTGCCGTGCTTATAAAGTGCGTAGTTAATTTTCAAAGAAACAAGTCATGGAGTCATGCTTTCAATTTGCTTTCTGCCCGATAGAAAAGTAGAATGCTGATAAGTTCTTTGATATGGCCTTCATATCACTGTGAGATGGCAAAATTGTAGAATTGTACACACACAATCTACGCGGCCAGACACCCTGTTCTAGGGCAGAAACTATGTGAAATCATGCATGCACCGGGGTTTTATTGCGCCTTTGAAAGATAGTCGCGTCATTGTGGGACGGAATTCGCAGTTTGTATCCCCTTTCCTATCTCCCGTGGCAATTCGACTGGTCTGCAATGGCATGCAGTTGTAGGCCACACATTCACCAATTGGCTTTAGGAATTAAAATTAAGTCATCCGGGAAGCTCTCGCTGTTTAAGCCAAATTTCTTTTGTTATGCGGAATCAACAGGACCTCTTGTAGGCCTCCGCGTTCGCAATGAGCGCGGATTTTGTTCTCTTAAAGTGATGAGCAAGTTGGAGAAAGCTGTAGTTGGATTTATCTGACTGCAAATCACAACATGCTGATCACAATTTTCTTCGGATAGAAGTCAGAATAAGGTATTTACGGAGGTGATCCGTCTTTGTCATGCCACTGAAAACCTTCCTCTGTTATGGCACAAACCCAGTGGTTCGATATAAGAGACATCCGGTGCCAAAAAGCCCTCCTCTTCTCGCAGTAGCAACCAAAAATACACCACCTAACGTTGGTTTCATCTCATGTTCGGCCAAGCTCTGAGGCATCTAGCGTTTAAACACTTTTGCCTACAGGTTACACCTCCAGGCGGTATTACGCAAAAGTGCGGTCCATCTGTTCAATACAAATAGTCATTCTATGATTGATCCCCAGTGGTTCATTAAGGGAATACTATGGGGGAACTGAAAGTCGACCACTGATAATATCGTCTTCAAGTTGTATATCTTTGAATCTGAACTTAATGAAAAGGCTCTTACTGTTCTCACTTCCATTACTTTGGCACCAAGACCTTTTTGTAATTTTCGAGCTGACCCTGCCACCCACACACGACAGCTCGATTGTCACAAGCAAATACAGTCACCACCTGCCAAACCGAATGAGTTCCGCGTGAAGTTATTTAAAATAAAAGGTGGCCATTTCGGAGTTTCACCATGTAGGTTGTAGCCGGTTGCATCATTTGTTTCGTGCAGGCCGTGGATGAGCCAAACAACTCTTACCTGGTCCCCAACTCTTAGTTGTGCCTCCCAGAAGCTAGGTTCTGCCTAGCAGCCACGCCTTAGTAACCGCCTCTAAGGGCGGGCTCAACCAGCTGAGGGTTTTGGATGTTGGGTCACCCCACCTCGTATTTTTGAAACTTCCCTTCCAATCCCTCGTCCCGTCCCTCCTCACTTTCAAAAAGCGATATGCGATCCCATAAACGGACCAGGCTAACCCGCGTAGCTCTTCTGCTATGCAAAGCAGTGACCAATATTTGAGTTCGCAAACACCTGAGACGTCTCAGTAGCCATATATAAGGGACAGCACGGCTTATCCCTCACGGGGTATGGGACCAGAAAAGGAGCTCTATATAAATTCTGGAATCACGTCATCTGCATACTAATCGCGACTCGCAGAGGTACACCTCATGGTTGAAATAATCAAACAAAAAACCAATCCTCTCGCCATCCACTCCGCCGCACCCCACAGACTGCTAAAGTGAGTCCGCTAATTCTGGTGGCCTGGGATGTTCATTCTCTTTTAGACGATGGGAGAAATGGTCAACTGTAAAGAAGAACATTGCTAGGCACTCAGGAAATTTTGTGCTGCAAGGTGGCAATCGCTGCTCTCAGCGAGACTTGATTCTCTGAACAGGGCCTGCTGGAGGAGGTGGGTGGCAACTGCACCTTCTTCGGGGGCGGTGGCCCAAACGCAGAGTGACGCGACGCTGGCGTCGTCTTTTCCATCCGAAACGATATCGTAGGATGCCTACCCTGTCTACCGCAAGCCAGCAATGACCGAATCATGACACTGCGCCTGCCTCTTCGGGAGCCAAATTTTCCACTACCATAATAATAATAATAATCATCATCAGCATCATCGGGTCTATGACCACCCTCCCCCATTGAAAAGCTCTGATGAGGCGAAGAATGAATTTTTCGCGGACCTGAACGCCTTACTGACGACTGTTCTGACAGATGGCAAACTGGTTTCCTTCGTGATTTCGGCGCCCGCGTGGAAGCAAACCTCGTGGCCTTGGAGGGAGTGCTGGATCCCAGTGGTTTCGGCGGTTGTAACGACAACGAACTCCTTCTTCCGTGTACCTGCGCGGAAAACCGTCTCCATCTGATCAATACCTTATTCCGCGTCCCGGCGCAGGAGATGGCAACGTTGATGCATCCCCACGATCGCAGGGTTGGCAGCTGCTGGACGACCTTCTCGTTCAGAGGCGAGATCGACAGAATGTACGGGTATCCAAAGCGAGCTGCGGTGCCAACGGCTGGACGGATCACCAACCCATCGTCTGCAAGATGAGGTTCCAACTAACATCATGAAGACGATCACAAGGTTACTTGACAGTTCGACCATCGATTACGACGATGTCCACCGTATGCTCCACGGAAGGGTGGCGCAGGGACAGTGACTTACGCGTGCTTTAGTTTAAAGTGATAATAGACTTGCGCTGCATCTGCCGCACTCTATCCTCCTCCCCCAGCTGAACCCGGTGTCACGATAAAGTCAAGCAGACCGGAGGCGGGAGAGGATGCAGGTGGCTGGCGCGGCCGGAGCCGCCCCTGGGCGTACCATCACACCTGACTCGGATCCCACGGAGTAGGAGTACCATAAAGGCTACATTAAGAATGAGCCATTGCAGCCTGACTCTCAGTCCGCCAGCCAGCCAATCCACACAAAACACGCATTGTGCTGACCATGCGGTCCGAGTGTTCCCGTCAGTTGGCAACCTTCCAAGCCGCGGCTTTTAGCGCACTGTTATAGTTTCAAGCGCGTCAGATTGTTTATAGTGAGGAACAAGCGCTGAGCTGTCGACCTCATTCTCTCCCCACCCCCACAATCAGACCAACGTCCGAGCCGGTCAGTTGTCTGATGTGGGAGTGGGCAAATTGGCTGAAGGGTCAGCGTACCCGTCTTCGCGCGCCACAGCATGACCTGGCCCCCAGTACGCCCACACCAGGATTCACTAAATCAGGGGATATGGAGGAGCCATCACAGTCTGACTCTCAGACCACCAGTCAGCCAATCGACACACACAGCACATACACTTGGCTGACGGCATGGTCCGGTGTAAGCGTCAGAATGGCAGCCTTCCAAGCCACGGTTTCTAAGAAATCAATATATTCTCAGGTACGTGATGTTTGTGAGGGTGTTGTCTATGTATTAGTGTATATAGTGTGCGCTGATGTGACTTAGCCTCCGTTGGTTTACTGCAGGATGACGTGGAGGCGCATGTGTCCAAATAGGCCCATACGGTGTGTAAATGTACGGGAGCAGTGAGGGCAATGGAGGCGGGCCCGACAACTGTATGTCGGAGCTCCAGGCACTGGTTCACCAGCCTCCGTGCGATGGATTCGCAGGTGACCGACCAGGCCAATGCGCGAGTTGAAGTGGCGGGCAAAGTGTGGGCAGGAGAAATCGGGAGAGGCTGGGGATGTCATTCTTGGTTGTGGGGGTGGGCAGTGGCGGTAAGAATGGCTGGAGCGGAGGGTGTGAATGGGGTATCGGTGTTGTCAGTATTGCGATGAATTCCGCTGTCATGGATGCGCCTGTGACCGAATAGGCCCATGCGATGAGTGAATGCGCTAGGACAGTGAGGTCATCAGAGGCGGCGATTTGTACTGTGTGTTTGTGTTCCAGGTACTGGTTCACCAGTCTCTGTACGATGGATTCGCAAGTGACCGACCAGGCCGATGCGTGAAGTGAATGTGCGGTCGCATTGAGGACAGTTTAGGAGATTGTCCACATCACTGCTGGTGGTGGTGGTTGTGGAAGTGAAGGCGAAGGCGGTGATGGGGGTAACAGGCGATGAGTATTGGGATGCGGTCTCTATGATGGTGGGAGTAATGGAATTGATGCCAGGAGTGAGGGTGGGGGAGTCAGAAGGAGGGCTGGCAGAACTTGACGTAGAAGTTGGAACTGTCGAATTGTTGGTGCATTGCTTCCGAAGAAGTCTGACCAGGCCGATTCGCGTGCGGAAAATGCGTTGACAGCGCAGGCAGTTTGGAAGGGCATGGGCATCGACGGTGTTAGTCCGGGGCGCTGGTGACTTTCATGCCGCTCTTTCGGCCTTGGCGGTGGTGATCCGGTTGGCCTCATAGATTGCTGAGCCAGTCTTCACGGATCTTCTCCATGCCAATCTATCCTGGGCGAGGTCCTCCTAGGTCGCCGGGTTGATTTGCAGTTGCTTCAGCGATTTCTTAAAAGTGTCCTTGTAGCGTTGTTTTTGACCTCCCTGCCGACGAGAACCCGCAGCGATATCTCCGTAGAAAAGTCGTTTGGGTAGTCGCTCGTCGTCCATTCTTACCAGGTGGCCGCTCCATCACAGTTGCATTTGCCTCAGCATGGCATGGATGCTGAGGATTCCGGTCCGCTCCAGGACTTCCATGTCCGGGATCCCGTCTTGCCATCTCAGCTTCAGTATTCTACGGAGGCAGCCGAGATGGAAGTGATTTGGCTTCCTGGCTTGGTTTAAGTAGATGGTCCATGTCTCCGCTCCGTAAAGGAGGGTTGTAAAGAAGACGGTCTTGTACATATTCTGTTTAGGGTTAAAATGAATACCATGGCGATTCCACACGGAGGCCTGCAGCCGGCCGGCCGAAATCCGTTGGACAACCTCGTCATCGATTCTCGTGTTGCGTGACAGCGTGCTTCCTAGATAAGCGAAGGTTTCCACGTTTTTGAGTTGAGCACCTTTGACATTGATTCGAGGAGCATTGTATTCCGCGCTGGGTGGCGGCTGGTGCCTGACAACCGTTTTGGCTGTACTGATTGTTAATCCAAAATCGGCGCAGTCTGCGGTGAAGTGGCCCATGCTCTTTCGCATGTCCTCCTCCGTCACGGTGTTCAGGGCGCAGTCGTCTGCGAAGAGCATATCATGAACTGTACCAGTAGACACTCGCGTTGAAGCCTGCATACACCGACTGGTGAGAAGGTGTCCGTCAGTTCTGTAGGCGATGCGGATCCCAGGCTGCTCATCACGGTAGGCGTCCATCAGCATAGCAGAGAACATGAGACTGAAGAGGGTGGCGGCCAATATGCAGCCCTGCTTCACTCCGTTGTTCACTGCGAACGCTTCGAATATTGTCCCATTGTCAGTGACGCGCGCTGTTATCCCCTCATGAAGCTGAAGCACCATGTGCGTGAACCGCTCAGGACAGCCAAATTTCTGCATGAATTTCCACAGTCCGTCGCGATTCACCGCGTCAAAGGCTTTCGTTAGATCCATGAAGGTAGTGTATAGGTGAGTTCGCATCTCCTGTCACTTCTCTTTTAGCTGGCGGGCGGCAAAATTCATATCAGTTGTTCCACGGTGTCGGCGGAAGCCACGTTGGCTTTCGGGAGCAGGCACTGCTCTAGGTGACAGTTAAGACGATTGAGAGGGAAACGGGCAAAGATCTTCCCGGCGAGGTTGAGCAACGAGATGCCCCTCTGTTTATCTCAGAGTTGCCGGTTCCCCTTCCACTTTTAGAGATGGACGACGGTCGTATCTTTGAAATCCTGATGAACTTATCCTTGGCACCACATCTCCCGGAAGAGTGTTGTGAGTTCTACCATCAGCCGGGGCCCACCGTGCTTGTAGACTTCCGGTGGGATTGCGTCGGATCCCGGTGCTTTCCCACTGGAAATCTGTTGCACGGCCCGGATGGTTTCTGGTAATGATAGCGGCAGATCTAGGTCATTAGTTCTGTCCAATTGAGGGAGCCGGTCAATAGCAGCATCGGAGATGGCTGATGAACAATTAAGGACACTTCTGAAGTGCTCGGCCCAGCGCTTCAGAATTTGCGATTTCTCTGTCAGCAGTGTTGTGCCGTCAGAGCTGAGCAGCGGTGCGGTCCCCTTGATGCAGGGGCCATAGCTGGCTCTAATGACTTTGAAAAAGTTTTTCATTTAATCGCGGTCCACACACCCCTGGATTTCCTCAGCATTTCGGACCATCCAGGCATCCTGCATCTCCCACAGCCGTTGCTGCAGAAGGCTGCGGCATCTGAAGAAGGCTGTTTTGGTGGCGTCAGTCCGAAGGTCCATGTAGGCTTTGTGTAGTCCCTTCTTCTCCGCGAGTAAGTTGCTGATGTCGGTGTCATGGTCGTCAAACCAGTCCTGGTGTTGACGGCATGCGCGTCCGAGGACTTTGAGGGCGGTGGACTGGATGACATTTCGCAGTTGACCCCATCGTGTCTCCATGGTGGCGTTATTATCTTGAGCATACAGGTTCTCCAGTTTCTGGGTTATTTGTTTGCTTAAATCAAAACAGTGAGCAGGCAAATTTAGCAAAAGAGTATTTAAATTACCTGAAGGTCGCTCACCTTGGAGCCTTTGCCGGGGTTGAGGTCGGAGCCACATCTAGGAGACGACGAGGCGGTGATCCGTCCAACCATCGGCATCGAGGATCGCTTTGGTTACGAGAACATAGTCCAGCAGATGCCAGCACCGCGACCGAGGGTGCATCCACGTGGTCTTCTCCCGCATCGGAAGGCGGAAGAAGGTGTTGGTCAGCAGGAGACGGTGTTCCGCACACGTTCGCAGAAGAAGGAGGCCGTTATCGTTACAGCTACCGAGACCGTGGGGACCAAGCACTCCCTGCCAGGCAGCGTGGTCCGTCCCGACGCTGGCGTTGGAGCCACCAAGGACAATTAACTTGTCCACCTTTGGCACAGTCGCAAGCATGGCGTGCAGGTCCTCGTAGAATTTGTCCTTCGCTGCATCAGAGCTTGTCATTGGGGGAGCGCAGGCGCTGATGATGGTGGCAAACTTATCTCCCCGAAGAGGCCGGCGGAGGCTCATCAGGCGATCATTGCTACCCTGCGGCAGACAGGGCAGACGTCCCACAATGTCGTTCCGGATGGCAAAGGAAGACCAGCGTCACATCGCTCTGCCTTTGGTCGGCTGCTCTAGAAGAAGGTGTAGCCGGCGCCCACCTCCTCCAGCTGACCCTGCTCAGAGAATCGGATCTCGCTGAGAGAAGCAATTTTCACCTTGTAGCGTGCCAGTTCCCGAGCGAAAAGCGCCGTCCTCCGTTCTAGCCAGTTGCTCCTCTGGTTGTTTCAATGGGAACGAGCATTCAAGGCTGCTATTGTGGTTGGACTCACCCGAGCATATTGGATGATATGGCATGGGGTCTAAAGACGGAGGGTATTGTTGTTTGTTTGAGTATTAAGACTGCTTATTTTGTGACCTGCGAGCCGCGGCCGGCTGCAGAAGACATGAGACCCAGCATTTGTTTAGGGCACCTTTTCTAGCCCCTTCCTCCGCGAGGAGGCAAGCAGTGCTGTCTCTAAATTGGACTGCTCTAGCATCCCAGACGGCTGCCGAACTCCACTATGGGTCCCGGTTTTTTATAGTAGGAGAGTGACCTGAGTTAGCCTGGGCCGCCTACGGGGTTGCTGTCGCCCACACCGTAGGACTTATTGGGAGGAGGGGGAGGTGGGAAGTTATGGCGTCAGACATACCGGGTGTGGAGGCACACACAACACCGGAGACCCTCACCTGGTTTATCCCGCCGGTCGTGACGTTTGCCCGGTGTGCGGCCGCTGGGAAGAACCCAACTTTGAGGAGCCAAATGTGAGAGTTGGGTACCAGTTAGAGGCGGCCACAGGAGCATTTACCCCCTGTACGAGACAAATGGAGTGACCAAATGCAATCTGTGTGGTGCTACCCCTAACGTGTACCCTACACCCCACTAGGTTACCTAACACCAGGTAAATTAACTACTGTTCTAGTGAATTGACCCGCTCACCGCTTCGATTTCAGCAATCAACTGGCCTAATGACTAGAAGAACTGCAAGCTCCAATTGACATGGCCAAGTTTAAGACACGATGATTTCAACTGCGCAAATTCATTCATTCTGCCACCCTAGATGGCCTCAGACACGTAGGTCGTCAACACCAGGACTCGCTTGACGACAACGCGGATATGAGCAACCCACTAACCGAGAAAAACACCCTACTCAAAGCCTGAACGAACAGCCGAACCGACGCCAGCAAAGCGGCAGTCTTCTTCTCCCTGGCACACGCAAGCTCAAGATTCCAAGAGTTGTATATCCTCCTTGCTCATACCAATTTAAGGATATAAAACAGATATAAAATTGTCTAAGTGACTGTTTAACTCTCCAAGAATAAGAAGAGGAAAGGCATGGCGGGAATAAAAACACACAACACCTCTACCCACTTCTGCACAGCATATAAGAACAGCGTCAAATTTCTAGATAGCTTAATTTTGTTGGTTCATGACAAAATTTCCTCCTCTGTTCGCCGTTAATTGTGTTTAGTATTGTAAAAGGAACAATTTTTAAGACATGTTTTATAAAAATCGAATCTGCAGGATTCTTCTGTCACCCGGGCGTGGATCTTTCTCAGTTCTCCGAAGTAAATAAACTGCAACTCTCCCTTTTAAAAGTGACAGGGAACACAGCGGCTAAAATCACGCCAGCGACTTCTGCCCTTGGATTAAAAAAATAAACTGAACGGAAATTCATACTCTAATCTTACTATTTTTGCAGGCCATTAAATTTTACTACTCAGCTACTTACCTCGAACGGTGAGTTCACAAGCAATTGAAGGAAAGTTTGCCATTAAGGTTTCACCTGGGGAGCACAACAAGGAAAAATAGCCATTGTTATGTTTACATTTCTCTCACGAACTGAATACCTAAGACGACTGTATAAAATTAGCTGCTATAGTACCCTAACGCACTCCCTCTAACAGTGGCGTCGTGAACGTTGATGATTTAGGGAGAACCGACGAACAACGCGTGAGTCTTCACTGTTCCCAGAAACTCTCTGGGGCAAGCAAAACGGAGCCGAATGAAATTTTGCTGCTAACGTAGCTCAATTCAGTATTGAAATGCTTAAGAAAAATCAAGCGAGACTTAAAATCGCCAAGGCTACTTTACCTTTTCCAGTTAGCCAAACGTTATATAAACCGGTTCGTTCGCATTTGCTTCCGGGAGAAATCGAAAAAAAAACAAACCAGCCGAAGGAAGTACATGATTTGCGTAGGCCAGGAGTACCCCGAAAGTGATAATACAGAGCACCGCAGAATTCGATCGAGAGATTTTACGTCAGTTGGAAACTGTCATTTGAAGCCGCGCCATGACGATCCTTGGCTGATAAGATCTCGGTGGCGAATCGGGTGTTGTGCATATTTTTCCGTGCCTTAATGGCTCTTTTAATTACGCAGGCCACACCCGGCGCAAAATCAGATTACACATAAGGGGAAATCAATTGGCCGCATTGCTCGTGTGTCCCGAGAGGAAGGAAGACAGTCAAGGAGGATACCCACGAAGGTGTTTGCAGCCATATCGACAAACCGCATGCCTACGTAGTTGTGGTGTTCTGTCAGTCCCCGTCGGCGGCTCTGTTCCGAACGTACGGGATTACTGCTCGTATTTCAACAATGCACAACAGCGCAGTCCGTTGTAGGGAACAGCTACAGTAGTGCTGCTGCCGAGCGTGTACCCAGTTGGCGGTTTGAACAGCATGGTACATGGCTCTTTTCGGTGCGGCCTCTGATAACTTGTCCTTCAACAAGTCGCAGAGACAGAGCCCTCTTGCTTCGCCAACAGCAGATTCTTTTTTGAAGTTCGAGACTCACTTCCGCCAGTATGTGCTTCGACTGACCCTCAATGACCGCCCTGTCTGGTAACAAAGATCTGAAGCTGTGCTCTACCGCAGTCTGTGAACTGGGCAGCATTGACCGACACCAAGCGTCCGACGTTGTGCTTGCTATCGGCTAGATCTAGAAGCGAAACCTCAATGATGACATTCACAAGGAGGGGCCGGTTCTCCTCCAACCCATACAAGACAGCTGAGCATTGCTACATAAATAGGATGATATCGGGCAGACTGACGTCACCTCGAAACGCAGAATGAAAACGCCCAGCACATAAACAACCAGGGTGTTGATAAGGTGCCTTGGAGACTGCCAACTAGCTCAACGTAGCAATGGGGGATGGGAAAGAGAGAAAACAGGTGGCACACCAGCAGTCGTCGCTGTAATCTTATGCTTTTAAACGCACTACCACACGGCCGAATAGTGGCACCTGTATAGTAACCCTATGGTTTGCTACCACCCTAATTAACGGTACGCTCGCACATGGTAACCGAAGGCCGTTACCATGTGGGGCCATCGAAACCCAAAGCAGCAGTGAAAGTGAAGTCTTGACTTGTTCTCGGGACGTAGTGAGGTGCCACTGTATCTCACACCTCGCCATGCGCATACAGAACCGGGCACAATAACAGTGGTCGCATCACCAGCCCGTCCCACGATGCGGTTGTTGGAAAGACATGGATCGTTCTGCGGTCTGCGTTGGAGCCGGCGCGTCAGCGGGGCGCAGCAGGAGCGTGCATGATGAAACCCGAAAGATAGTGAACTATGCCTGCGTAAGTTGAATCCAGAGGAAACTCTGGTGGAGGACCGTGGCGATTCTGGCGTGCAATTAGATCGTCAAATGCGAGTGTAGGAGGGGGGATTAGTTGCGTACAAAGTAGTCTTTTTGGACTTTGCATAGAGTTCTGCTTATAACATCCTCGGAAATCGGAAAAATCGGTGAGAGACGAAAACGCAAGGTAAAGGCTCCAATGGAACTGGTTTTAATAGCAGGGTGGGGAAGATCGATTGTCCAAAACACGAGAAATACAATACTTTAGCGTGAACAGATTGTCAAAGCCAAAACTTCATATGACCGATAGAACCAGCGTAGTTCAAAATGGCTTAAACAATTCTAGTAAAAAAAGCAATGTACGTCAAAATTGTTCGATGCAGACGGAAGCAAGGGATGGCTAGTTTAACGAATCACTAGGTCTATGAGGTAAAAAAGAGACATAAAATGCAATTATTGCTAATGTAAATATATTGAGGGGGGGGGAGGCGACTCGTGATATTGGCAGTGATTGGGGCTGATTGATTGGAGCGCCTGTTCAGACACCCAGATTCAGTGTTGCACGCAAAGGTAAATTAGAAAATAAAATCAAAGGTAGGGGTTGGAAGTAAGAAATGGAGACCACAAAACCAAAAGACAAGCGATAAAAATTCACTCGCCAAATCTTAAAGGTGAAGAGACTGAGAGTATACAAGAATAATGAAATGGGTAGACGGCGCTGTGACGCACTAAAGGAAGGCCTAATCCAACTCGGAGTGAAAGAGAATGAAGACTGCTTGGTGGCAGCGACAAGAAAAGAAGCAGCTTTTAAAAAAATATGAGATAACAATAAATGCGAGGGGAGAAGGTATGGGAGCCAGAACCGGGCAAGCGACAAGCGGTTTTGTCTGGGTGAAGTTGGGGCGAGGGATCATGGAATGTCTGGGGAGCAACTGGGGGGACTAGAAATGTGAGTGCCGACCGCATGCATGAGAATACTCAGTTAAGACGTTGGGATCTCCCCAAAAGACGGGGAGGTCGGGAGCGCAAGTCGGCCATGATGGAAGAGAAGTCGGAAAGGCGCTGGTAGTCCTCGTCAACTTCTAAGGTCGTAACAGGACCCGCAGGGCCGGGGGTCTGACTCTGATGACGTCGACTGGGCAGGAGAGGGGCGACCGAAGAAGAGACCCTCTCCATGCCAGTTACAGATATAGGGCGAAAACATACCGCCGGGTTGGCATTGGCAAGTGGGTGCTGCAGTGGCAGACCAGGCGCCTGTTCCAAATGCGGGGGTGGAGGCGGCCGCGCGTCCATAGCTCCGTCAGATTGATCGAAGGCGGGATTCGGTGTAGAAAGCGGAAGGCGCAGAGGACAGGCCAGCATTTCAGGCATGACTGTCAAATGCAAAACCAAGCAAGACAGGGAAGGCCACTCCTTGTCCAAACCCTAGACACAGAAAAGAACATGGAGTCTAGTTTATCTTGATCATGTTAGAAAAGAGTACTTCAGAAGATTTTTGCGGAAAAAAATCGGGAGTTTTCGGCAACGGAAGTTCAAGTGAGAAATCCGAAAGATTAGACTCTTAAGGGAAGACAAACTCAAAGGCTTAGAGGTATCCGACAAGAAATGTTGGGAAAGAATCGCCGGAACAGAATTCCAAGGGATTATCTCAGAGGGCAACCAATCTGCCCCTGAACGAATACATAGGAGAGAGAACGCGTTGATACTTCATAATATCTTTAGCAGACCCAGATGTACTGCCACCCAAAACATGCTTATGCTACCGTTGTCACTAGAACGTTAAAATTAAAACTAAAAACGTAAAAATCGGTTTGATGGTCGGTTATGTAGCACCAGCTAGGTGACGTTCGATCGGGAAGTAGTTGTCATACAAAACTAAAGGTCTGATCCGCAGATACCCAAAGGTTATCTTGGTTCGACCTTGGTTTCAACCGCGCGTGCATGCGAATAAAATGATCAGGCGACCTGACAATACAGGTTAAAGGTATTTCACTGACAGGGCAATTCCAGGAAAGAAACGTTGTGGGTTTAGAGGTGTCCGTGGTGTGTCAAAGATGGATGCTACTGAACCTCCCATTGGTTTTCCAAAATAAGAGCAGATGGGCTTCGCTTGGACTCAAAATCCAAAAAATCTCGGTTAGGCCAAAAGTTGATTAGAACGCCGAAAATGGGTCTTTCAGAAACATCCAAAGGCTGCAATTGCGAGACTGGGAACGGAAATCTGCGCTTAGAAGTGGAGAAGGTAGCTCTAGGTAACCGAGTTAGCAATGCCAAGGAACGACAGTATTCTATGCGATAAAATAACCCAATCAGTGAATACGTCCAAACTTCGTCAACGTGTAAGTGGTCACGGCTTTTGTCGTCCGAATTCCAAAAGTGGCTGCGAAATGACACAATAGGAATATAAAGATAGGTATTCAGAAGAAAAGGTGAAAAAGAACCGTCAAAAAATTAAAAAACATGCAATAGTTACCACAAGGATTTCCCTTTACTTTAAATGTCGTTGCATTTTTCTCCTTGTAACGTGTCTACATTTAAGAATCATGTCATTCGGATCCAGTTAAAGGTCTTTTTGCATCCGAAGAGAAGCATTTGCTCTCCTATGCCTCACTTTTTTCAACTTAGCTTTATTGATCGCTTGCTTGCTTCGTTAGACTTATAAACCTATTCCTTTCTCTGTATTTCAGTCTGACCCGAGGTTTCACGACAGACGTGAATGAACGATAGAAGTCACGCCGTCTCGAAATATAGTAAATATTTTAATGCTCCTGAACATTGAGGCTCTACCTTTGTAAGTTTTTTTGCCAAGAGTCAAAGGTTTCTGTGATGCTAGAGGCAGACGAACGGATCGCCAGAATTCCCCTCTCGCAAAGGAATCAGAACGTGTGACTGCTTGAAAAATGCAGATGACGGATTAAAGAACAGAAAGAACCACGCACAGCCATATGAGAATGACGCTTGCCGATCTATCCCGGACAGAAGTGGACATTACTCTCACCACTCACTATTGCGCAGCGAGAGAAACCAACCATTGGTCCTAAACTGTACCACCGAAGCTAACAGGGGTGAATACAACAAATATTAGGTACCAAAGAAGCAGTGAATACTAGGAGGAAATAGGGAGGTTTTGTAGTTTATGTACTGGGCCGGTTACAACAACCCGAGAAGTTAGCTTTCCTCCCGACCGCAGCGAGTTGCAGGGGGAAAAGTGGCCGAAATTTAAAGGTCACAGAGGGGGAGGGGGTTGGAAGGCCAGGCAAAATATTACCTTGAGGCGAACGCCATTTGGCCCCCGTTGAATGAGGTAGTGGCTAATTTTCTGCGAGGCACAAGAGCTGGGGCTCGGATAGGGTACATTATCCGACATGCAGCGGTCATTCTCTTCTCCAACGCGGACAGAAAGGGCATAGCAATTAGCATGCGTTCCACTGTCACGCACGATGAAACTACCCGGCTTTAAAAGAAAGGGAGAAAGAGGAAGCGGTCAGACAAAGGAAACGCGAGGTGTACATTAGGAGAGGGAGAAGGAGCATAGCGTTGATATTGAAGGGCTCAGTGGTAAGAAATAAAAGTCCGTTAAGTAAGTAAGTTAGCGTCTTTATTTTCCAGTTGTCATCCCGTTTTCTTACGTCCGTCTAGTAAACATTTATCTGCAGGTGAAAGGTGCAACAGAACAAAACTGCACGTCGAGAGCTCGAAGTCTTCCTGCTTCACAAAGTCTACCTGGGGCAGAAAGCAGGAGGAGCAGTCAGTGTAAAGAGACGCTCCCTGATAGCTAGGAGAGTGTGACCTCAATATGCACAAATTCGAAATTCAGATGGTACTTGCTGTAGAATTGTATGGCACAAATTTATGGGAAACAGAATGAACTCTAAAATGCCCATGAAAGTTAATAGGCGGTATTTTTTGTGAAAAGGGGTTGCAAACCGGCACCGTCACCGGCGTACCTCATAAGCAAACTACGCAGGCATGCCACACGTAACTTGCAACCAAGGCGTCTTAACGAAAGAGCCGACCGCAGATGAATAAATGAGAATGGGGTTGCAGTGTTAATAAAACAATTGGGGCTAAGGAAGCCTAAGAGAGCCCTAGCAGGCCTTTTGAACCAGACTTGAGGTGAAAGATGATCAGTCTGCCCCACATTTATAAGGTCACCTGTTCCGACTGTTTTGTTTAAACACATTCGGTTTTCGCATGAGGGTAAACAGTAACAGTGCGAACAAAATAATGTAATATACTATCAAGTAAAAAAATGTTCAAAATATGGCTGGCCAACAAATATACGGCTATTTAATGTGCCCGCGTTCTTTCGCGCCAGGTCTGGAAAGACGGCAGTACAAATATTGAATTGTTTTCAGGTTGAAGTGGCTGTCACCATTGGCCAATAGTGATTTCAGCCCGGTAAGTGGCATTACAAAAAGAGACTTGTTCTTAAACTCGACAAACTGCAGTCCTTAGTGAAAATCTACAGGAGGGCAACTGGAGGCTTTTGTGCGAGGTGTGATGCGTGCAATTTAACTTAGCAGAACAGAAATCGGACGGCGCCTGAAGAGATCAAAAATCGGGCCGAATAACCACATTGCACTGCATGAAAAGCACCGTAAGAAGATGCTAACAGGAAAAAGGAGAGGCTATAAACCTTTGGGGAAACAAATAGTACTGTATGGGGTAGCTACCAGAAGCAATGGCGTACGCACTAAAAAGTGGCACTAAACGCTGGAATTTGTAAACACTACATTTTGCATGAGTTTATGGCTTCTCGCGTGCCACGAGCTTCGACGACTAGCATGACTAGAAAAAGAGCTTGAAACCCGCAATAGACGACCCCACAAATGTCGTAGTATTATGACATGAGGAACTGTAAATTACCGAAAGAAGTTAGAATCGGTGTTCTTAAATGAAGAGCGGAGTGCCCAACCGCTGTCTATTGTGAGAAAACATAGCAGTGAACGTGCGGTCTTTCAACAAGACAACTGGAACACACAAACTGTTTGAAGGACAGAACAGTTGCTGAGTTAACAAAACTGATACAACGACCTGGTCACTTCTAAGCGCCGATGTTAGACGAAGTCAGATTTTATGGGGACTATTATCCAGGTTTATATGTTGCAATCATCGACTTTATCAGTCGACAGACGCTACTCAGTAAGCGTGGGGTGTCTTGAACAAAAGAACGGTCTAAAATTTAGTACATTGCACGAATAAACGTCACGTTTAAACTCGGAATCGGAATAAAGATCGTACAATATGCAGTCTACGTGCAGCATGAAACATGATAACTGAAATCGGGGTACCTTGAAGGTTGTGCGTCTTACCTATCTTACGCGTTCCGGAAGCTTCTTCCTCATTAAAATAGGCTTCTAAATCATGTTAGGAACGAAGAAGTTAATAATTTCTGGGTGGAATACAGTGTTTCCTTGTAATCAGGCGATTTTCTATGCAATACCAGACTTCCATTGTGCATTTTTCTCAGGCACACAGCATAAGTCTAAACGAGAAACCTTTACCAAAACAACCGTCACGCCCTTGATACTTGATTGTTTAAACCAATAAAAATGGCGAGGCAAGGTGTGGGAAAACATGTAATTTTCAGAAAATAAGAAATGCTTTCTCCTTTAAAATGTCGTTTTCTAAATGTGTCTTTTCGTGTAGGTGAGGTGCTCTATCTTCACTTTTGAGTCTACTTCATTATATCTTTCGCCCAGCATGGCCTGGATGATTTCAACCGGGAGACGTTAGGTAATCTGGGCAGTAAGTATCGTCACGTCGAAAGACACCACCAGTTTGTTTTTTGAGTGGTAAATGCCACTTAGCTTTTTGTTCGCAATCTTCCGCGGAGTGGACAAATGTTTCTGAGCTATAGGTAAGAAACTTGAGGCGATTAAACAATCGATTGAATAAGGTAAAGGACAGGGTTCCTCTCGGAAAAATAATCAGTCGTAGAGGTACTCCTGGGTTTTAAACCTTAAGATAGACCAAAATCTTGTGATGGCAGAAACCCAGAGATTTACGTTTTCTTAACCGAGCTCTTTAATAACCTCCGATTTTCGAAGTCTTCTTAAGTTCAATTTGATAATGGCTATCAACAACGTTGTTGGGTCGGTCATTTTTTGGGGGAAGGTATAAGACTTCTGGCTCTGTTGAGGTACTTTTCATTATCCACTGTCGGCCGTCCTTTGCTGGTTAGTGGTATAAGGGGGCTTTTGTCAGCCTTTGGTGTGCGGACTGATCTGCTTCCCGTTTATGGGGGCTGCTTCTGTGGTACACGAAATCATCATGCAGCATACTCACCATCAGGCTAATTTTCTATTCTTTGTAGAAGGTTGGATGTCATGGCGCAGCACTTTGTTTGTTATGCTGCCAACTGCCGGGCCGATAAGTTATGAACAACACCAGCACGACAACGGTGCAATTTCTATTTCTATACCTTGGTTAACCTAAGGGAACTTGATCCACGGAAGATATTCGCGAGGGAGGGCAACAAAACAACCCAATTTCGAATAGACACTAGCTTCAATGGTGGCTGTACTAAGAAGTAGTAGTAGTAGTAGTAGTAGTAGTAGTAGTAGTAGTAGTAGTAGTAGTAGTAGTAGTAGTAGTAGTAGTAGTAGTAGTAGTAGTAGTAGTAGTAGTAGTAGTAGTAGTATGATAGGGTGAACAGCACCAATAGTAGTACTCAGACGACGAGAACCAGTATCAGTATGAACAAAGAATGGGTCTGTTCTCTTACTGGTTGTCCGAGTAATGTCTCAATGACCTGATCGCGCGGCATACTAGGCTGGTACCAAGGAGCAGAAGTCACGTCAGTGTCAATGGGAGAGCAGAGCTTGTTTTGGAAAGTTGCAGCAGAATGCGGGCGCTGGACAGGCGGCAAATCGACGCTACCAACAGAGCAACGTCTGGAAGGTGGGTTGCCGGACTGATGACCGCTGCGGTTGGTGGAGAGACCACCCGAGTCCGACCCGCCGCCACCTGAAGCCTGACGTCCAGCAGAGTTGCGAGAGGCATCATCAGAGAAGGAGACAAATCGGCGTGATGGAAGATCCGAGAGGCGACATGGTGCCGGCTCGGGTTGAAGATTCGGTAGAGTTGTCACCTTTGGGTTAGCTCGGTGCTCTGGGGTCGCATGATCGTAGGCGTTCGTGGAGCAGGGACTGAAAAAAGCAAGAGTCCGTAAGGTCAAGAACATGCGATAACACAAAACCAGCAGGTTATGGTATTAAATAACTTGACCAGCACTCATTCTGCGGGACAGTAAAGATCATTCCTCATAATTCCCAGTCAGTTACTGCTATCTCAATGGACGCGATTTCGTGTAGCGACAATCGCATGGAAGAGTTCATTTTGAACACTAAAGTTATTAGAAAGCAAAAGAACTCATGAGTAGAAATCTGAATAAAGACCATAACGAATACGTCTATTTTCGCACTGATAATAATGAGCTTAATGTGGATGACGGTCTATACGCGTCAAGGAGAAGATAGGTAGGACGGCACTCGCAGCCGAACACTGGTAGGCAACAAAGATAACGCATCTATTACGCCACGGTACCCGTTTGGTGTCGGGCGTTCTGGATGACTGCCGATTTATTTAACATTTATAATCCCTTGGTAAGCAGTTTATATGGATCAAAAGTCAGACACGCTACCAACAACGAGAGGAGCACTGGAATGGCCATTGTTGGTTTGGTGGTCGCCATTGGCCAGTGAAAAGATATTGTTCGTATTTCATCTAATAGTCAAGATAGGTTGGCACACGCCACTCCCATCAGGCCGAATATTCCCGATCCCAACCGATAGAACACGTGCGTGTAAAACAGTGACAGCCTTACTCGGCAGTTAACTGATTCGAGTTCCAAGCCCGGGTCCCAGGATATCCGGGGTCGGGATATCACAGAGTAACGAAGAAAATAAGTCCAAAAGGATAATTCCAACGCTCCTGTGGGTTTTTTTGCCCACACGTCCGCAGAGTTGGATTACTTCCAGTACAAGCGTTCGATACTGAAAGTTTATGGTGCGTCAGACAGTGACGCCCCGAATAGACTTTTTATTGGTCTCGGTGTCGGTACTAATAAATAGAGTCAAAAACCATATCATTTGCATGGTCCTGTTCAAGTTGGTTATTAACAGCATAGTGACACAGTCACAGTGTCATCGCAGTCTCCGAAGGTCAATGCTCAATTGCTTCGCCACAGCGTCGCTCCTTGGATCGACGATGAACGACAAATCAACTAATGCTTCATCACTATGTCATATAAAGGTTGACAGTGGGAAGATGAAACATGCAGTTTGGAAAACGATCTCGTAACCTATTGCATAGTAAACGTCTTCTGTTACCTCTGAAGTACCATGTCCCCACCCCATACATGACAGATAAGGTTGCCGTGAGAGTATGGAAGGTTTTAAGGTCTACGTTTCTGATTGATGAGACATCGGTTGTCGATTCCATCCATCGTGAGTCCTTGTGGCGAATAATGGGGTGTCGGCACAAATCATTGCCATGATCAAGGCCCACTATCGTTCCACCCTTGCGCGAGTTCTCGTCCACAACGCTCTCTCCAAACTGTTCGATATCCGACATGGTTTTCAACAAGGTTGCGTCCTACCGCCCATTCTGTTTAACTACGCTATTGACTGGATCCTCAGAAGGGCTCTGCACGGTGCTGACGGCATGGAATTTGCACCCAAATGCCGGCTAACTGACCTAGACTAAAATGAAGATATCACCTTGCTAGCCTCAAGATTTGGTGATCCACAGTCTGTGGTGTCACAGGTGGATGAGATCGCTACTTCGGTCAGCTTATCCATAAAAGCTGGGAAGACCAATTTTTTTCGAGCTGCATCTTTGACCAGAAGAAGGCACACTCGGGGATTAATGGCTGTCAACTAGAAGAAGTAGACAGTTTCGAATACCTCGGGGCGAGGATGCTGCCGAATGGACAGAGTAAGGGCGATATTGTCTCTTGAATTGATGCTGCTCGCTGGGTTTTCTCAATCCTTAAAAGGTGCCTATGAACCCAACGCGGCATCTCCATCGTCACGAAGATTCATGCATCCGGTCGGTCGGTTCTCCTCTACAGTTGTGAACACTGGGCTTTGCGCACGGAAGATTAACAAATATTGGAGGTATTTAACCACCGCTGCCTAGGCGCCATCTTTCGAGTGAAGTATACCGACTTCGTCTCAAATTAAGCAGTCTGTACTCGCTGCGAGAATATTGTGAGGATATCTCCGGTCACTAAAAAAACGACTGAGAAGATTTAGGCACGTTCTCTATCGTCCGCCTCACGAGCTCAGTCATACTGCCCTCGATCCAGCGATCTACCATTGCCGACGTAGAGGCGTTTAAGAGGAGGCCAAATCAAGGCCTAACTCGAAACGGTTCGTCAAGACATGCAATTGGTTGTTGGACCTTCATTATTTGGCGTCCGGCGTTGGCGAAGAGAGTGGGTTGAACTGTCCAGATCCGCTGCCACAAATCGTCACGCATGGAGAGGCACAATACGTGACATCACTGAGGCGGGCTATATCAGGCATGATCACAACCTCACAAAGTACAATTAAGTAAGTACATCGGTCGACGGTAAAAGGCAAGATATGATGCGCACGTGTAGTGCGGGTCGGAGTGTTTGGGCTCAGAAAAAATCCCGGAGATAAAATATCCATTTCGTCATCAACTTCAGTCAGAAAAGTTCAACGACGTTGAAAACAATCTGCTTGCACGAACCTGTAGTTTCCTCTGTCCTTTTGACAGGGGACGTAAATAAAATATTATGGAAGTATTTCGATCATCCATGCCGTTGCACGGACTTATGGTCGTCAGTGGATAGATCCATGCAGTGCGTACTGAAATGCATTTCAGAGGTTGACCGACAATCAGGAGAGACTGACACACCAGCTGTGTTAGGTTTATTCGTTTTCTCTTCAACTCCAGCACAGTCGCACGTCAGTGATCCATTCCACAACAGGAAGGAGCTTCTTCGGTGTGACGTAATTACAGTCACTGCGAGCGTCCATCCGCATTAAAAGTTATCAGTAGTTTCAAATGGAACCCAGCAGTCAGAAGGGGCTGCACGAAAACGTAGCAAACATAAGTGTCACAGTCTGAAAACTGTTTCGTGCGACGGAGCAAACTTGATAATGTTCGACGCCGTGGCCCAACCACGTGGGTAAATACCTACCATAGGAGTCCGCTTTGGTGGAGAAAGACAGAGGTGCGTTACAAAGGCCAGGGTAAGACGTTCACTCAACCTTTGTGTTTAAACCCTCTTCCGGGGGTTTTGAGTCCGTCTCACACACTAGAACTTACCGGGAACGTGAAAGGCGAGACGTCGTGAAATTCCTCCTCACTACAATGAAACCCCGGAGCGAAGGGACTTCATCACCGAGTACACTCTCCTTATGGGGCATGGCGTACCAATCACCAAACGCAACCACAATAGCGATGGATTCAACTAAACGCTATATAGGCATCACGAAGGCACCCCAGATGACGGCGATTTCTTGTCAACCAGAGGATATGTGCTATTTGTGGCAACAGCTCGATTTTCGACAGTTCCAATTATGCGTGCAGTTTGAGCGATCCAAACATTGCTGAATAAGGAACCAGAACGAAAGACAATAAGGGCCAAATACGGGTTGAAAAAAAATAGTGCAAGTCCCGTTTTCCGGTGTCCAAGAGGCAGGACCGCATTCCATGAGAAGGATGAATTAAATGACGTTCTCTAGTGATAGCGTGCAGCGGAAGAATGAGCGTTTCTTTCGGGATTTTTCAGAAACAGCTGTTTCTGAAACAGACACCACAGGTCCACGGAAATATCGCTGGGAGTTAAAGTACAATAACAGCAAGCACTACAACCTACGATACTCATGTGAGCCAGTGTCGGGAAAGAAAATTCAATTAAACCGCAATCTTTCCGATGATCTGCTAGGTTAAAAGGCCAATGCAGTACGCGTAAAACTCTTAAAAGGTCATTTTTCGCCCACTAATCCCCAAAAAATATGTTTATCAACTGCTTCTCTCCCTCCGCCCCTCCAGGTGCGAAAACAGCCTGATAAAAAATACTGTTTACCATGAGGCGCATTTTAGGTTGTCTGTACGGGTGGATTAGGTTTGCATTTGCAAACGTAATAGATAAAGGAAAGAAACCTGCGATTTCGGGCAAGGGCCAACGACAAGTAGACGCGTCAATGTCAATTACACAACAGGATAATGGCAGTGGGGTGTTTACGTGGAACAGGAGGGGAAAGCACGGATCATCATTGCACATTTGCGAACTACCTGATTGCTTAATGGAAATTTGATGCAGAGAGTGGAGCCCACAAAGGAATTACACAAGGATAACAGAAAATAAGGTCAGCAAAGGATGTGGTAAAGATGGCGATGACTGTGGTAGGATGCAGGCGGTAGTAAGACTGTGCTAGAATGAGATGAAACGTGTCATCCGTAAGTATTATTAACAAAAAAACATGAGAGACTGAAATATCTACCTTGGGTTTATTTATCTTGGTTAGTCAGTGAATTCCCAGTCTGGAAAAAAAGAACTTGGCACCAACTCACGAGATAAATCGTTGTCCATCCAAACTAACATACGAAGTGTCCCCTACTCCAGGCCTTCTGGGAACAGGAGAGAACTGAGATTTCACCCGTTAGTAAAATGTTGGCTCAATGAGGAACTGGACCCGGGTTCAAGTTGCCGGTTTTACCGGTCCGTAATTTGAGTATGGTTGATTGAGGACGGACAACAAGTTAGACACGGTTCTCTCAATTGCCCTAATCACCTACTGATTGCTTTCCATTATGCTACTGCCTCCGAGGTCTCTGAACCGAAGCTTTGAGACGAGAAGAGAGTGCATTTCAAAAAAAGAGGAGGCATTAGTCGTGAAAGGTTTACCTTGGATCTGACATTTTGAGGAGCGATTTCGGTCAATCACCTTTAAGACTAAATATTACAGTGCATAGCTCTCATATGGCGCATTCTGCCTGATGCGTAGGTTGTCAATGCCAACGGTGGTGCTGAAATCGGAGCCAGTTTCACCCCGGCCTGTTTCGCTCGATGACTACATGTCCACCCCCAGAAGACAGAAACAGAAATTCCACAGAAGATACGGTATTGTCTGTCATAATATTAATTACGTTACAGAGGCGACCGAACGCTTGGCTACGGTATTACATGCTGGACTCGCGCAAAAACACGCAGTTACCATGCACAGAAGGGTCATGAAAAAGGCTCGATTAAACCCTAGGAGACGGCCTGTTGTAATTTATCATATTCCCTGCATAGATGTCCTTCGAACTACACCGGCAAACTGGATGCATGCTTGCAGCACGCATGCACGAGGGCCAGCTACCTGTGCGACAAAGTGACGAATTATCATACGTGGCTGCGTACACCTCCGAAACGGGTCATGAGTTCAACTTCGTAGTCGTAAAAGTAATTGTTCCGACAGAAAGCAAAATGTCGTGCGTTGATTGACCCCCGGGTTTCTGATATAAGCTCAATCAAACGACATATTGACCTTGCGCTAACGTACAAAGTCCTACACAGTCATCTTCAAACATGCGTCAGCGGCCGTTGATTGGCTAGTAACTCCTAAAACTGTTACCTGTTCTGTTGCTGTTGTCACATCTGACGATGGACTCCTATATGAGTTAGAAAGCTACGAAAAATAGGCAAATGGTTGAGGAGTTCGATTATTCTCATTCTTACAGACTCGGGCATATACCTCGAACTCGAATATTCACCTCTCTGTGTGCATATAGAAACTGTTAAGTGGTGGTGGTGGTGGCGGGAGTTGGTGGTGGTTATAGTAGTATTTCGGCTAAGAGTAAGCTGGCAAACTTGCGATGTAGGCGGCTTTGCAGAGGGATTAAACTATCGACCCCACGCAGATACTTAAGTGCACCTAGATCTAGTTAATGACAGTGAATTTTCATTAAATTCGCTTATGTCATTGTTTGACTATCGTTCCTTAATTTTCATACGCAGCCGCTTCCAGCGTACTGAATGCTCATGGTAATAACCGTGTACAACGCCTGGGAGTTCGACAGTAACAAACATGCGGCGGCGAATGGCGCAGCGAGACCTACCTAAAGGGAGTTGACCGTCGACCGCAAATGTTGGGGTTGGCGGCAAGGGATTCAGAAAGGTCGAGCTCTGTGAGCGCGTCGTCAATTTGGGAGACGAGGGGACGAGGAGAGGGCTGGCTTGCGGGGACAGCGGCAGCAATGCGTGGCGAAATGACAGAAGTATCTATGGGCGGCCTGCCAGCTAGGCGCACAGCATGACTGGGTGTGATTGTGGGTGGATGATTGCAAGCCGTACGAAAAACCCCGGTGGGGGGATTTGGTGACGAAGCCGGTGCTGCTACCGCTGCCCCCGGGGCAGGCGACTTCGGTGAGACTTCGCCAGGTTGGGTAACTCGGTGTTTGTGATGTCGGTGGTGATGATGTTGGCTGGTGGGACGTTCACGCTGGCTCCTATTAATGAGGGAGTAAAAAACTTATCATTAGTCTGCGCAGAACGTAAATTCTCGAGAAACAAGCGGAAAAGCAAACTCACCGATTGGACTTTAGGCGTCTGACAGCCTTCCCTTCAGCCAAAGGGGTTGGAGTTTCATTTTCCGAGCTCTCTTCAGACAGCCTGGTCGATTCAAAACGGGATGTAGGCAAGGGTTCTTCGACGACAGAAAGAGGTGCATCGGGGGAGGGGGGACAGTCGGAAGGGAGGGATGGAAGGGTCCGTTCGGTAGAATTAGCAGCTGTTTTAGGGATATGACAGCCGGACTCAAATGAACTGCAAAATAAAGGAAACAGGGCGTTTATTTGCTCAAAAGGTGCTCAAGGTTACGCAAGACACGAGATCGGACTGACATTTGGACAGTTTAATACGCATTCTAGTTGGGCCCGTACCTGCATTTGCTGTCCTACTTTTAGCAGAGATTAGGCGGAACTTCATAACTGCGCAAAAGAAAGACTTGGACAAACATGAAGACACCAAATGTGTCACTGGTATCGTTTAACCTTACGAGCCAGGCAATTTTATAGGTGTTCGGAAACATTCGGATTGGGAGAGCGGCAGGTGCAAGGAACCGACGTTATGCCGGTATCTCCATGCAGCGATTCACAGTAACTCCAGAGGACACATTGTAGCAGTCCGCTATTTAACGGTAACACAAATGTCTCTGATATCCTCATTTAACGCACGGCGTTAATATTCTGGCGGAGGCGGCGTACGTGAAGGAAATAATGACCAGGCCTGGACAATTGCATAGATGAACAAGGCAAAGGCGATTAAATGTGCAGGATCTAATGAAGTCATAAAATTGTGTGACCTCCTGTTCAACTGCCTAGAGTCCCCTCAGTCCCTCTGCATGACTGATAATAGTCCCACGCTATACAGCCATAATCACGCTTGACGAATTATAGCTCACCTAAACCACCTTCTCCACCCCTGCCACTCACCATGTCCGTCTACTTGTTAGATGAACGTTTAAGGTTTCGATTTACCTATTACGTTTCATCCCTCTAGGCCGTTTTTTAATTGAATATTGTAACTCAAATATGCAATGACTGGAGGCAGTTGAATAATAGGTCATTAAATTTGATGACATCATTAAATTCGGCACACTTGGTCGCTTTTGTCTTGCTCATATTTAGCCCGGGAAAATAAATTTTCAACTGTATATATGCTGACTGAGATGGATATTGAACAGGCGATAACACGATTGTGGTGAGAGCCGGGAGAAGGGAAGTTGTAGTGAAAGGGGACTATTGGACAGTGGCATATGCCCGTGGGGAGGAGGAGGAGGAGGAGGAGGAGGAGGAGGAGGAGGAGGAGGAGGAGGAGGAGGAGGAGGAGGAGGAGGAGGAGGAACCATAACTACTAGGGCGGGGGGCGGATTGGCAAGGGAACTCGGCTCGTCGGATGATACAGTGCATTGTCTATCGGAATGGTCGTTGAACCAGAGAGCATACTACGCATTTCACCATAGGGAATTTCAAAGTGATTTTACCAGTTTTTGAGGGCAGAGGAGAAGAACGTGCTTTAGCCCTCCGAGTATATTCCTGTCCATTAGCCAGGTTGTTATGCCTGGTCAACTAGGATGACAGGCGTTACCGTCAACCCCCTTCAATGCAGCCAGTCGACTGTGCCGCACTTATTGGCAACAGTCGTTTAGCCGAGCGAAGTGCAGGTCGACAAAACACTACCTGGGTTTAATTGGCAAAAGGTGAAATGTTCATTTGTTGCCCTAACATAAAAATAGCAAATATTGTCAAGTAGGGAGTCATAGAACGCGTCGGGTCACACCTCTGGAAGCATTTGGTTCGATCACTGATGTGGCAGTTACTATAAGATTACATACCTCCCAGAATTAGCAGTTCCCGCATTCCTCAGAAATGGTCGTATTTGGTGTGATGGTAGCTTGATCGCCCGCACCCGAGTCAGTAATTGACGTAATTTCAGCATCAGTAAAGGTGTGACAATTACTCGGTCATTTGGCTCATTGATACTATCAACGGAAGCAGTGTTCGCCCACGCGCTCCTAACGTCGTTAACTCCCCATGTCCAAGCAAAGCCTCAGGACTCCGCGGGGAGGACCTCACGCTCGTTGATGGACTACAGATCGGAAAAGCACGAGTAAAGCAGCTCGCGGCTTACCAAGTTGTCACCTCTTGTGATAATGTCTACCTTGTTGAGCTTGAAAGTGTGGACGGATCTCGCCGAATACGCCAGAACTTGAGAGTTGGTGTCAGTCCACCTTGCTGTTGCTGCACGTTTGGTCATCCGCTTCCAGAGCAATCCCTGCCTTTCTTTGACCTGTTTGCTTTGGCCGCAACTACACCAGATGCGCTAAGATACTCTAGACGTTTCCTATCGTGGCAGTCAATCTTTCAACCTCATTACTCAGGTACTACTTGTTGCCTCCAGTCTGTGTGCAGCCCCAACTCCAATTGGCGCGAGAAGACGACAGACGGATTCGAAGGAGCTCTTGAAATAAGGTACGGTCGCAAAAATTTGAGAACTATGCGGTTTGATCTCTCATCACGTTTGTATGTGCCGGTTGAAAAAGTTTCGCGAGTAGTCATCCGCTCGGAGCATACCCGTTAAAGGTGTTGTAGTTCAGTAAGCCTTTCTTTCAGTTCACTGCAGTGCGTTTCAACACGCTTATAGAGCACCCTCACACAACTGCGCTTGTGGTTGATTGGGTGGTTTCTGTTAAAGTTGAGTACCTGAGTCGCATGTTTTGCTCTCTTAAACACAGGTTTTTGGACTAAAAAAATCGCTGTGACAGAAGAGGACAGCGAGGAGTGGTGGCAGGTTGGTTCCTTCCTCCTCCAACGTAAATAGTATGACCAGGAATTCTGCGTTAAATTGCTTTTGAATGCTGGCACTTTATCCCGTTCGATGATGATAAAGGTAGTATTCAAAATGTCAGGTCCGAAATTTCGGCAAATGGTTCCGAAAGGCCGGCTACGCCATGTGCCACAAGACCATCTCGGCTAGGGGTCTCAAAGTCGGTGAACATTCACCTGCCCGTAGGTTAGTTCCAAACGTTACAACTAATTTCTCGAACTTCCTTTTCGCTTTTATTGCGCTGTCCTTGCTTGCCTTGTTTCCTCGATCAATTTGGAGCTCTGTCGTACATTCAAGCGCAGCACGGAATGATAGTAGCACGATTGGAAATACAGGTAATAGTCATTAGCACACAAGCTGTTGGTTGCTAATCCCAACCGCCTACGTCTAAATAAATTATTTGTTCGTCCAAGGGCATCGCGTTCTCGCATCAATAATACGAAATATCATCATAGGTAAGCTCAGGAGGTGAGTGTTTGAAAGGGCCGAGACACAGCTGTGCCTACCAATGTTGTTTGACTACACTCAACTATAAATTAAGGTAACGTTAACTTTATGCCGTGTCACTTAGCAGTGGAAAAATAAACGAGGAACCCGTCTGCTCCAATTCTTTGTTGACTTTACTGGTTTCCCAGAAGACAAGGGCACTCAGTGAGAGCATGGGGCGGTCTTGTGGACAATCGGCTTCGCATCTCAAAAAATGGAGGTGCGTTAGCCAAAGCGACAGGCTGTTGGTTGAAGTAGCCTATTTGAATGCGCATTGTGACTTCTGTACCATACTCAATGCTGTAGTTTTGGCATGGCAATAAGTGTGCACAATGAGAAAGACGAGTCAGTGGACACTGACCTCAGACCTGAGTCCTGTGAATAGCCTTGCTCGGGGTTCTCTGGACCGGCAGAAGAAACAGTGGCAGAGGTGTTGGAGGCGACAGTGTTGGTGGTCAGGACGACGACAGTCTCCTCAGAGCTGAAACTAGGTTGCACAACTGGACTTGACAGGAGGCAAGGAGCCTCCTCGAGATCGTGGGGAGGAATTGCTGTTGTCTGAGTCTGTGCCCCCGCCCGACGACTTTCGGCCAAGAGACGCTGTTGGGTATAAGCCAGGCGGAAAGCCTCTCCAACAATGTGGTTTAAGTTTTCAACCTAAAACGAGGAAACCAAGTTTGAGATTGATTTAACAGAGAAATATGCCTTGGGGATTTAAAAGTGACTCAAAAGTGTACACGACAGGTCCATTTCCAGTTTACTGCACTGTGATTTCGTTTAGAAAGGATTACTTAGGTGGCGTTGTAATATTAATTACCATGCAGCATAGTATCTGAATATTCCAATCAAACCAGGATGCCGGCTTTTGAATGCGCATTTTTCCGGTCGAAAGATAGTGAAAGGCTTTTTTATTTCAATCTCAACAACAAAAAGCAGCTGAAACCACAATGGATTCGCCTAGCGAGTCACAGAAAAGGAATAAATTTCATTCACAATCGCGTAACGCGTCATTCATTGCCAAGTGGCGAAATCGGGAAATCGGCGTTTCGAACCTATTTCACAGCACACGCTTTCTGGCTGTGGATTACCTATTTTCTATAGTCAGCTATTATATATGATCTAATGCAGTATGCTTCAGAGCTCAACCAACATAGGAAAGGGAATGAGAAAAGGATAGTGTTGGCTATCTCGACAAGTAGGAATTCGTCTACAGGGTGCTGTGCGATGCCGCATATTATGACCCAATGGGAAAAGCCGTCTCTACACGCATCCACGAACATCAACTGGCAATTAAGAGGCACGACGATCTGTCTCAAATAACCATGCACACCCTTGATGCCAAGCAAAAGCGGAGTTTGCCCCTTCAAAAAAGGCCGAAAGTTTTTTGAAGCCATGCATCAATCGGCACAATAAATTAGATGCCATGTACAAAAACCTCAGAGAAAAAATGGAAGAAACGATGATCAATCAACACAGATTGATGCACGCGGCGGCCACGCAAAATCCATAATACTTGTAGTAATACTTGTTTGGAGAATGAGTATTACGTAGTTATTCTACAGTAGTTGACCGTCTTCGACTAAAATGTTCATTTAATCCACGAGCCCAGAATCAGGTGAGGAAATCGATTCTCGCCTTAAACAACTGATCAGCACGATATATGAAGAACATGTTGTCTTCCCCACGACAAATAAGGGTACAGACGGATCCCTCATCACTAATTATGAAAATCCGAAATATGATCGAGGATTAGTATACAAAAAAAGAGAACAAAGGTGAAGATAGTCCAGGAAAGACAGACATAGATATCCACGAGTGGACCTTGCATATAATTCCGAAACTAGTTAGGTATTGAAAACTGTCGCGCAATGAGCAACGCCTCATACGACGCCTCGGTTGCTAGAGTGGGGAAGATACTGACAAAATCAGCCAGAAACCCGATGTTTTGTTCTGTGTCTGCAGAAGATTGATTAAAAGGGTGGCTCTACATTCCTGCCCAGGTAATTTCAGAAATCTGCTAAACTGAAAGAACCAATATCCCCATGAATTTGAGTTTATAACTCTTGTCCAGAAGGAAACTCGTCTCCGCATGGCTGCTTCTAAGCCTACTTTGCACTAGTTTGCAAACTACCCCACCAATGCTAACATCCAAGGAGCGGAGTAAGTTTGACCCAAGTTAGATAGACTGCTGAATTGATATGTGGCGACTTTTGATTGGGTTGATTCTTTAAGCGAAAACTCTTAAAGGCTATCCTGAGAGAACCTTGAGTCATTTTAATTATGACACTGTCCTGGATGAACATAGCTTTGGTGAGTCAGAGTTTCACACGTTTGCGGGATCTCAAACATTAGCCGCTTTCCACAAAAGTGGTATTTATATAATCTCGAGACACCAGTCGTTAGCTGGTTCGGACATTTACGCCTGAAACGATGTAGGGAGTATTAAGGATAATAAGTTCGGTTGTTCCGGTGACTTCAAGAGCACTTGACCACGAAATACACATTTACGAAGAATAGTAAACAGTATATTTTTCCAGCGTTCGACTTCAGCGTTTTGACCTAGTAGTCTAAATAGCTTCATTAGGTAGAATTCCGGCCACCCAGGTCCACATAGTTTGTTTAAATAATTTTCCTATAACTCCCTCATAGAAGCTCAAATTGTTGGCCAACATGCCCATCGCCCCAAAAGAACTTTCAGCAGTTTTAACTCACCGTCCCAACCACCCCTCCCCGCCCACCCCTCTAATAACCGTGGTGACAGTGATGTTCACTCCCTGTACTCGACCTACGAACATCGCTCAAATCCTATCTTACGTCCTCCACTATCCCTGTTCCAGTGGCAACAACACGCCGAGCTCGCCATGAGGGCAAAGTGGGAACTTGTATTGTTGCAGCGAGTGCGAACTGCCTCGTTTGAGACGTAGTCTGTGTACTTCACACGAATGATGGCCCTCAGGCAACGATGGTCAAATACCGCAAGTCTTCGCGCATCTTCCACGCGCACAGCCCAGTTTGCACAACCGTAGAGGAGAACCAGCCGGACGAATGCACGGTATACGCGGATCTTCGTGGCGACAGAGAGATCGGGTCAGTTCCATAGGCACTTTCGAAGTATTGAGACAACCCGACGAGCAGCAGCGATTCGTGAGACAATGTCATCCTTACTCTGTCCATTCGGCAGCAACCTCGCCCCAGGGTATTTGAAACTGTCTACTTCTTCAAGTTGACAGCCATTAATCCCGAGGGGTGCTTTCTCCTGGGCAGGGATGCAGATTGAAAAAAACGTTGGTCTTCCCCGCGTTTATGAGCAAGCCGACCGATTTAGCGACTTCATTCACCCGCGATACCATAGCCTGCAGATCACCCAAGTTTGAAGTTAGTAAGGCGATATCATCTGCGTAGTCTAGATCAGCCAGCCGGCGTCCGGAAGCAAGTTCAACACCGTCCTCTTAATGCAGGGCCTTCCCGGGAATCCAGTCGATAGCGTAGTTGAACAGGGTGGGTGACAAAATACAACCTTGTCGAACGCCAGACCGAATACCGAATTCTTGTGAAAGATTGTTATGAACCAAAACTCGCGCAGTGGTTGAGTTGTAATAGGCCTTGATCATTGCGATGATTTTAGATGTTAGACCATCTAGTGCCATTATCCGCCATGAGGATTCATGATGGACAGAATCGAACGCGATAGTGAAGTCGACAAAGCAGACGACCATCGGTTGCTGGTAACTATGGCAGGATTCAAGGATGCGTGGGAACGATGAGTGTTAACCATAAGACACTTATAAACCCTCTCAACCTCACTCATTATCTATGTAACTCTATAGGTCTGGTGATAAATTACCGAAAAAATGTGTTTGCCGACTTGAATTTTCACGTTTTAACTCAGTTGCTTTCATTGTTTCGAGGTGAGTTGTGATTAGAGTCTACAAGGGCTCCTTCTCCCTAGACAGTTTTTGTTTTATTTTCAATCAGGGTTTGAACTCAGTTAGTCACGATGGCCTCCGACACGCTCTTCGGTTCCTCATCCGAGCTCGGCAACTCAGGGACTCGCCAGGTATGCCACTTGCTTTTGTTCATACTTTCCTTGGCTTTCTAGACGAAAGTAAATGTTCACATGTGAATGCAAAACAGCGAGGTTGGTGAGATATGGGCTCCAACTCGGGCTCACAATTGTGATCGTACGCACACTATGCACGCCTATTTACACGTTTCAGGTCAGGACGGATACAATCGCATAATTTAGAGAAAGAAGGTGGAATAGGGCAAAACAGAAACTACGTGTCGAGGAGGAAGGAACCATCCGAAAAAAAAAGGAGTAAAAAACGCACCTCTTCGGGTGTTTTTGTCACAAATGCATGGCAGTACTGGATGTTGGGCTGCGCCTTCGGTTCGCGCGCGAGGAAAGCGAACTGACAGTAGTCTGGATCGCAGGTAGCGTACGAAATACGCCGAAGAGCATGAGCCATGTGAACAGTCTGTGGAAAAAGATAACCATAAAGGAAAAAGCAATTTGGGATGGTAATAAAGAATCGTAATGAAAAGAGGTCGAGGACCGCACGGAAAATTTTAAAACTGTCGAAAGGCAGTTGGGGAATCAGACGGTTCCCAAAAACGACTACAGACACGCACAAAACCAACTGACAAAACGTATTTTAAGATGCTGTGATGCGCTAAAGGAGGCGAATACTTGTACTTGTTACGGCTGCGATCATGTCTGATCTAGCCGACCTCGATGATGTCACGTATTGTACCTCTCCATGCGTAACGATTCGCAGCAGCAGACCTGGATAACTCAACCCATTCATTTCTCCAGCGACGGAAGCCGAATATCGAAGGTCCAAGCACCACCTCCATGTCTTGCTGAACTGTGTCGAGCTAGGTTTTTAGTTGACCTCCTCTTCGACGCCTCCAAGTGGACAGCGGCGCCGGATCGAGAGCAGCAGAACTCAGCTCGTGAGGTGGGCGACGGAGAACGTGCCCAAACGACCTCAGTCGTCTCTCTTGGATGGCCTGAGATATCCTGGCTATATTGTTGCAGCGAGTGCGAACTGCCTCGTTTGAAACGTAGTCTGTGTACTTGACTCGAAGGACCGCACTCAGGCAACGGTGTTCAAATACCTCAAGTTTTCGTGCATCTTCCACGCGCACAGCCCAGTTATCACAACCGTAGAGGAGGACCGACCGGACGGATGCACTGTATACGTGAATCTTCGTGGCGACAGAGAGGTCGCGTTGGGTCCGTAGGCACTTTCGAAGGATTGAGAAAACCCGGCGAGCAGCGTAAATTCGGGAAACAATGTCATCCTTACTTTGTCTATTCGGCAGCATCCTCGCCCCGAGGTATTTGAAAATGTCTACTTCTCCAACTCGACAGCCATTAATCCCGAGGGGTGCTTTCTCCTGGTCAGGGATGCAACTTGAAAACAATTGTTCTTCCCAGTGTTTAGGGATAGGCCGACCGAAATAGCGATCTCATTCACCCGCGACACCACATACTGTAGTCACTAAAGCTTGAAGCTAGCAAGGTGATATTGTCAGAGTAGTCTAGGTCAGTCAGGTGGCGTCCGGAGGGCAAATTCAACACCATCAGAACCGTGTAGGGCCTTTCTGAGAATCCAATTAATGGCGTGGTTGAACAAAATGAGCGACAGAATGCAACCTTGTCGAACACCAGATCGGATAACGAAGGGTTGGGAGAGATTTTTATGGACGAGGAGTCGCGCAGTGGTGGAGCGATAGTAGGCCTTGATCAAAGCTATGATTTTGACCGGCACTCCATCAAATTCTATTATTCGCCATAGGAACTCACGATGGACGGAGTCGAACGCAGCAGCGAGGCCAGATTACAGACAAAGGCATTTTAAGGAATAATGGATAGAGCGCAATATTGATTTCTCGTGATTAATGGTTTGTTTTAAGGTACGAGTAGGGACGAGTATTTTCCGAACCGATAACGCAGGTAGTGTTGGAAGCGAAACGTTCCTAGCTACGATACAAAGACCACTTTCTGATGGCCAAATGTGCTTCATTATACCAAGAAAACAGTAGACACCACAAGACAAAAGCATTGAATCTGGCTTTAAACTACCTCGATAGGGTTAGGAGACCTATACTACAAAAGTTGTATTGCCTCATATTACACTAGAGATGTATACGTGCAAGAATAACGCCTTAATCACATAAAATGTGCCATACAGGAACTGGTTTATCGTGGTATTCGAAGTAGATCACTACATTTCCGCGTTAGGTAGGGTGCGCTGCTGATTTGAGTGAGAGTAGGTAGAAGAAAGTTCATTCGTCGAGTGTAAGGATTAATATTACGACCTCAAAGGATAAAGCGGCGATTCGCGCAATATCGACCTCAATCCCCAGCTTCATCGCCTGGACGATGACTATGAAATATAGCCCAGAGACTTAACTGAGTCAAGCCTACGACCGTGCCTGCCACGACACTGTTAACTACTTTACCATAAGAGGACATGGTTTCGTACATGCATTGCTGGCGTTAGGGAGGCACACCGGTTAACACGATCTGGTTTCGCCCAGCGGTCGAAAGGGTTACCGTGTGGGGCCGCTGAACGGTTTACGCCCTTGTAGGATCGTGAGACTCAAACATAAGATGAGATCCAAATGGAATGACCAGCTCGCTCACCTAGACATGGGCGACTATAACTCTATAAGAGACTCTTACCCATCCGCAACCCTGGCATTAACTAAATACGGGCAAAGGTTTATTCTGCTGACTTTCAATTTAGAATGCCGGATGTGCTGACGGCCGCTTTTTTGCAAGGCCTAACTAGCTGTACTTGAGAAATCTTATGTTTGGGGTGGGTTAGGGGTAAGGATAACTTGTGCGTCGTGTTGGGTATATTGAATACAACTTGCACCGTATAGACCCAGCCCCCACCTCCTTTTCCTAAAAATTTATAGTGACAAAATTAAGTCAGGATTTGAAGCCAAATTAGGAGTAGTTGATGAACCGAGCGTTTTGTCTGAGCCTTACCAAGGTCATATAAGTGCAGGTTTTACTTAATAACAAAAAGCCTTCAGGAATCGAAGCGAAGATGCGAATCCCCGGTCCGTGTGGTGAATGTGAGGAACAGTCTACCAGACCAGTTCTTCGATTAATCTAAGCCTCGGGAGCCGTAGCGGGGTCTACCACCGGAACAGCCAACAGCACGGCACGGGTCTTATTGCAAGGACTGGCATGTGACGCGCAAGCAGAGTTACTAGGACTCTCTTTCAAAGGGTCAAAGGGCACTGCAACAGTGCGGAGGAACTAGCATAGGAATGTGGGTATCTGGGCAAACAGTCCACGAAGAACGACTGCTCTTGAACGTTTATTATTTGGCGTCACTGTACTAGCACACAGACGTCAGGAAGGTGTAGCCTAGCAAAATGGTCGGTACTGCATACATTATGCCGGAAATATTTCCCAGGTGAGAGAACGAATTTTCGAAGGGCAAACCTACCCGAAGCTACTGTGAGCAAGACTCAAGTGCAGTAGGAATTAACTGAACATATGCGAGCAACCTGGTGTCGCTTCTCGTGTTTCATGCATGCCGATCTAACCCTGTGTACTAAACGCTGTGCTCTTAAGGTCAGTTAGTGTGAAGCCTTTTCTAGTCAAAGATATGCGCGGTCAAGGCGTAGTGAGAAACTAAAAATTGGCATATTTTTCACTACTCTTGGAATGCCACGTACGTTGGCCTTCTGTGAGGGTTCCTGGGCGCAGACGAATACAATGACTATTCAAGCGATGATTTCCTATGCTCACTCGGGGCACGCTTCGCCTGAAGACTCTGTCCGTAATATACCGGGTCACTTAATTTACGGTTTAACATTTAACATACGCAACGTGATACACAATCAGGGTTTGTAAATGGCGTGCAATAAAACCTCAAATTTAATTATGAATGCGAAACGGAGAAATTGTATAGAATTTCCTTGTTTGGAAAAGGAAAATGGTGATCAGATAAAGAGGATCAAGAAAGTAAGCCCTATAAAGTAGCTCTCGAAATGCCGAAGAGGAGAAACGGGCTCATGCTAACATGATATATGCTGAAGGACCTACCGCGCCCGTTTCATCGCAGACTTTGATGCCCTGCAGAGAGATGACCAACAGAATGGGCTTGCTCTGAGTATACTTCTAAAAAAGGAAAAAAAGACGACCACGGAAGCGTGAAAAATGCCGACTAATTTTATTGCGGGGAAAGAGGGCCTTCATTAAATATAACTTTTCAAAAAGCCTTCCAGAAAATTTTCGCACAAGATGTTGGCAATAAATTCCCGTCAAAAGTATCGATGTTATAAGGATCTACTCGAGTTTTCCTTCGCTTAAAAATTATGATAGAACCGCGGGGAGCACCTTATGAATACAATCCTTTCGTGAATGAAGCAGTATTGTATGTAATAGGAGTGCTGCAAGACCCAAGAACTGAAACTTGCCTTTCAACACTACTTTTTTTAACATACTCTAAAAATTTTCCTTTTCCGAACTACGGAAGACATCGGTTAAACAATTACCACACAGGAAACTAAATGGGCGATATAGTTGTGCGACCAGAAAAACTAGCTCCATATAAGACTACTATGCAATATATGCAATTAGCACAGGTAACGAAGATGACCCATTTGCAAGCGCAAAAAGTTAGACTACACTTCGCACTGGGTTTCTTTAAGAGGGCAAGACCTGAAACCAAATGCAGGGTTAGTCTACTTAGAAATCGTACTCTCGCAACCAACTTTCTCTAGACCAAGTTCAACAGCTCTGCTGCACCGGCCAATATGAAAGGTGCATCGGAAGCATCCTAGGTCGAAAATAGCAGACTTCTATAAGGACGTAATCTACAGGCGCTGGACCTGAACAGAGGCTGTTACGAATGCTTTAACTTCGATGAACCGGTTCAATCGGCTGACATTGAAAGGGGACTACTAGCTTTTGAAATAAACGCCACTTCGGGCACTTCGACAGTGAGACGTGATGAACCTCAGAATCATGACAGGTGAGACAATTCGAAAGCCCGCCTGCCTTAACGATCGCTGATACACGAAACGCGGTGCAAGCGTCCCAAAAATTTGGGTTTCATGGCGAGGCTGGAGGCCAGTAGATAATCTCAGGATCTGCCGTTCTGTAGACCTGTGCCATTGTTGTGCGCCCCTACTAACTAACTAATGACTGATTTCTTATCTAAATGTCGCTAGTACAAATTCAGACACCAAAGTGTAAAAAACGACGCTGTCATGGCAAATTTAAATAAGGGCAACAAATGAACGACGACAAACTATCGTGAGACCAGCCTCACAGGCAGTGTCCAAAATGTTTAGAAAATCTCAGGAACCATCTCCCATATGCTCCACGGTTTTCGAAAAAGGAGATCAATGTTCGTCAGCTTTTGCGAGGGCGTGCGGATCAGCACTTCCTGCTTCGCGGGACACGATAGCGTGATCAGTGAGAAGAATTAGATGCGATCGCCGGGACAAGAGCTTTATTCGCCTGACGCTTCAGATTCCAACTCGAACCCATAATCAGAGACAGTATCAGATACGGGTAATTTGTACACAGGGACTTTATGGTAAGAAACAGCCATAGCTATCCCCGCTTGGAGGTAAGTTTAAGCAGTGACGGTAACTTAAAAAAGGTGAATGGAATGCCGATAAGGTTCCCCTTCGTAAAATAACGTGGCAGTGCGCTGATGGCCCCTGCTGACCAATACAACAGAATTCGGTCATTTAAAATGCGGTTAGTTGGAGGCATAGCACCAGGTCATTCAGACAATATAGACGCACCCACCGGTGCAAAGCAACTTGGTTTGACTTTATGCGACTAAGGTCATAAACTACCTAATCGACCTTAAGTTTTATAAAGGACTGGAGAGCCGATCTGACAGAGATGCCATCTTCCCGAACCTCTTCAAGACGAACAACAGCGATGAGGTGGCCAAGTAAGACGTTGGATGAAAGTGGTGAAGACCAACTTTAAGCGCGTCTTTTGCTCTGCATTTTACGGGTATAAAAAGTCGCCTGGTCTAACATAGCTCCGAATTCTGTTGTAGAACTGTAATGGAAGGCGATTAACTACAACATGTTGTCGGCCGAATATATCTTGATCAATACGGCCACAACTAAGCATCAACCAGGTCTGGTGGGTCTCCCGGCTGACATCTGCGGGAGAGTACAAAGATAAAGAATGCTAAAAGTTCTGTGCTTATTCACTAGCATCTTCGTTTAGATTCCCTTAGGCTTTTTGTTATGAAGAAAAACCTGTTCTTGTGTGATATGTGTAAGGCTTGCGCAGAATGTCTGCCCACCCACAACCCCTAATGTCGGTATAGATTTGAGATGATCTCAAAATCTGGAACAGGCCTCAAATGTCAATAACTCCGCCAAATTAGTTATCTGTTCTCAGGATTGAGTGACTGTTGGCAATGTGGATGGTGACTTAACTTCAGATATTTAGACCAGAAGTGCGCTCGCGCGAGCCGTCCGGGTGTCTTTTTAACTTATGACCGTCGCATCCCCCTTTGATCCCCGAGAGCATCGTTTGACCCTCCTGCAACTTATGCCATGAGACGAACACTCAGGAAAAACTCCCTGTAGCAACACTACGGCTGTAGAAAAAATTGCGTATATAGGGAATCTCTGGGTGGGTTTAAATTTTTAAGTTATATCAATTGAGGTGGTGTACGTAACCGAGAACATTCACCGCAGGTCGAATTTCATTGCAAAAATTCATAGTATCCAAGGTGAATCACACGTTCAGGCTTGATGATCATACCGCTATTCACGGCAAAAAAAGAGTGTTGAAATCAAAGAGCGTTTAAGTTTGTTTGAGAAACTCTTGAAACGATATACTAAAACGTTCAAAACGAATTAATTAAGAAGATGGCTCAGCATAACGTCAGGAAATATTGTATGGGTAAGAATTACTCTTTACCCACAGCCAATCGGTTTACACACTACAATGACCACTTCACTTAATTTTCAGTTACAAGTTCATTTTGACTGCATCTAACGCTCTATCTAACACATTGACTGTTGTTTTTCCATCAGTCTATAATTTTCCTTGGGATTCTGGTCTTTTAGTTCCATTTGAGATGGAGAGTCAAAGCGGAGGCCCAACGGAATGCGTAATTACACTTTGTAGAACGTAAAAAATTACGTTCTTTCCTAACTGTGGGATGCAAACATGTAAACTAGTCCTTGTGAAATAAAATAAAAACGGGATACGGCGGGAAAAATAAAAGGGTTCAGAAGATTTTCAGACAAGAAAGTTGAATAGATTAATTAAAAATTAAAAACAACCATGACAAAATTCTGTTGTTAAGCTGGGCGCTAGTGGCACAGAACTTCTTCCGACCCCGGAACAAATATAAACAGTGTCAAAAGCCTTCATTTCACATTCACGCATGCCCGCCCCGGCTGCGTGCGTCCATTCAGCAGGCTGAGCCTCCTGAATCTGCGCCTCTTCCGCATTGACTACTGCCAAAGCTCTTTCGAGTCAAAGCGCATTGGCGCATTGTCTTGCTTATCGGTTGGTGATTTTGTCCTATGACGCACATTTGCATTTCTGACGGGTATCTTTTTAACCGGGCGGGGCTTACACGAGCTGATATTGTCATCTCAGCTAATTGGAGAACACCAACTTCAGATCTTCCTTTCAATGACAAAAAAATCTGCAGGTATGCTATAAGGGACCCTGAAAACATCGCACTCACTAACGGCCAGCCTCTACGGTTAGGCTGCGCCTAGGCTTGCGGTTGGCTGACTCTTTTTGGTAGTCCCTGCAGACACAATCACCCAGCAGTCCCTTCGTCTGACTGATTTCAGAGGAAATAAGATCAACAGCCACACATAAACCCGCAAAGCTGAACTGTTGGTGCAGAGCTAGACAGACGCTAGTAAAATGCTACCGGGGGATCAAGTTCACATGATAAATACTACTTCCAAACTCACTCTTGCAGCTTCCAATTTCTGGCGAACAACTTCTGCTCTTTCAAAGTGTGCATTTCCAGTGACGAGAAACGACCCGATATACTGACGAGTAAATACTGAGAATAAAAGGACGAACCTCGGCACGCCTTAAAAATGACTGTATTCCCCCGTCTTCTTTCAACAGCGCGTTAGGGGGGAGAAACTTATATTCCGTAGCAACTGGCTCGCCGTTATCCGTTTTTATTCTGCTCATTTTGCTCTATAAGTAACACACTCATGAAATGCTCTGCACTCACGCATTCCTGCACACTATATCATAGAAGGCGCAATTTGTATGCATTAGAATAAGTTTCCACACGTACTCAAATTGGCGAGGCAAATACTAGACAGATGCAAAAAAATAAGCGTCTTTCTCCAGAGGATGAGCATGGGGGTTAGAGAATCCTCATGGATTACTCAGCAGCCTTTTCGTCCTAAAATTTTCAGAATTTGAGTCTCCGTGTGCCGTATCAGCTCATGACTGTGGGTCGGAAAGCGGGCTACTGAAAAGTGTACACTGCGCAAACCAAATTTTCGTCTTTATAAAGCATATTTGGAAAAACTTTGAGGCTTTAAGAATTTTCAAATTATATTTCATCTCAAAACCATTCTTGAAGATCAACTGTGGCAGATACTGCGTGCATGGGTTAATATCGCTTACCAAAACGTCTCTCTTCGCGTAGCATGAGTCCTCCTATATTAGATAAATTTTTTTAACAATTGAGGTTGACCCAATATTTTCTCAGCGTGGTCACACTTCTCGTTATTTAAAAATGACAAAATGTTTCCTTTGTTGAGATCTTACACCAATGGAGCGAAGAAAGTGGTCTTTCCTGTCAAACATATCATCAACTTATCAGTCTAATGTTCGCAAGTCTGCTCATATTTCCAAAAACCTCAATACACCAGTTAATTCATCTCCTTTAGATGTGCAGTTTGGACCGCCCCCCACTCCACCTTCTTCTTCGCTTCCCCACGGCCGATTAATTCAATTTCCGGTGCTTTTAGCCCACCTATAATGTCCGCCACCCCGTCTAAAGCACTCATACCGTCTAAACCGTCTAAAGCACGTAGTCCGACAGCTTGCCCTCTTAAAGTCAGTTCTCCAGGCCTCCCCGTGAAATTTCCCAAGCCACTCATTATAAATAGCATGCTTCTCTGACAATTCTACCATGACCTTCACGATCTCTACGGTCCTTTTCTCGTTTGACCCTTAGCATCCAGATGAGGCCTGTGAAGGTTTCCCCTATCTAGCATTCTTGATGGTTACGCTTATAGCCAGTCGATACACCTTTGGATCACACCTGTGGTGCTGAAAAGTAGCCTCTGTCGAAACTTGATTTCTCCCGTGATGAGCAGTGTTTTGAACGCTCATACGCTCCCATCAGCATATTGGTCCTACCTAACGTATATTTTTTACATCCGGGAACGACAGTTTTTTCTCCTTAAAATCCCACTAACCCCATTAAAGCTATGCGGCTTCCATTTAAATGCCCAAGGAGTATTTTTTTTCACTGTCTGCTCTTTTATCTATTTTTTTGACCACAATTATTTTTGCCAGATGTCACCGCAAATAGCTGACCTACTATTCCAACTTAACTGTACACGATTTTGCAATCGTTTTAGTTAATTTTTATCCGATGAAAGTGCCCTTCCAGGTACTCAAATAAAACATGCATCTAACTATCCGCCATCATCTCATTTTAAAGATAACTTGTTTAACCCTCCACAAATTAGCTCGTCCCATAACCTTCGGGTCATCTTATACCCCCAATAATATCACCTAAGTCAGGTCCTCAGAAGGACCTTAGTACAACCCAAACTGAAAACCAAGGTAGCGCAGTTCTAACTAAGCGCATGCTGCCTTCTCCAAAAACTAGCCAAGCCTCTATGACAGGCAAATAACCCTAGCCATGTTAACCGATATACAAGACCCGACTTCTCAGCACTTAATTCCTAAAGCTGCTTGCCCTCTCCCACCAGCCACTTTATGCCGTCTAGCTTCCACCATACCGTTTTAACTACCAACAGGCACACACCGGCCTTAACCCCTGTGGGGGTTCGATGCCGGAAAGTTCTATTACTACAGCTTTGAGACATCCCTCTCAGCCTTTTGCTACTGACGTTCCTTATACCAATAGTTCTGGCGTAGTTGGCAGTTACTCTACAATTCACAATAACTTCCAACTTAATTACCCACCTCCAATTTTTTTATAAAAGCGTTAACCCTTGTTTGGATACTCTTACTACACTAGATATCATAATGCTTAATGCTAGGTCTCTAATAAATAAGATGGCTCAAATAAGAGCCATTGCTTTCGAGTTTATGCCCAATGTTTTATGTGTAACTAGATCTCGGTCCCATTCCTTATTTTTCGACGTTTTGCTTGTCATACAGCAGTATGATATCTACAGTCAAAACCGCGTTAGTAAGTTTGTTGGTGGTTGACGTCTGTATATTACATCTTCCTTTATTTCGATTCAATTCAATTCAATTTATTGAGGGAAATAGGCATGGGCCTTTGAGTACCCTAATTGTAAAGTAAAATTAAGTGCGGTATACAGAGAAACCGTGTGCGTTGCAATGGTACAAAAGGTGGTCATAAAATATGACAAGTGGTGCATGACTCTCGAGGGTTAAGATAAATTCCTCATCGCTCAGGCTCGTTGCGGAACATAAAACTGTCAAGGTTCCTTTTAAAGCTTTCTAGCGATGGTGACATCACAACGTATTCAGGGAGGGCATTCCATGGTTTAACCACTCTGACAGAGAAGGAGAACTTGCGCACATCCAGTCTCGCCTGCTGGACACGCAGTTTCAATGGGTGACCTCGAAGATGGGTCGTGGTGGCAAATTCAAAGAAGTCCGAGAATTCCAGGGAACAATCCAATCCCTTCACATTGCGGAATGTCTGCAGGAGATCACCACGCATTTGCCTATAACTCAAAGGGAACAGATTAAGATTCATTAGGCGGGTTGGATATGGCAAGGAGCTTTGACTTCTAACCATTTTGGTGGCTTTCCTCTGTACTCTTTCGAGGCATTTCTGATCTTGAACTGTCCAGGGTTTCCAGGCGTGCATAGCATATTCCAAATGCGGCCTGATGAATGTTCCAAAAGTCTTAGCGAAAAGATCTTCATCGAAATCCAAAAAGGCTCGTCTGATGGCATGCAAAACCGAAATTGCGCACTTCGCCACTTTCAAGCATTGAGACGATGGTTTTAAGGTGGTGGTCGTCAGCACACCAAGGTCCTTTTGGGTTTTCACGTCTTTTAAGGCTTCACCGTTGAGGAAGTAACTTCTGCTTTCGGCAGATCCAGATGGGTTGCCTAAGCGAAGTAGTGTACACTTTTCGACGTGGAACCGTTCGATCTAGTTGCCACGTCATTAACTGGTAACTACTGCTTTGCGTCTACTATCCTGTCACCCCAACAAAAGGCGATTCTCAGAGGCATTTACAACCCGCCTAATTCATCATCTGATGATGATGCAAAACTTTTAGAAATTTTTTAATTGGTTTTGGAGTCGAATTTTGACATTAAATAATCGCTGGATATTTTAATTTTCCTGAAGTTGCCTTGATTTCAAACTTTTGACCACCCAGATTTCAGCCTTTCCTAGATACTATTAATTTTTCTTATTGGTCTCAGCTGGTCCATTCTTAAACGAGAGACATACATATTTTAGACCTGAGTTGCACAAATGACATTGCTCCTCTCTTCAATTGTTTTAAGCAGGACCTCTTCGAAAGTGACCATACATTTATTTACTGTTGCCTTCCGATTGTCTCTTCGACAAAGGCTAGTGCCGTTCATACCTAGCATGCTTTTGACCTCGCAGATATGAGCTTAATTAACACCTTTTTGTTCTCATTGGACTGGCAGCATCTCTTCTCCATGAACGACGCAGCAAGTGTTTTTGTTTTCAGGTCAGTCGTTACAAATAACATCCTAGAATTTTTGCCCACAAAAATTATTGAACCCCACGCTTCGGAATCCACCGTTCCTTACTTTCTTTTGCCAAGACTAAAGAAATTGAGGATGTATGTAAAAGATCAATCAACTTGTTCGATATCTGTGCATCTAAGGATCGCAGAGATTTTTGAATTAGCCTCTTACATTCGTCTTGCTAGTGACAGACAGAGGGAATCTCGCGCATTCAGCGAGCCAAACTCTGCAAAATCTGTTGCGCAAATGTTCTTTTGTCGATCCTCCTTTAAACTAGCTTATTAAATTCCTATATTACTAAATTAAGATACGATCTTCGTTCTCACAGACTCTGACAAGGCAGTATTGTTTAGGGCTTTCTTTGCAAATCATCTTACAATGGAATCTGAACCGGCTCCGTCGTGACAGCCATTCTCATTTAATGTTATGGGCACTATTGATTTCTCCTTAGAATTAGTTCTTAAGCAAATACTCCGTCTAAAAATTCACACTCTTCGGGGACTGATGGTATTCCCAACTCAATTAGCAAGAGAGTGCCAAGCTTCCCCGATTGCGTAGCCATATATTCCCAGTTTATCTCTTAAACGGATTCTTTCCTGATTCATGGAAGACATCTATTATTATTAGGGTATTGAATTCGGGATCTCGTTTGGACGTAGATAATTATCGAGGCGTTAAAAACACCCCGGCTCTAGCAAAAACATCGTGAAAAATCTTTTTAATCGAATTCTCGAATTTTGCCAGGAAAATAAGCTTTCAAGTGACTTGCAATATGGTTTTCTACCTGTAAGATCATGTAAATTATGTCACTTATTTTTTCGTTACCTCGTCACTTCCCTTCTTAATAAGCAGCAGTCAGTGGTTGTGATCTAGTTTAACCTAAACAAAGCCTTTGACAAGGTACGACACATATGTCTTCTGGTGAAACTGGATGCCCTCGACATCCGGCCTTCTCTCCTTGACTTTATTGTTTGCTACTTCTCGAACCGCAACCAGAAGGTCTTAGTTGGTAACAGCTACTCGGCGCCTCAACCGATCTCGAGTGGCGTTTTTAATGCACGACTCCTCCTCATCCTGTACATAAATGGAATTTCAAATGTACTTAAAAATTTACAAAATTTCGTTTACGCTGATGATCTCAAATGTAGATGGAATTTTCTCCACACAAGAGTAGTTTCGTGTGTTTGGCCCCTCTAAGCTTCCTGGACCCCTAGTATTTCAAAAAAGTACACTTCTAGAATGATCAACTATAAGAGCTTAAGGTCTTATTTACACGAATAAACTAGCACTATCGCCTCATGCAGATCGAAATTTTGCGAAGGCTGCACATATATGTGGTTTATATCACATAATTTCTTCCTTCCGGGAATAAAGTTTAAACTGTAACGCATGTTTGTTCTTCCCTTCTTAGAATACTACTTTCTCCTCTTTGGTTTGATGAACGCTTCTGACCGCAGTAAGATTGAAAATGCTCAGAGAGTTTTTACTCGAAGATTATTTTCTCCTCCTGTATCCAGTGTCTCTTATACGTATAGATGTCAGTTAGCAAACAATAAACTTATGTGGGTTATAAGACTCTTAACCGGTCTCTGCTTCCCGTTTCGAGTTAACTCTAGCCCAAATCTCCCACGAATTAACGCTTTCACTACGGGAGATTGACCTACTCGTTATTCCTCCATAATCATTTCACCACCCCTTAGGTCCACAACTAACCATTCTCTTACTTCGTTTCCAACTATGCTTTCATCTGGAATTATCTTCCACTCGAAAGTAGGTTGTTGTCTACATTAGCGGTTTTCAAAACCAAATTACGCAAACATTTAACTTCGGAAGATATAAAGTTCTTATCTTTCCTTCCCAAACTCGCAACTTTTGGACTTTTAAAAGGGTCCTCCTAGTATTTGAGGTACTTCCCTTGACATTATATTGGTTTCTAAATATTCTTTTATTATCCTCTGCAGAGTCAGTCTTCGCAGTCGCTTTTTCGTCCCCTTTTTTTCAAGCATCATCGCCAAATTTTGACAACCTTCATACGTTCCTCCGTTTTTGTACCTCAGACGATGGTCTCCGGGATCTGTTAATGATTTGGAGGGTTCTGATGTTTTCAACACCTTGTTGGTGGATTATGCAGTCAGCAATTTCGCATCTCGGTGATGATCTCTTGTCTTCTTCTTTCCCCTCTTCGTTTCGACCCTTTGTCTACGATGAGTATCTCCTGTCTAACCTTCCTGATAGTTATAAACAGGAGCTCAGGCTGTTGTATGATCTCTCCCACGACAACGAGAAATCCGAACCCTCATACGTTGTCACCAACATCACAGTACTATCCCACTACATCGTTACAATCCCATCAAATCTAGCTATTAATTCTTTTGAGAAGCAGTTTTCTTCGTCCAGTTTTTCTTTTTTAAATTGGTGGCTTGCTGAACTCCACCTCCAATTTAACCGTAAAAGTTTTTTCACTGTTTCTTTTCTCGTTCACTAAATATTCCAAAGATTGTTGTATTTTGTTTTAATAATGATGAATCTCTATGAATCGGATGTGCCTAACATACTATTCATTTCTGCTGTTTAAATTGCTGTTCACACAGAGCAGCAATTATCTACTTTGTATTTATTTAAACTACTATACTGAGTTTGGAAGAAATTTTGCCGATCCAATGAAAATTTAGCCTTGCAAGCATACAAAACTCAAAGGAACAAGGTTAAAAGCTTGATCTTCCAAAGCTGACGGGATTACGAGAGGGATTTGCTCCAGAGAGCAGTTCAAATCCCAAATTACTCTACAGCTATGTAAGAAAAAGCACACGTAACAGGAACCCGATTCCTGTAATGAGAAACGATGACGGTTTCGAGATATCAGAAAATAAAAACAAAGCTGAACACTTTTCCCAGTTCTTTCAGTCGGTTTTCACTAGAGAAGCTGTTTTTATTCCATCAAGTTACGAGACTACAGGAGGGCCACTTATTCAGGATATGCTCTTTGAAGAAGCGTCGGTCTTTGAAGAACTAAAAAGTCTGAAGGCATGCAAATCACCTGGCCCCGACGAGATTCCAGCAAAGCTACTCCTCAAACTTGCTCGAGAGCTGGCGAAACCGCTAACGTTGCTGTTCCAGAAATCGTTCGATACGGGAATTCTTCCTACCGACAAGAAAACAGCCCACATCACACCGCTTCACAAAAGTGGTATTCGTGCATTTGCTACAAATTACAGGCCTGTCAGCCTGACCTCAATCTGTTGCAAGGTTATGGAGAAGGTTGTCAAAAAGGAATTGCTGATTTATGTAGAAACCCGTAACCTCGATCGACTGAACAATACGGCTTTCGTAGGGGGAAGATAGTGTGTTACGAACTTACTTTATACGATGCAAAGCTGGACAAAACACTCGATGCAAAATCCACTGTGCATGTGGCCTTCATTGATTTCCAGAAGGCCTTCGATAGTGTTCCTTACCAGCGTCTCCTTCAGTTGAGAATGTTCGGTATTGGTGGCAAACTTCTTACGTGGATCAAGAATTTTCTCGTCGGTCGTTCCCAAGTGGTCTGTGTAGGCGGATCGCGATCAAAGTACACAGTCATCAAGAGTGGAGTCCCACAAGGTTCAGTGCTCGGACCGATCCTATTTCTCTTGTTCATTAATGATTTGTGTACAGGAATTGGACTGTAACTTTGCTATGTTTGCGGACGATATAAAAATCTGGAAAGTTATCTACAATGCTGCTGATGCAGACAATTTCCAAGAAAATCTTCGTCGATTGGACGAGTGGTCCCGCAAATGGCTCTTGTCCTTCAACTCAAAAAAATGCACCCTGCTACGTCTGGGCAATGGAAATCAGGTCACTGATATGCGACCCAACTATTTGAACGGTTTGCCACTCCGAGAAGCGCACACACAGAAGGATCTTGGAGTTTGGATGAAAGACAACCTGAAGCCTTCTACGCAATGTTCCAAGGCAGCTAAATCCGCCAATTCAATACTGTATGCTATCAAGCGGGCATTTCAAGTTTTCGATGAAGACTGCTTTTCTAAAATCTTTGGTACGTTTGTAAGGCCACATCTTGAATATGCGATCCAAGCCTGGTGACCGTGGACCCAACAGGACTACAACATGCTCGAAAGGGTGCAGTGGTGAGCCACAAAATTAGTAAGAGGTCAAGCTGAACTGCCATATGAGATTCATCTAAATAACCTAAAGCTCTATCCTCTGAGTTATAGGCAGTTGCGCGGAGACTTGATACAAACCTTCCGTATCGTGCATGGCATGGATTGCGCCCTCCTATGTGATGAATTTTTCCAACTTGCCACTACGAAAAATCTCCGAGGTCATCCATTCAAACTAAGTGTGCCCCAAGTAAGATTGGATGTAAGGAAGTATTTTTTCACCAACCGTGTCGTGGAACCGTGGAATAACCTACCTGCTTAGACAGTACCTTCCCGGTGCTAACCAAATATAAATTCTTAATTCTAAAAGATTGTTATGTCCCAGACTGTGTATGCATTCAAACATCGGCTTGACATACATATGTTACAGTACCACGAAGACTATGTGACTACTTAACCTTAACAATATCAGTGTACCACGTAAACCTGCCTGCATTCACTTGACTGTTACTTCTTTAATTTTCTTCTTATTCTTGCTACTTTTATGTAACAAATAGGGATTTCAAAGGCGTAAGCGTATTTTCCTCAAATACACTGAACTGAACTGAGTTTGTAATGCTGGGCTCTCTTTGCCTTAAATATACCATTAATTTATTTATTATTTATGTACTCTTTGTGGTTTTTATTTTTTAAATCTCTATTTGCTGCAATCTACGCACATTCACCAGAAGCTCCAAAAATGGCAGTGAACATGTTTAGAAAATGTTTACACTGCAGAAACATAAACTATTCTGAGTTTTATTAGTATCAACAGAAATATGTACGTAGAAGGCAAGTGAGTTCATGTACAAGTTTGATCCCGATAAAGCAATATGATGTCAGCTGCCTAAAGAGAGCAAATAAATGACGGTTACTTCGTGCAGTTGCTGTAGGTGGTGAAAAAGGTTTCATAAATAAAAATAATCGGAAATATGCAGCAGTACGTCAAACGAAAAATGGTTGGCACCATACGGTAACACTTCGTCGTGGAAAATACTAGTAGTTTTTACCTACTCATGATACTGTGGTGCACACTGCTACCGTGATCGAACTTCATATTCTACAGATATGACCAAAGCGACAATGGCAGGCAGATAATTTAATTCTTGAACCCCTCTATGGGAGAAGAATTCCAATATATTCCGCCTACCCCTATCGCAGGGATGACCCCAGCCGATACGACCTTCGGGTCAAGTTCCCTATAAGAAGAGAAAACATGGGACGCCAGTTTGAAAGATAGTGTATTTTTTAAAGAACTATCAGAGAATGGGTTAAAGAATTTGGCAGACGGACGACGTCATGTCCGGCGCAGCGCATGCGACGTCCCAAATATAATGCAGTGACGAGGCCTTATGTGTGTCCACGTTGAAGGTAATTTACCAGCTTGGATTAGCCGTCATTGGTGCACACATGCAATTAGTCTTGAGGGGTTCGAGATTGCGACATGCACACGGAGTCGGGTCGCTACATACCCAGCCACATGTAGTTTCAGTAGACGCAATTGTAGTTTTGAGGTGGTTACTAAATATAAGCAGTCGCCGGCACGTCGTGCCCATCCTGAACACATATGATGCGAAATTATGTGTCGGGTCGTATCCTTATTTTCTGTAATTAAAAGGAAAATATCGAGATTTGACTGACGCGATTCATATGGTATTTGGTCCTTTCCTTTTGATTGCACACCTCTGTACGATTTAGAGCCACCAGACTTGAATGGAAAAACCCCATTGAGGTCATACAATTGTACCGGGGACTTAAGAAAAATTATCATTATCAAATGTTGCAGAAGTCCGCTTGATACTGAACAAGGTTGAGACTCCGCAGTTGGCAACTCTTGAGCAGTGCAACTCTATAAGCATCCATATTTTTAATGGTATGTACTGCAGTCATGAAACTCCGGTCTTCGAAGATCTGGACTATATGACCATAGCACAAATACACAGTAAGCGGCAAAAGCTAGTGATTGGATCATCGCTCGGTTGATTTAAGCGTGTCTGAAAAAGCTCTACGTCAGCTTTATTAGGCAGAATGCTGAAAGTTGTATAACTTCAGCACACTTGGCGACATGGTAATCATGCTGACTGCGGCCGCAATCGATGTAGTCGGTGAACAGAAAAAGGTCAATAATAGTAACCCTATGAACACGGCTACCAAACGACGCATTCGAGGACTGCTGGTCATCAATATGAGCGAATTGACACTGGGCAATTAAGAAAACTTTGAAGCCATCTTTGAGAGTTATGGTTAGGGTCCATTCTGCTGAGTTTGTACCAGAACACATTGATGAGGTACTAAATGAATGCCTTCTTAAAATCAATGTGCACTGCGCGCACCGTGTTCTCATTATCAACTGCCAAAATCCAGCGTTCAAAACAACAACAGGTTGGCCTTCATTTCCGACGAGGTAGATCGCGTGACCCACAGCAGTATGGCTGGATGGATAGTTACCTGCGGGTGAATTACCTTATAATTCTAGAAAACTGTAGTCCAAACAGGTCACGCAGTAGCTGCGCTGGACCAACAAGAAGGGTTAGACCTGGCATGGGAAGCCTTATTGATGATGCGCACTCATTGCAAATGAAAAAACAGAATGGTGCGATGAAAGGCCTAGATGCGGGCTCCCCGCCTCGTAAGCAGTCTGCCTCCTCCCGCGTTTCCATTTTTCTTGGCTTGATCACGACACCAGATGCAGGTCAGAGATGAGGATAGATTGTGTTAGATGTTGCTCAAGCTTGTCTCACTATAAACTAGTTCACGCGTAAGTTACCGGTACTGCTAACACTCAGCGGGGCAAATAACATGCATTGTTGCTTGTGATGATCGAACTGTTCAACTCGACTTTCCATGGGACTGAACACTCTCCATAGGTAAATGGTGACAAATATAAATCCCCGTTTCCCTCTTCTAAGTTATTCTTGCAACTTTTATGGAATAAAATTATTAGGTACAGTTGGAACTACCGCAGCATTGCCAGTGTCTTCAAAATGGAATTCAGGGGGATAGCCAAAATATTACCGTACTTATAGAACATAAATTTACCTGAACAATTCCAATCACATTTACCCGTCCAGCGGGCCCTTTTGTCTATAAAATATATCAGTCTTGCCATCTTACATTACTCAGATTCATTTCTTGCAACGAAGGTTTGTGGAAGGACAGTATTCGCGTTATTCTTTTATCTAAAAAGGTAAGTAGCAAAGTTTCCCGCCAGAGATAACTACTTTAAACCGAAATAAACGGGATTTGCCGAGCATAATTTTTTCCTCAAATCCTACCTCCAAAACTAGCGTCAGATAGTACAAATTCGAAACAGTTTCAGAACACCCTCTTTACTAGTGAGGTATTTCAATTTCTGACAGTATAAATGGCATGACTTTATAAATCTTAGATTTTCCTATGTGTGGGAATAATCGGTGCATTCTACTAGTACACTTTTGCTTAAAACGAATTTTTGGACACTGATAGAAGTTTCATTTCACGAAGGTTATAATCTCCAAGACGAAGACATCAAAAACTGCGACCATGGACCTCGTAATACTTTTGAGCCGTAAGGGCACAATAGGCGGGTCCCAGATTAAATGATTAAACCCGATAGCCTGTCTTACGGGAACCCTGGTAATGGAGTTTTTAAGGGTTGAGCAACAGAATAACAAAAAATCACGAAAAACGGTGAAAGTAAATGTAAAACCGAAAGTTATAAATAAACATAAAAGTTTAAATGAGGTGAAAATAACCCGCGCAAATGAAAAAGAATCGGTAGGCATCTAATCAAATGAACGCTCTGTAAATAATTGTCCCCATTGCCCCACGGTTAGCCCGGTGAACTGTAGCTTTAGAAGACAACCTACTGTAAGCTTTTAAGTAGCAAAAACAATAGTTGTTAATTGGGACCCGCCTATTGTGCTTTCACCTTTTGAGCTTTCAGACTTAGATTCAGCAGTTAAGCTGGAGCATGAGCAACTCAAGTTTAATGCTGTTTGAAATGCATCAATATGTTGGCCCCTGTGATAGCTTTACTTGCTTGCTATTTTTGGGCAGCCACTCAGGCGCATTTTCTAAGTTTATGGCCACTACGGCAACCCTGCTAACCTGCCGATTCTCCACTAACGCACGGCCACCCCTCAGGCCTGGTCTGAGCTGAGTCCTGGTTGCACCCACACCTGGAGCTAACTTCCGCGAGTCGGCCAATGTGGTTTATCGACTGTGACCCTTGTGATTAGGCCACCTAACCAAACCTTTGTACCAACCAGTCACATGTCCTACGCGTAACTTTGACAAGTACGTAACCACACGCACACACGCGCGCTCCTGAACGGAGGCTTTGTTCTGCCACAAAAGCAAACAGCCACCTCACGGTAACCTCACCTGTGCGTCGAATAAATTGCTTCCTAAAGATCATTGACTTCTCCTATGAGACGGAACGCACTTATTCAGTGTCGTTAAAGTCGATCTCACATCCTTCAACGCCTACAACTGGATAACCCCAACGTGAGCGATGCCCAACCGTCTGACGCGACTGGGCTGAAACGTCCAAAATTCCCACTCGACTTCGCCTGCCTTTTTTTACTGAAGTAATAATCGCATATACCGATAAGAAAACAAAGTTGCCGAGATCTTGTCACGAATGTTGATGATGTCACCACCATAATTCAGTCTCTGGATTCCAGTCCTATTGTGAGAGAAGTCCTTCATCCGTGCCGACCCCGGTTGTTTTCTCCCTTTCTGGACACGCGTGTTGTCATTATTATCTGTATCCTTACTCTGATATTCTCCCAGAGCTCCAGTCTCCCCTGGGTCTAACCCAATGAAAGTTCACTGCGTTTGACAGGCTCTGGAATCTATCTTATCTTCGAACCCAGACGACGGTGAAACTCATCACTGACGGACTCTCCTAGCTCAGAATTCACGGGGATGCACTGCGTCACTCGCACTCCTTTCCTCAAGCTGGGATACAGAAGCAGATTTTACGTTCAAATACGGGTTCATGGTCAGTACAAAAAGAGGCCAGTAGAAGTTTACTGACCGAAGTAACTTCAACGAATAAATTTCCCAAACCAGGATCTTTTGCGGAGGGCAGGTGTTAATTAATCTGCGTCAATGGACTGAATTATATGGGGAATAATTCCTCAGATGGAAGTTTCAGTTTCATTGACGTTAACAGAAACGCCGTCACCTAGCAGCAGTCATTTCAGGCCACATTAAAATTCTGAAACCTGATCTGCTCAACCGATATCCTCTTCCATTTTTCAACTGACTTGTCTGGCGAGACTTCACTGGAATTACGTGGTACTGAAGGGTGCTCTCTAGACAGTATTGAAATCAGTTCACTTAGTGGCTCCTTACATATTTTGTTTATCTTTCATGCGATTTTTACAGCAGGTAGGATGTGGAACCTGTAACTACACTTGCTGAATGCACAGAACGGAAAAAAATAAACAGTTAAGTGAGCCAAGAAACATGCGAGGAACATCCAGGACCTACCTAGATCATTAACGGAAGATGCACTTATTCGATTATCCAAATAGCGGGAGTTTTCTCACTAAAGTCCAACCACATCTCGAAGAGCGACCTTGACATGCTGCTCGGCCATAAGATGCGAAACTAGGAAATACAACAGTTCACGATCTCCTGCGAAAAAATAAAGTGCTCACGCCCAAAGAGCCAATATAGCAGACCAAAAATAGAACATAAAACCATTTTTCGTCATAATTGGAAGTCTCCGGGAAACATACAGTTTGCAAAATGAGTAGAAGGGCATGAACCAGTCGTGAAAATGTAGTACCGATGACTAGGGAGACTCCAATGGCCACTTTGTACTTAATTTTCGTCATCAGCCATTCAAATCCCAATCTAAGATCGGTAAGCGTCCACAATCAAAAAATATCATGAAAAGAGGAAGCGTAGTAAATGATTAGAGTTATTCTAGCGGAAATGTTACACTCACTCCAATCAAGTGTCGCAATAATTCTTTAATGGTTCATCGTCGATTTTCATTCTTGTCCCTCGGGCCGAGTATTTACAGCCCCAGAAGACAATCTAGGACCCCTAAACAAATGAGACAATAGCAGCTAAAAGGCTTGATGCGTTTGACCGAGAATAAATATTGCGGCACATTCTAGATGTCCAGAAAATTAGATAGGACAAAATGACTTCGACACCCACAACCCTTTCAGGAGACCCTCGGAAAATTAATTCAGGCGCATTAGTTTTTCTTTTGACACCGTCCTGGGAGGCCACTTCGCGAAACTCTCCCAAAAGACAGAAGAAGTCAGTTGAAAATGCAAGGTTACTCTTAACAAAACATATTTACAAGATTTGCAACCTATCGGCTACTTCATGTTGCATGCGTTCTGTTGAATGTGTGTGGGCATCGCCAGTTGGTGTGGAAAGGGGTTTTCATGTGAAACAACAAAAGTGGAGCCAGGGAAAGCCCAGTGAAAAACGATAAACAAACTATACACATACCTCAGTCACGTTCGTCTTTCCCCTCCGTTTCGGAGGAGGCACAAATTGAAGTGAACGCGTGCGCACACACATACACAAGAAAGGGGATGAGGGGAAGAGAATATAATAAAGAGTAACATGAGGTGACCTTGAAACAGTGACAACGGAATTGAGTTGAAAGTAGATCGCCGTGGTCTCCATGTTGCCGAAGAATGAGTTGCGCAGGGCTGCAGTGGAGTGTGCGAAGCGACGGTCACTTGAGTAAGATGAAGAAGTGTGGTGCGGTTGGGTCTCCTTGAGGATATGTAAGTGGGGTATGCGTGTGGCAGCGATTATTAACATTTCTGAAGACTAGAAAGGGAAGGAAGAGCGAATGGGGAGAGCAATACAGAGGCACAAAAACGCCTCAGGTGGCAATCGAGTCGCGGGCGGGGGAAGTCCGTAGGTCCGCAAAACTGCTACTACCCTGGACCCCCGGGCAGGGTGCTGACAGGAGCGACGACGAGTCAGGTGGACAGCCTGACTCCGGCTCGTCTCCCATAAGCTCTGTCAGCTCGGTTGCCTTACCTGCACTACCTCCCCTCATCTGCAGCTGCTGTCCCATCCTCGTTGACAGAAACGTTCTTTAAGGAATCAAAATGTGAATCATTAGCCGGTTGGGTGGTTTCGCTTTCTTCCAGAGCCAGAGTCGATTGATCATCTGTGGAGACTTCCAGTAATGTGGAGGGGAGACTAACGTTGAGATCGATTTTTGAAATTGGGGGAGCGATTGAGGGAGCTTGACTGGCCGCATAGGGGTTCGGTGAGCTGGTCAACGGCGTGGGGAGTGAGGGACAAACTGCTGCTTCACGTTTTCTCAGTACGTCAGCTGTGCTGCCCCACTTGTTTTCAAAATACCTGTGCATAAAATGTCCAGCTCGACCGATATCCGAGTCATCTTCATTGAAGACCTCACAGTTTCGGAAGATCAGCCTCACATCACAAAGCCACTCGTCCAGGGAATATGTTCTCCTGCAAAGGAGTTATGAAAAATAAATAAGTTGATGAAAGTTTTGATAAAGTTGCATAATTCATCTGAGCCTGTTTTGAAAAACTGGGTGCCTCGGTAGGGCTCAGAGCAACGACAGCAAGGAGAAGGCTTGAGTACAGCCAACATTCTAACCACGCAAACTACGAAAACCGAACCGGGAACCGTGAGTTTAATCATATTTGGGTTAAGCACTCGCCCAGTCTTATGGCCTAGTGGATTAGAGCAATGGCCGCACGCAAACTCTGCCCTTGTTTTTGTGGGTTTGAAACCCACCGAAGCTGCCGATTTTTCGTAAATGAGTTACCCTCTTTGGATATTTATTCCGAGGGGTGTTTTGTCCGGGATAGTAGCAGGCTTTTAAATGAAACTTTTTTAACGAACAAAAAATTAGAATTTCACAATAAAATTAGTCTGATTGAAATTTTTAATGATAAATGACAACTAATAATTAAAAGCTGGTCATATAGAATCAATTTCACAATTACATATGATTTATTATGCAAGACACTCTATAGTTTATTGAAGAAAACTCCATCCATTTTTTAATTCAAGAGTCATTACGAAATTCTCCGGACTACGTACCCAAAAGAAGATCGTGAAATAATTAAATAACTGGTCGAGTCGCCCGCTAGCAAAAAAGAAGGGCGTCCTTTTCGGAAATTAATGCAAATTGTGTCCAAATATGTTGGAGTCAATCGGCGGAAAAATAACCACATCAATTAGGCAAAACACATGTTACATCAAACATTCATCTGCATAAATCTTCCTTTGTTTTCGATGAAGGCTATGCAAATACGTAACGCACACAACCAGGAAGTAAGTTTCCTGCCTGCATGAATTTCGCTTTTTCATAGGCTGCATCAAGTTGTCTGTTAGTAAATCAATGGGATGAACTACATTGTGAACATATGCTAGAAATTTATGTCAAATTTAAATTATATATATCAAATTTAAATTATATATATATATATATATACATATATATATATATATATATATGAAAGAGGAGAGGTTCTTCGGAAAAATGCGAGTTGTACTCGAATTTTCGAGCTGGTCACACCCGACGAAATAAATAAAAGTGAGTGTTAGAATGTCGCACTAGACAGGCAGGCGTGTGACAGGACCGACAGACCATTGGCTTGTAAAAAGGTGAGTCATGTTAGATTGTGAGCTAGGGGAAGGGGAGGTGGAACAACTGCGGGTCCCGGTGCTGTAGGGTGGAGGTGATCAGTTGATTCCGGTATTGCCGTAGCTGATGTGGCATTTAGACGGGGGAGCGGTAAGTCGCAAACGTAGACCCTCATAATGGATGTCCAGGTCAACATGGCGGTTGATACTGCCCGCACAGGAGTACCAGGCCTCGAGGAATTCCCTCGCTCCTTTGTGTTGGCCATGGCACGACGACCTCAGTTTCACATCCCAATTGAATCGATGGTCGCACTCGAGTGCGTGCGCAAAGACGAGGGACAAAGGGTCTCGGCGGCGGACGGCTAGTTTGTGTTCATTAATGCGTGCCCAGGCGTCGACCCGTATGCCCAATATATACACAAGAGCAATTTGCGCACGGGATGCGATAAATTACGTTGGTTTGTTGATTTTTTTGGGATGGGATCCTTTTATTTGGGATAGTGTGGTGCTAGTGAGGATGCTGGCTTTATGATGTATACCAGGCTAAGCGATTAAACTGCCGAGCGATTGATTACTCAGAGGCCCCTTCATATAAGGCAGGGAGTAGAATTTTCGTGCCGCAATTTCTCCGTTTGGGATGGGCCCTTTGTTGTGCCTGGTGCCTGAGGCAGTTCTTTACAAAACTAACTGATAAATTCGTTACAACTGAAACAACCGATATAGGTAAGCGAGCTCTTTTTTAAGGATATCATCGCTGCAGTAACGGTATGCCCGGTGGAAAAGAGTTCGGACACATTTTGTGAGTTGCTGGGTGGTTGCTTCCATAGTTGAGGATAATCTCAGCATTAGATCCTTTCCTATGACGCTTGTGGCGAGATTACCATCATGCTTTTGGATTTTAACGTCCAGAAATGGCAGGCTGTCTCCTACTGCCTCTTCGCGAGTGAACTGTATGGCTGGGAAAACACCATTCAGCCTCTGATGCAGTTGCTCAACTTCAGTTCTTTGGGCCGATGACAAAGGTGTCATCTACATATCGAAGCCAGATTTTGGGCTTGAGAGTTTGGAAAACCTCTTCTATATATATATATATATATTTATATATTATATATATATTATATATATCAAATTATATATATCAAATTTAAATTATTTATATCAAATTTAAATTATATGGTCGTGCCCCACACAGTTCTTCCACGCACATCAACGCATTTATTCCCCAACTGTCATGAGAGCAATACAGTATTATAGTTTAAAAAATTATAGAGCAGAATTTAAAAAGACATTGGATATTTAAAAGTGATATTTGCTCATGGAAATAGTAATATAATAAGGTAAAGTTTTCGAAACCTAGCTACCAGAGTGGTGCATTAGCCTGGGATATGTACGCAATGTTGATGTTTTCGCTATGCATCTCAACTGTCGTGTCGCTGGTGAAATTGCCATGTTTAGTGAAAAAATACGCAGATGTCTATCAATATATGCTACTTAAGTCATTAAAATAATATCGAGGAAATATTGTGGACGATTAGAACCGCGTTTGGGAGAAAGCCTGAGGGTTATTGCGTATTGGCTTGTGCAAGGCCTTATAATGATCAGTATTACAACCCCAACTAAGCAGTCTTTTCGTTTCGATAGCAGAGTGAAGTGATTCGGTGCATGCAAGACGGGACATGGCACACGTAAACAGTTGACGAAGCGATTTCCTCCATTAGCGGCAAAGACAAACATGTGAATACTGCGTGACGAAGCATTTAAATTTGAGACCGCGCATAGCGCCACTTCGTCATGCGACCCACTTTATTAACTTGAACGAATAAGAATGTTCAAAGTAGGTATGACCGTTTGAGAACTACCAAAATAAATCAAAACACCCAAATATTTGACTTCTATCTGGGAGTCACAAACAAGCCTGGTCTGGGGTAAATTGGTCAAAAAAAAAAATAAGGTAAAAGCGGATCCAGGATCCGTATATGTCAATCCAGACAGCGGCAAAAGAACGTGATTCCCCTACAAGGAAAACCATCTCCACAACTGGGCAATCTACCGCTTTTTAGTCAGACTACGAGCCAAGCGTAAGAATAAAAAAGAAACAAGTTCATAATGAAACTGAACTAGAGGAGAGGAAGCTAGAAACACCCCTGAATGAAAAAGCATCGAATGCAAGCTTAAACTTGTGTGACAACTAGATGTTGCGCTGACAGCTTCGACTAGCTAAGAATGTTGCCCTCTTGAAAAATGGACAAATCCTGAGTGCAGATGTCTTAAAGTGTACTATAGAAACTATCAGAGCCTTGTCAGAAAACTCGAACAAGGACGCTATATAATCATATGGAAGGGCACCTGACTGACTAAAGGGTAAACATTAGTGAGGAAAACACGGAAAGATATAGGATGCTGCATGCTGACATGCCTTAGCATAAGGCTGGAGGCGTTGCTACCCACAGCTATAAAGAATTTCTCAGCTGGCCGCATGCGATTTCTCAAGAAATGTTGCGAACGCATGATATTTTCTATTAAAATCCAAAGTTCGACGGGCAAACTGATGGCTAATAAATTAGTTTTCTGAAAGGGATATACAGAGAGCAAGAGAGAGAGAGAGAGAGAGAGAGAGAGAGAGAGAGAGAGAGAGAGAGAGAGAGAGAGAGAGAGAGAGAGAGGAGGAGAGAGAGAGAGAGAGAGAGAGAGAGAGAGAGAGAGAGAGAGAGAGAGAGAGAGAGAGAGAGAGAGAGAGAGAGAGAGAGAGACTGTTCAAATAAAGGACGAGGGAAGAAAAGTCACATCCATCCCTAGGTTCAACTACTTATGTTGCGTTTACGTGCGTGTATTATCTCCAATCTGTGACAGAGAAGTGCAGGAATTCCTAAAACAGCGACTTCAACTGGTAACTTGCAACTGGCTTCTTCGAAGGAAAGTGAGTCAGTGAACATTCGCGACGTTTAAGTTCCCTGGCATCTTTTTTTACGGCGCTTACGGAAAAACAAGCGTAAGCACCTTGTCGTCCGGAAAATAAATCACTAGGTGTTTCCGAATGCGGGGTGCTTCCGCAATGAGTAAACGAAACACAACGAAAAAACTGCCCGTGAAAAAAAAAACACGTAACGGTTCGAAGTCTCGAATTTCTGACAAGTAGAGGAAACAGCGAAATTAATGCTCCGAACGTATAAGAACTTCTGAAACTTCTTTGAACTACCGACTAAAAATATAAACAGCTGCATGCGGATATTCGCAACAGGAGGGTTAAACAAGGACGAAATGCTGTATTCGTGACAGCCGCAAAATTTTGGTGTCAGGCCAAGGTCAGTAAGCTGCCCTAGTTCTTTCAATCTGTAGTTGACATATGACCCCGATTTAACTCTCCCAAGTTTGGGATAAGACAGGACATCGAGTCATTAAAAATGTTTAGTAGTCAGAGGTTAAAGGTAATGTCTCCATCAAATGAAATCAGGTCGATTCCTTGGATCTGAGGGTGCACCTCGACTGGTTCTCTAAGAAACTGCTAACTTCGCAGATTTTTTCATATCTCACTTTGAACTGCCTACGCAGAAAGATCGTCTGCCCGCGGTAAGGCTTCAGACATAAAGGAGGTAATCAGATAGCTGCAAACCGTTTTGGAACCGTGGGACTGACGCACCAGTTGTAAGGTAAGGGCAGTTTCTTATAACGAAAAATATAGTACGATTCTACGACGACACGACCAAAGTGAAGGATTTCCGATGCGTGTTTCGAAGAGGACATCCCTGCCTCGTGGGTTTTCCGACCTCTTTGCGAGTGTACAAAAGCGGTAAAAGGGGGGGTTCCAGGGCAGTTTTACATTCGTTGGTTTCTCAAAAACCATTGCCAAAGACCAGAAAACCTGATTATCAGGAGGAACCCCTGAACTAAGAGGCCATTCTACTCGATCTTAAATTGCGGGTCTGCGTCCTGTTCGCTGGGGACAGGCCTTATGAACTCGACTGCACTAATACTACGCTTTCCGGTGTTGTCAATCTCCAAAAAATAATCAAGTAACTTTATAAAATGATTGACGCTGACTAAATAATTGGTTCGGACGACGGTTTTGATGACTTCAACGCATATAACCACAGCTAAGCCGAGAAAAAGAGTATATTTCTTGAGCGACGTTCGACTACTTATAGGACTTTCGTAAAAGAACATAAGCGCTTGGATATGAAGCAGTTTTAATCCTGCAATGCATAAATGCTGCCAAGTATATCATGGGAGTTCTGGGCACACCGAATGGTCTCTAGTAGCTCTTCGCGAGAAATTGGTAGTTGACGTTGCATTCATTTGTTCCAACTTAGATTACGGCATTCAGGAGTGGGTATATCGTTGAGCTGTTCACACTTGAATGCATAAGAACACTTCTTTCAGCTAGATAACAAGCTAAGTACATCATATATAAATAGTAATTTGACGTGGACTTATGTAAAACTTGTACGTAGGTGCCAAGATTCTTTTTCTTAAGAAGACGAGCCTTTAACATGTGCAGCGTTGGGCGACGAATTTGGTTTACCGCTGAAAACTGCTTTTACCCTTTCCTGTTGTCGTCCAGACAGCAACAGGGCGATATTATTTGAGTTCGCAGAATAATCCGTGGTTTGAAAAGGAACTTTGTTTTGACGAAAATCTTGAAAGAACCTTTGATCCTCATAGCCGTGGTCACTCAGTTGAACTGCGTGAGAAGCGGTGCAATCATAATTTTTGATCTAGCTTATTCGCTGAACGTTCAACTGGGAAGTGGACTGGCCACCAATAATTAGTGGTTGGGTCCACTTCAGTTTATGTCTTTGAAAAAAGGTTGGATGATTTTATATGCTTCTTACTTTTCCCGGGCAGAGTGAGCACCTGCTGATGAAAAATTTAATATCCATTCGAGATTCCATTTTACTATAACTCTGCTACTGAAATCCTCTCGATAAAAAAGGACAAATCAAAACTTTCGAGCGGATCGCTTATTGCCGAGAAGATAAACTCAAGCGAATTAGGGTTGGTCGATTGCATTTTATGAAGGCCTGACGGAATTCAAATAACTTCGAGGCGTGTGGCTCTCGTTTAAGGTTTGAGAAAACAAGATATAATGCAGGAAATAAAAGGCAAATAGAATAGACTATCTCAATCCACAAGTTCGATAATACGATTCTGTTTCAGACTTACGCCTTTTCATCGCTGAGACGCTTGAGAATCGTGGAGAGGTCAATCGGTCGCTTGATGACCTTTCGATAAAGAGGGACGTCCTTGCTACTTACTGGCCTTCTGAAGGGCCAGGATGCTTCGTGCGAAATAAGGTCTTCTGTGGCTCGCCTATTTTAAAACGTATAAAATGTTAGACGAGGGAAAGAAAGCGTGTCCTAGTGATTAACAGAAACGGTAAAAAATGTCGTCGTTGCGGTGCTTCGTTCTGCCAAGATTTGGAACTGCAACAGGAGGCAATTTCTTCCTATGCTTCAAATTCACATTTGGACTCAATAAGACAAAGGAAGAAATTGCGGGTTTTCTAGGTCCATCAAAACCAGCATTTGCAAAAGGCAGTTTCAAGGCACACCGGTTCCCTCTACCTGTATTTCTCCTTATGCGAACACGGTAGGATTTAGAAGTTTAGCTGCTCAAATTTTGGCAGTAAAAGGTTGACGTAGCCAATGCTTGGGAAGAAGGTACTGAGCCTTACCGACAGAACTCCAAATCGACCGTGCTCATCGGCTGTCGCAGCTTGCCAGCCATCGTCCGCGAACGTTTGGGTCTGCTTGTGCCACGGGTCTCGCTTTGCGACGGCGTTTCAAGGCTACTGGAACCAACCACCGATCCTAGGTCCGAGCCCGGGAGCAGACCACCAGGGCCCGGCTGGTTCCGTACTCCCAAATAACCATTGGCAGAACCAAGCTCTTTGTCAAAGTCGACCGATGACAGTGGAGCGTAATTGCAGCCACCGTCGGCGTTAGTGGAGATCACCCGTGGAGGGAGTTTTCCTCGCTTCAGTGGTCGCTTAGCACTAAAGCAAACGAGAGAATTGGCAGCCTGATGGCGTTGCTTCTTGAGCAAAAGCATCTTTCGTTGTTGCCGCCGCTGCTTCTGTTGTTTTTGATGCTTCGGTAGGAGGTCGGAAAAGCGGCAGACATTTTGCTGGAGTGAGTGCTGTTGCTCGTCTTGTCGCGATTTGGAACTTCCACTGAGCCGGCTCCCGGAGGAGTTGGGTGGAAGGCTGCTGGCGCATTTGGGTCGCCGTCCCCGGGTGCAGACAGGACCTGCAGCTTTCCTGTTCGGTTGATTTGTGCGACGTGCGCCTTGAAGTCCGGTCGAATACATTGGCGTTTGTCTGATATCGCCACCTGTGGCGCCAGCTTCCGCTTATTTTTAATATTTGCCTGCACGAAATTTATAGGGAGATCATGTGATGGAGTATCGAAATGTTTAGACGCGGTTTTATAAGTTACGCCTATTTTGTGATAAGGTGATGGGCTCAGAAAATTAAAAAGGGCCTTAGCGGATAACCAAGCGCCGTGGTCGATCCGATGTCACCGATGTAGAAACTGATCAGAGCATGAACTTTAAGACAGTAAATTTTTAAGTGAAGCCATGGCGGTAGTTTAGTTAAGGTCACGTTTTTCGCGGGTTCATGATAAAAGATTAAATTTTTGGTTTTGATGATTTTGAGACTTTAAAGTAAACCCTATTCGCTCAATCTTTGTCTGGATGTGGATAATGCAACTGCATGCATAAGTGTAGACAAAACACGCCCTTACAGAGCGCAACGGTCTGAAATTGTTGCGCACCCTACAGTAAAAGTTATGTAAAATCTTGTAGTGAATTCAAGAAAGAATATAGACACACAACCAACCCGTGGAGCCTCGGTTTAGAGCTCTTGGAGGCAGTCGTACACCAACGACCAATAAGCGTTCGAGGGGTAATAGCAACGAAGGTTAGTGAAGTTCGAATGTGCAATGGATGTGTTGAAATTTCCGTCACCAGCCAGTCGAAACCCAATGCGTTGGTAAGTCCACAGGTCACCGATTGTAAAAAATTCATTCAGCAAAGGTTAGTTGCAAAATAAGCCAGTTCTCGGGTCGGGCAAATAAGCCAGTCGCACACCAGCAAAAATTGCGTCCATGACGTAGAAGGCAGTGTGATATTCCGGATACCTTATGAAATACCCCTCTACAGCACTGTGGAATGGTGACCGCGAAGCATAAGTAAGCAAGTATGCGTTTCAGCGCCGACCTGTACTTAGGTTCTTGAGTCAAAACGCAAGAGGGAGACAACTCCAACAAATAACCCAGACGGCTGTTCAAGACCCGCTTGTTCTCAAAATTATCAAGAATCGTCATGAAACGTCTGATTCCAGTATGATGACTCACGCTACGGCGTTAACGGGAACCGACGCACTCAACAATCCTGGTTTGGACGAATAGTAAGCGAGCTGAACTTCTCGATGAAGAAGGGAAATTTAGCATTGGCTCTCGGAATGCGCGAACGCTCCTGGGTCCTAGTATCCAAAATCGGACGGTGTATAGTATTCATCAGTACAAAATGGATGCCTGCTGCCTGTCTGAGGTTCGAATCTCCGACTCGGACGCCTGGAACCCGAAGACTTCCCGGGCAAAACCCAACTTAATTCTAAACCACAGCGGTGCTTGGTACTCTTCTTGTAGACATGATGTAACGATCGCCCTCCCGCAACAACCGGGCCATGCACTGCTTGCACGGAATCCGTAAGTACGATTGAAGAGTCACTTTGCAAAATGTTTGTCGTCTCTCGATACGCACCTACGTCAGTTGCTGAACGGCGCCATAGATGAACCCTCTACTAGCAGCTGCACGAATTGTTTGAGAGACTTCTTTTGCGTGCTTTGATGATTGTTGTCAGGGGCTGGAATAACCACATTGGGCCAGGCGACTATTCCAAAAGTCAATTTATCGGTCGCTATGAACCTCGTTCTCGATGCGCCAATGGGGACAGGAGGAAGAGCTTTGCTGCAGATCGTAGTTTTTTTACCAGACCTTGTTTAAATCAATCCTCCGAACATTTGGAGGTTAGTTGGTTGCCTGGTCGTTACCCCCTGCATCAAGACCTGGGCTATTGACTCGGAACAGCATAATGGAGAGGCGGTTAGGAATGAATGCGACAGATCTCTCGGTTTCCAGTCTCCCATGGCACTAATCCTTATTGTTTGCAATAATGAATTTGTTCATGGAGGGTTTTGTATAATCAATTTGGCCCAATTGGGAAAAACTCAGCGGCCTCGGTGGGATCCGAGCACACAACAGCAAGGGGAAGGCTTTAATACAGCCAACGCTCTAACCACTCGAATCCCACCGAGGCTGCCGAGTTTTTCACAAGTGGGCCGCATTAACACATTTGTGACACGCCGCACACGGAAATCGAGTCCATGTAAACGGAGACTAGCCTACAGATGCGACAAAGCTCTTGGAACATAAAACCGACATAGTTCACTTACTGAATAATTGCTGAGAGGCAAATGGGTTAGGCCATGTACTTCAAAGATTAATTAATTCAATTATACCCTCAAAAAGCATATAAAATACCCAATATGCGTACTAGCTAAAGAATGGCTTTAAAATGCGCATATATTCTACAAAAATTTCTATCAGCGCAGCAGATTTTCACACCATGAGCAATTTTGCCAAGTGACACATTTTGACAAATCGAAGAAACTGGACGAATGTCTTAACGGTCGAAATAAAGTTAACTATACGTAAACAGGTATTTGCTGGAGTTAGTACGCCTTGCTGGCACGAATTAAATAAAATATGTTGTTTTAATTTTATTGAATCCGGCACAAAACAAAAGTTGAAGTATTACCGTTATAGGTGAAATTTCGGGTTCCAAGATGCAGTTCAGAAGTAACATTGAGGGGAAATAACAAAGGTCTATACAAAGTTTATATGATGTGCCCAAGCAACCGTATTGTGTGTCTAAAAGGTTGTGTTTGGACGTCCAACCATTTGAAATCAGCGAGGTTTGGTTCTCGCTGTGATGCATAAAGCGCACTGTAATCCGAGCTAAGCAACACAGTGACGGATGGTTTGCCAAGCACAATGTGATCAATGTTAGAATGCAGCCCGAAACCAAATTCACCTATTATTTTTTCGGAAAACGCGCAAAGAAGCTGGTTAGGTATTTGATCTTCAACAAAAACAAAGAAACCTACCCTTCCGTCTCGGGAAGTTTCTGCAACCGCCTTCGAAGAAGAACTCTGATTTGCGTCCACGACCCCTGCTGCGGTCCCAACGGGGGCAGATGGGGTAACAGTGGCAGATTTATTGGTGCTTGTGGGTTGCGTTACCCTCTCAAAGGTGGCACCCCGACTGAGACAGAAGGAGCAACGCCACCGACGTGGAAGACGGGGGGCAGGAGGCCGCAGGCAAGCAGGGTGCACGGCCCGCGAGCAAGTACAACAGACGACCAATCGGTGAGCAGGATCCTGTGCGGAACTCGTGACCGTGGTGTTGTTCAAAGCGGGTAGCCGCGGAGGCGGAGGAAGGACCGGTCTCGAAACACCGCAGACAAAACAGTGCCGCTTTCCTGTGGCTTTCGAAATGCAGTTGAAGCAGAACCAGTCACCTAAGGGTATCGAGATCAGTGGGGGGCGGAAGCAGTAGGTATGATATCCGTGGTCGCAGCCGTCGCATAGGAGTAATTGAGCCTCGTTCTTGTCTCGGCGACAAATTTGGCAAATCTAAGGCAACAAGGGGATATGCGGAGAATAATCGTTAGTGAACGCCGGTTGAACTCGTTATACACTTACTTAACCATATAGTTAACTACTATAATTTACCTACTTATAAAATACCAGTAGCCTTTTGTGGTAATTTTTGTCCATATTACACGTACATAGCGAAATGCATTCTCGAAGGCAAGATCTGTTATTTTGTAAGGAACTTGAAGCACTTACCGAGACAAACACTTGATGGTCCAATGCTTCGCAAATGTGAGTTGTATTTCGTGCTTACTTTCTATTCTTTTATAAGTTCAATAACATTTGGTCGCAAATTACGCAAGGATCAACCTATTTATCCATCCTGCGGGAAGTTACGTCATCCCCAAATTTAGTATTCGAGGAAAGTCTGTTATTTGACTCGGAGAAACGTTATTAGGTCCTGGATAGTGTTAAAGATAAATTTATTTTACGTTGTTCTTGTGGTTTACGTACTACACTATACATTTGTCTGAAAAATGAACATAGCCTTGTAGGTTTCTACTAAACAGTCGCCTGGATCCCAGAATATTGGTGTAAGTTGCACACTTACACTTAATAAAAGTCAGTTATTTGGCAAGGTCAGTTAAAACCTTGCTTGAACGGCTTTTTAAGTCAGAAAACAAAATCCTTCGTTCTTTTATCACAAAAAACCTCCTGGTGACCCTAAAACAGTCTCCCGAGTACTTGCTACAGCATAAGGAAGTCGAACATCGCGTTACTTGAAAGCAGGCTGCACGCAGAGAAAGAAAGCGGACTTATGCCAAGAGAAAGACCATGCGGGCAACCCTGGTATTCCCCAGTCCTTTGATTCACAAACCTCAGTGTGTGCGATAGCGTTCCCTTCTCTGTCCTCTTCAGCGTTTTTAGACAATCCATTCTCCTCAATCAGACTGTGCAATGAAAATTGGTCGTTAAAAAAATCTTAAGACCGACATACACCCGTCCTTCGAGTACAACGTTTGCAGAAAACGTCATTGCCTAAAAACGAGGCCTAATAAATCAATACCGAGAAACTTTTCCAGGAAGTAAAATTTTATTTATGCGAGCCTGGTAAATTGACTGAAAAATATGCGCAACTTAAGTGGTACCTACTTCTCCGGGTTACTGGACACAGACGGCTGAAAAGACGCTCAATAAAAATTCGGCATGGCACTGTCTCAATTGTGGTGGAATTACATGTTCCACCTCCCACCTCAGACGACTGACTGGCTCGGATGGTGGTCTGATTGTGGGGGTGGGGGAGAGAGTGAGGTCAACAGCTCAGCGCATTTTCTTCGCTATAACAATCTGACGCGCTTGAAACTATTACAGTGCGCTAAAAACCGTAGCTTGAAAGGTTGCCAACTGACGGCATAACTCGGACCGCGAGGTCAGCCCAATGTGTGTTTTGTGTGGAGTGGCTGACTGGCGGACTGAGAGTCAGGCTGCAATGGCTCCTTCTTAATGTGGCCTTTATAGCACTCCCACTCCGTGGGATCCGAGTCAGGTGTGGTGGTACACCCAGGGGTGGCTCCCGCCGCGCCAGCCACCTGCGCCCTCTCCCATCTTCGGTCTTCTTGACTCTGTCTTGACACCGAGCTCAGGTGGGGGAGGAGGAGAGCGTGTGATAGCTGCAGCGCAAGGCTACTATCACTTAAAACTAAGTAACGCGCAAGTCACCGTCCCTGCACCACCTGGTGTGGAGCATACGGCGGACCTCGTCGAAATCTACGGTCGAACTGTCACATGTTCCATGCTAACCAGGCATGCGATATAAAGCGAGTAATATTTCACAATTGAAAACATATTTAAAGGCTTCAGTCATTGGTTCGTGTGTTTTGGCGCAAAATTCAAATCCAGTCGCGGACCTAGAATTTTAATAGCTATAGGATAGCGATGGACAGCAGTCTCTGAATCCAACTTTATAACCCTTAGTTTGCGGTCACCCGCTGAAACGTTAATAGGGCACCCAACCAGAAGGCTGCCACTCAAGCATCAAAGAAGCATCTACGAGGAAAATTAAACAACTTACAGCCTTCATGATGGACTTATCCCAAGCGACAGCAGCCTCCAACTGTTTTGCCAAACCGTTCAGAGCCTCAACTGAGCTGGCACGGGTCACATTCTGACGCCATTCGAGGAGAGCCGGTGGTAAGAAGAACTGGCCACTGCCACTAGATGTTGTTGCACTGCCAGCAGATTGGCCGTTAGTAACTACACTGCCGGCTTCTGTCTCACTAGCTGGCGTTCCACGGCCGCAGTTCGAGGTGGGAACGGCGGGTCGAACCACGCGTCGAATGTGAGGTAACGAGGGCCCTGGAACAGTTACCTCCGAGGTCTCGGAGTGGGCGGGAGTGGAGTTAGAGTCACTGCATGTACTGCCCTCCATGTTGGTTGTGTCGGGCCCACCGCTGACCCCTGTGACACAGTGAGCATGCTCTTGGGACACTGGTGATGGAAGGGTTGAGACTTCTTCCTCTTGCTGCTCCCCCCTCGCCACCACGTCGAGGTGGGATTCGCAGTTTAGGGGCGGCAGCAGGTAACGCCGTTCAAGATGAGCCTCGAGGTCACGTAGCCGCTCACGCGCAACATCCAGCGGCCACTGCTCAAAACGGGACCTCTTTGGGGTAGCTCGGGGGATCAGATGTATGGAATCGTCATCCATTGCCTTGATTGGAGCCTGGAAAAGCAAGCAGAGGGGTTAAGTATGGAGAATGTATGCCTGTCCACCCCAAGGAAGCAATACCAAAAAGACCCTATCTAATTCGCTTAACAGAGAGCTAAAATCGCAGCAGAAAATCTATAAATTCCCGGCGTTGCGCATAAAATTGATGGTAGAATGCGATGCGCTTGAACAGTGCAACGGAGAAATTGTTTAGTTATGCATGCGCAGTTGGAATTAGCGACCGACAGCTCGTGTGCAAATTACTGGCACCTATGTTTCCAATAGTGCTGCGATTGACGGCGTGGAACGGGATTAACCTCTGACCAAACGAAGCATAGAAACCAGGTAAACAAGCACAGTCCTATACAGGCGCAAAGGAAAGTTCCAGGTAGGAGTCATGAAGTTGGGGAACACTACGTGCAGGTTAAAAGAACGTCAACGAGATCAGCGATTTCGAAACTACTAGCAGCGACGGTCCTGTAGCGCGTGTAGTAGTTGATCTTTCGAAACCACAAACATAAACTTCAGATTCGACCTTTTAATACTAATTTTGTCAGCATCGAACGGGATAAAGTGTCAGCATTCAAATAACATCTTAGCGACGTCTTACCAGGCATAAAATTTAGGTTGGAGGAAGAAAGAAGCAACCTGCCATCTTCCTCGCTGTCCTTGTCATGCCACAGATTTTTGTAGCCTAAAACATGCGACAAAAATACTAAACTTCAACAGAAACCACCTAATAAACCACAAGCGCAGTTGTGTGAGGGTGTTCTATAAGCATGTTGAGACGCACTACAGTGAACCAATAGAAAGGATTGTTGAATTACAGCACCTTTAACGGGTATGCTCCCGCGAAACTTTGTCCACCGGCACATACAAAAACGTGATGAGAGATCAAACCGCATAGTTCTCAAATTTGGTGACCGTACCTTATTTCATGAAGTCATTCGAATCCGTCAGTCGTATTCTCACGCCAATTGGAGTTGGGGCTGCACACAGACCGGAGGCAACAAGTAGTACCTGAGTAATGAGGTTGAAAGACCGACTGCCACGATAGGAAACGTCTAGAGTAACTTAGCGCATCTGATGTAGATGCGGTCAAAGCAACTATTTCAAAGAAACGCAGGGAATGCTCTGGTAGCAGATGACCAAACGTGCAGCAACAGCAAGGTGGACTGACACCAACTCTCAAGTTCTGGCGTATTCGGCGAGATCCGTCCACACTTTCGAGCTCAACAAGGTAGACATTATCACACGAGGTGACAACTTGGTGAGCCGCGAGCTGCTTTACTCATGCGTTTCCGACCTGTAGTCCAGCAACGAACGTGATGGTCCTCCCAGTCCTCCATATTCAGTGCTGAAGGTTTGTTTAGGCAGGGGACTTAACAAAGTTGGATGCGCATGGTCCAACACTGCTTCCGGGGATAGTATCAATGAGCCAGATGGCCGAGTAAGTGTCGCACCCATACTGGCGCTTGTGACTCGTGGCTCAATGGTTAGAGCGTTGAACTTCTAATCAACAAGTCGCGGGTTCAAGCCTCGGGTGGCGCTACACATGGGGTTGGCCATGACGGGCTGACGACGGCTAATAAGCCAGAAACGGCCATTCCAGTCTCTCTCTGGTCTCAGACCAAAATTCTCGTAAGAGGTGACCACATCGTGAGACATTGTTTTCCGGCCCCATGATCCCTCTCCCGCTCCAAAGTCAGTGCTATCGTATGACGTGGGTAAATGAACTAATTAAATGGGAGCGCGCGGGCGAACACTGCTTCCAGTGACAGTATTTATTTATTGCCAGTTTACAGGCCAGGTGGCCGGGTAATTGTAACGCCAACAACCAACACTGGCGAGGAAATTGTGGTTATCAACGACTCGGGTGCGGGCGGTGAGGCTATCATCGCACCAAGTACATCTGTCTACGACGAATGCGGAGCTGGCAGTTTCGAGAGATATGCGAACGTAAAACAAATGCATTCTATAAATACAGTAACCATTATCGGTTGTTGTCTCCGATGTTGGGGTTCAAACGCGAAACCGAAGCATTTGGCGTATAAAATTATTCGATTGAATATATTGTTAAAAAACTTGGCTGTCTCAGTGGGAGTTGAGCCCACGGCAGCAGGAAGAAGGCTTCAGTACTGCCAAAGCTTTAACCACCTCAGCTATGAGTGCCCATCGGGGGCCGTAAGTTTAATCACACTTGGATCTATTTATCCGCCTAACCTTCTGGAACGTATGGAATCCACCAATTCGGGTACAGTGAGCTAACTGTCCAAGCAGAATTTCCTATCCACCAGATAATTATCAGGTGCTCTTAATTAATAGAGGGTTTTGGGTTTTTTCCACGATCGCATCTTCTCAATGGCAGTCCAAACAGAACAGTTAGGGATTTGTGGCCATTTAGACCTTCAAGTAAGGTTTATTAGATCCACAATCCCGCAGTTTAGAAGATCTTGTGGTTTTTGGATAAAAATTTGTGATAAATATTGCTGATAAATGCATGGGGCGCTGCAGTGGTCAGCTCCGGTTTAGTTGCCCCGTCAACCCGTTATATTCTAATCCCAGGACGTGAAACCTTAGATTCGAACCCCTTCCTGTTATAAATCCAGTCAGACACACTACTTTTTGAGACAAGGGTTCCTGTAGGCGACTGAGACCGGATGAACTCCAAGGCAGGTAGGAACGGAGCTTATCGACCTGCCTAGAGTCCAGGGCGGAATATGGACATTAAATTTTCTTCGGAGCCTTAATTTCGACTTTTTACACTGACTCGCGCAATCGGGCCAGGTCGGTGAACGTCACTCCTACGCGAATGAAGTAATCAGCTTGCGTTAGGGTGCATTACCAAATCAGAAGTTAACCTACCTGCCAGCCCTTGACCTGAAGGCTTGCTGAGAGGGCACGATCCACGAGGCCTTCAATCCTTTCTAAGCACTGACATTCTTCCAGAAACTCCTGGTCACCCGAGTCCGCGTCTGCCAGTCCGACCCCTTGCTCGACGTTACTGACTGTGGAAGGATCAGATGACATGGAAGTAACGAGCGCATCGTCTGCCCCATCTTCTGGCGCCGAAGATGATGCGCAGTCAGCTTGATGAACAACGCCGCAATGCGATGAGTTGTTCGACTGCTGCCGAAGGGAGAAGGACGAGTGTGAAGGGAGCTCAGCAGTTGCGGGTCGATCGGCCGCCTCGGTTGAGAGGGAGACGGCAGGGTGGCAGGAATGCGATGACTTCGCGGAGGCGAGTAGTGCGCTACCAGTACCGGTCGCGCCAAGGGAGATGAGAGAGGAAGTAGAAACGGGGGTGGGAATGAAGGGAACATTGTTTCCGCGACCTTTCCCACGACGAGAACGTACCCGCAGCAGGTTTGGGCTCCATCCGTCAGCCAAGGCAGCAGATACAGTGTGTAGATCGATCACTGAAAAGAAAGAGGAATATAGTTCCGACAGCCAACGCGGAATCCTCAATAAAAAAGACCAGGCGGGTCTAGTCCTGACAACCAAATCCACACTAGCAATGACAAATATTTTGTATTACTGTTAACTATTCGGAACTGAACATTAATTTATAGGAAACATGCACTCTGGGTAAGATATTTATGGCTGCAAAGGAAGTTGCCTTAGGGTACTTCATCTTTTAGCTGCGCCCCTGTGAAACAGTTGTCATGGAACGACAGTGACACGCAGCTATAACCACTACAGATCAGCGCAAATTTTTAGCAGATTAGACGCATGTGATGCTATAATCGATGCTGAGCAAGATCACTTATGAATACTTCCGAAACGCCAGACGAGGCTGGTACCTGCGCAAGACCGTGGTCGTGTTGAAGACCAACACGCAGCGGCAACACGTCCCTTCACTGCCTCACATTTGAGGACAGTTTTCACAGCGGATACCACAGATGCGGTGAATGTGGGGCAACATCTACTAGCATGACAACCACACGGAACTTGGGAGGTTAAATGCGAATAAAAACGTTACGCTCAGGAATTAGAAGTCATTTTTCGCTTGAAAATTCAAATGCGTAGATTTGCGCAAACTCATGCTCACAAAAGCAGTAGTGGCACCAAAAGCCCATCTTTTGTTTGAACACACGGAAATTTCCATGCATTTGTAAGTGATTCAGAAGTGGCCGTGAAAAAAGCCAGCGTCAGGTGGTCAGTTAAACTTTGTGCGCCTTTAGCTCGGCTAATACGCAGCATAGAGTAGAAATGTGCATTTCATCAGCCAGTTGGGCACTATGCTGGTATTCATGAGGTCACCGTGTAGAGGTGTGTGCCCCCTAAACAGGCGGCGGGGTAGATGCGCCGTACCAACACTAGGGCCAAATTAGGGTGCGGCAGGCGTTATTCTTATTGGGGATGAGCTCTCGTAACAAATGTCGAACATGGGGGTAGCGCGAGCCAAGCATGGTCGCGGGTAGGTGCTGGTTCATGCCGCACCACCCACTGTTGCAATTTATCGCCATGGTGGGATACAATTCACCTGCGCCCGACCCCGCCTCCAGTCTTCTTAACTGTCTTGACACCAGACGGGTAAGAAAAGAAAGAGTGTGGTAGTTACAGGGAAATCCACTATAAGATGTGGTCTGCTCCCGCCCTCCCCCTTAAAAGGGAGGAGGTAATTCCCTGACTTGTCCTACAATTTTGAATGCTGCAGATTGTCGCAGCCATGTGTACCGCCTAAACCGGCCGCGTGGTAGATGTGCTGAACCATCATCGGGGCCAAATCAGGGTGCGGCAGGCCTTATTATTATTATCTAGGATAAAATCCCATAATAAATACCGAACATGGGGGGGCGCGTGCCCACCATGGGCCTCTCGCGAAATAAAACACAGTTCATGAGTTTCGCCACCTACTTTACGTAGTCTTGTGAGACGCCAATTAAAATTTTAAGGGAGATTGACATGTTGCAGGTATGAATGGGGTAAGACACGGGAATAAGTGCGCCCATATTGCATGTGGCCTTGCGCTGAGTTCCTGAGGCCCATCTGCGCCGTGCATAAACACGTGCTTGTTTGTGGTTCCAGTTGGCCGTCAGGCTTATAATTGGCTGAATGAAGCCAGAATAAGCTCGAAACAGTAACGGCATCTGTTGTCCCCTCCCTTCTGCTATTATAAATTAACAACTTCGGTCTGGTAGTTGGTTGTCTTTTTGTGAACTTTTTGATCCAAACGCAGTTTTTTTGCTTCGGGAAGCCAATACCTCGGTGTGTGCGCCTATTCCTGATTGGTCAGTTTTAGGGGTTGGGGTTAGGGCACTGGATTAGGGACCCCCTGGAATTCAGAACGGGTAGCCATTCCCGTGTTCAAACATGACTGGAGATAGCAGGTTGGGGCAGCAAGTATTAAAGAAAATGAACTCGGACCTGCAGACACCCTGTTTCATTCCAATGGCGGTGGCGTGCACCCATCCCTTTGATGGCAGAGGATGGAAATGGAAACTTTTGTTTCTCCTAAAAGCAGAGGGTCAAAGTCCACGCAGGCGGTTGGTTAGCGATTGGCGGATAATCAATTATTAGTAGTATGCCATTTCTGACTTATTTGCGACAACAACCAGTGATATCTTAAACACAGGCTGCATACCCACTTGATTCTACAACTAACATGGAGGGAAGTCGAAAGCTGTGCTGAAAAGTTCTCAAAAGTAAAAAATTGCTCCTTTGTTGGCTGTGAAGCGGCCAACATCTGCATCCCTCCGAGTGGCAAAGAAATATAGGCCGCCTTGTGAAGTAAGTCTATCGGGAAGGTTGAATTTGAGTAGAAAATACGGCAGGTACAACTGATCCGGACTGGTGGGATTTATCGAAGGTGACTGCTAACTTTGCAACAAACACTGCCCATTTGTGAGGAGCGCATAAGCTTAGAGACATCGTTCAACGGTCTGATAAACTGCAGTCGGTGATGTTTGCGACTAGCGCTTCGTCTGTATAAAAACGCGCATTATCAGATGTTCTTAGCAAACGAAACTCACCTCCAACCTCCTCCTCCGCCTCTACCTGTCAACCCCCTCCCCGGATACTGAAAAGACTTTACGGATGCGCCAAACTATGCGACGCTTCCACAGTGGAGTAGAAATCGTGAAGTATTCAATTTGGCATTTATAAACCCTGGGTAAATGGAAGATGTCCCCTTCGCAAGATTATTTCAATTGTCTCAATTCCACTTCTATATTCTTCCATGTTGTTCAACGCTACTAAGGCTCCTAGTCAACAGTAGTCCTGGGCAAAAACAACGATAGGGACAATAAGGTAAAACTCGGTAAAAAAGCGGAATTTTTAAAGATATGGACACTTCAAGGCCTGGGGACTTACACAAAAATTTTAAAAGGCAAAAAGGAACATTTGAAACCTGCTCGGAAGGTAAGCTAAAGGCGAGAACGAGAACTACCATTTTAGCGACACATTTAGGAGTTTCGTTTGTCTGCACGAGTCAGATTTAGCCTCCCAAGTGTGAGCCGCCTCTAAGTCACACAACCAAAGAGCTCTATGAGGACAGCTAAAGACTGGAAAGGTTGACTGTGAATCAACGGGATAACAAATGCCTAACAATTGATTTGTGATGCGAGACGAGAGATAATTGACTTGTTAGACACTGGAACTAAGTATCGAGAAAAAGAAGCTTCCTATAAAAAATCATTTGTAGGTGCAGCGGTCGCAACAGCGCAAGTAATAAGTCGTTCAATTGCTTACGGATCCATTAGATTAATTTCGCCATTTAAAAAGGACAGGATGCTGAGCAGCATTAAGCGGAGGTTTCTGTGTAAGACCGAAGTAAACTGCAATGTCGTTCTTAGGTTATAAGAAAACTAGAGCAACCAAGGATGTCCTTTGTATTCACATCACCTCAAATGAGCCATGAATTCGCATGTATTTACGGAGGGGTGCATATTAAAAGCAATAAAACTTAATTACCAGCCGGGTGAGTTGACAGATATCAAAATCGCCTTTGACATCTGAAAGCAAAACCCCTGGCCCCTTAAAAGCCAAAACCCTCGTTAGGTAGAGGGCATGAAGTCAACTTCAAACGAGTCAATCAAGTTGGCATTTAAGCTTGTGCATCTCAGGCATTGTGTTGGTTGGAAGCATCCTGAATTTTGAGGATTAAATACGACATGCACGGGAAAAAAGGATGATGTTATAAATCTGGCACTGGCGCGATACTTCTTTGTTTTCTGATCCACACACATATTTGCTCCACAAATACCCGTAAAACACTATTTTCCAGCTTTTAAACTCCTTCCGTTTTCCGTGTAAGTTGACTGTAATGCAAATTTTGAAGTTACGACTTTCTATGGATGGCGAAAAGCAAATCGAAATTATATGTGCTGGTAGAAGATAAAACGTACTGCTTATGTAATTTCAGTAATAATAATAATAATAATAATAATAATAATAAATATAATAATATAGTTACTTCAAAGGCTATGGGTATGTACGCAGCATCAAACACAGAGGAGAAATAGATAAAAACGCACCCGAGGACGCGTCTACAAGGACAGAAGGGCCAACTGTTTCTTCGTTCCTTTGTATTGACTTTACTAGCATACGTTCACGGATGCCCCGGGGGGGGAGAGAGCGCCAAGCAGCGACTGCAGGGTCTCCAGATCATGGATTCGCCACCAACAGTTTGTGAATTCTTGAGGAGGAAGATGCGTATAAATGTTGACGTCGATATAATCCTCGTCATCCTTAATCGTTTCATCTGGCTTCTTTGTGGGCAGTGGCTGCAACTGGACACCACGCTTCTCCAGTAACTCATCGACCTGGGGCAAGAGTTCCGTGTCATCGACATTGACAGGATCGCTGTCGCAGAAGCGGGACCCATCTTCAGAGGAGTTCCTCGCTCCATCACACAACCAGACTTTCAATTGACGCAAAGAGGATGTAAGCAGGGAAGCACCACGCTTTTGGTCAATCTTCGGGACTGCGACTGACTTCTTCATTTCATAGGCAAGAGCGCGAAGTATTTGAAGCTTGTAAAAGAGAACCACAACATGACAGGCCGGGTCATTCAGTGAGCAGGAACTACCCATTGACGTGCGATCTAACAAACCCGTCTGAGTAGCAAAGAGAAGTCCTGCTGTTGTTAGAAAAGGCTCGTCAAGTCCAGACTCCTCAAGTGCCAAAGAAAGATCCTGTTCAGTAAAGGAATTCCAAAGAATGTAATCGGCGACATCGTTCGCGAAACTATTCGAGGATGGAGTCGAGGCGCCGTTGTTTGACTCCAGTACGGCGCCATTTTGTATTTTTTTGTTTGAAAGGTCCAGCGGCTGACAGGATGATTGGGATGGGTCGCCTTCACTAGTTCCTACATCGTCGGGTTCCGGACTCCCTTTGGAACCGGAGGCAATCTTCTCATCTTCATGAGTCTCCTCACACTTTACAGGGCATACGAAATCAGCGTCTCCTGGCTCACAATAGGACGGATTCCAGGGAGTACCAACTGTTGGGTCAGACTCAGAATGCCCACCGCACGCAAGGTTCTTTTCCTCTTCTATATTCTTTGCTGGAGATATAGAGCATGTCTCCTTAGAGGAGGCGGGATCCTGATCGTTCACTTTGACGTTGAGTTCGACAGGCAAAACTCTTCCAATGATCATCGGAATCGGCTTTCCGCTCATGGTGCGAAGCACTATCACTGTTACTTAGCTTTAGCTGAGTAGCTCCAAAGTTTACTTCATCCTGTTTTGAGTTCAAAACAGGTGGGTGGTTCGTAGGTGGCTCCGAAATATCGCCTCCTTCAGTAGAGACTGGGGAAAGAACATATCCCAAAGAAGCGCTCATAGGTTCCGGTTTGGTGGGTATAGCTGAGACTGTGTCCTTGTGAGAACACCTGAAAGACGAAGAAGAGGAGGACGAGGAGGCGGAGGAAGTGCCAGCGGTACCGGAAAAATTATAGTGCCTCTTGACAGCCAGTTCCCGACTGGCCCTGATCTCCGCCACAATAAGTTCAGGATCAAATAATGTCCCTGAGCTTTCCACTCTGACTCCTAGGCCCTTGTCTTGAGATGAATTGGAGAGGCCGAATATGTCCTGACCCTCAACGAATATGCCGCCAACGGAACCAAGGACGAAGTAATTGCGGAAGTATCGATCCTGACCGAGGTAAATACCTGACAGACGATAGCTACATTCATCTATAGCAAGCTGCTTTGCCTCCAACACTTGATTTAGGGTCTCAAGACGTTTCTCCAGTTCCTCTGCCGTGTCCACATCCTCTTCATCGCCCGAGTTGTAGGCTGCCGCGATGGCGGCAGCCGAAACAGCTGCTGAGGCATTCGGGGAGGCTGCGAAGCAGGTGGCCGACGAAATAACTGTTTGCCGAATATGTGCATCTGCGAATTTGGCACCCGACTCAGAACCAAGTGCCGTCTTCTGCAGGAGGGTGAACATCGTTGGTTCGGTTTCGTCGATGTCTCTGCTGTTCACAGTATGATTGTAATCTAGGCGTTTGACCTTGGCATCAATAGATTCAGTGGGTGAAGGGGCACAGCGGGTAGATTTGGAAGACTCGTCCAAGCTTACTCGCTGCGGGTCGGTATTGTGTTGTGACCCACTATAGAGCTGTGCAACATTCATGTCAGTACCGAACTTCCGGGCCAAAAGAATACGAATTCTAGACGAAAAGAAATAAAGATGTGAAACAACCGATCGGGCACTACGCATGGATCACTTGGAGAGAAATTATGCGCTTACCGCCTTATTTTATTTTCGAGATTAAACTTTTCTCTCCGGAGGGAGGCTTGCAGGTCGATCGTCCGATCTATTTCCGTGGAAATGAGGCGGCTGGAACACACTAACTCATCACAAACGAAGGCGAGTAGGGCTGCCAGCTTGTCACCAGACAGCTCCGAAAGGTGACTAACGTTTGTAGGCGCCAGCCAATCAGACATTTCATCCTCGTAGCCCCTGCGACCAATTAGAAAAACGCGGAGTAGCCCCGTGACGGTTGAGGAATTAACTTCCATCTCACTGAAGCGTAGGCCCAACAGTTGTGTAACCTAAGAAGTGGCAAAAAATATGGTAAGAGGGGAAAGGTGACGCGAGCGAAAAGGGACAGGCGTCAGCGAAACTTACGAGACGAGGACTGGGTATGCCTGGATCCAGGATGGCGAACTTTAGTAGCTCCACAATAACATGCGTAACCGCATCCAGACAACTTCGGTTTCGATCGACGAGGGCGGACTGCAGAGTCCCGAGCGATGGAATTGTCTCTGAATCTAAACATAATAACGAAACCGTGACGTCGTATAATAAAACTTCAGCTTAAATCAATCAGTAAATGTGACTAACTAGCCAAAGCGACCTTATGTTGTTTTTTTTTATAGCTGACTGTATGGTATAACCAATAGGATAGCTTGTACGTAACTAGAGCTCCACATGAAGGTCTAAATAACACATGTGAAACCTTTACTGGTAGGGATGCCTTGTATGGCCGCCTAAACAAGACACGAGAATAGGAGCGACCGGCCCCTTAAAATAGGTGGTCATACGGTAAATTGCAGGTCTTAACGCGAGCACTAACTCTAAAATAAAACAAAACTATCACATTAATCTTAACCCTAGCCCTCCCCTAAACCTAAACTCTACAGGCAACACGACAATAACCTTAATCGTTAGCCTACCCATGATCCTAACTCCAATTCTGACCTTAACCACCACTTAAACCTAAGCCTCACCTTAATCCCAAAAAAATAATTGCCTTGGAAGTTAGCACAATGCCATATGCATTGTAGACGATTCCTGTTCCCGTGTCCTGTTTAGGAGGCCATACAAGGCATCCTTGTCCGACGCAGTTTGATCTTCCAAAATTACACACTACCTAAGAAGTTAATAGCAGGCTTTCTTGTCGAAACTTGCATAGATCATGCTTGACGTCTGTAGCGCACAGCTTCCCAGTCTGCTTGCAGTAGTGGGTGGTCAGGAGAAGTATATGTAGGTGAGGCATGGTTATTTGACAGCACACATTCTAATTACATATTATTTTAATTCCTATTTATTGGCAACTCTGTCTCAAATTTGACCATGACGAAACACAATGATACGTGAAACGAGCTCTTCTTAGAAGACCTACCAATGCAAAGGACCTCTGTGAAAACGTGCAGGAATTCCACCGTGAGAAGGCAGTCGGCGAACATTTTACTTGACATCTTGTTTCCCTTAATTGGGTCAAAGGCTGGAAGAGGCTGTTGGGTAAAAAAAAATACGAAAAATCTAACATCAACTTGAAATCAAATGAATGTAAATGCGCAGTATCCTCTCGGCAGAGTTACTTTCAAGTAGAGAATAAAGGTGAATCAATGTGACGTTTAGGCAATAGACGTGAGAAATAAACCTTAATTTTGTGTGTTTACTAGAAAATATGTCAGCATATGTTTAAACAGTCGACCCAGTAACTTGCCGCAAAGATGCTTCTCTGGTGTACTGCAGTATCGGAGAAGTAGCACCGATTGTTCTCTGCTCGTAGGGAATCAACTGTCGGTATGAACTCCAGTCTGATGAAAGTTCAGTTGACATGCCTACCGCAAGTACTGCCCCGCAACTAATGGCACAGTGCTATGCAAACTGACTCTTTGCAAGGGTTCCCATGTTGTTCTGATTCATTTCGATACATTTCAGCGAGTTCCTCAAGGTGTAGCATCGTTTAAGTATGCACCCATCACTCATCCTCGCGACGTGGCCATGTCATCAAATTGGCATCGTTTTCAACTTTTAAATAGACAGAGCACGACAGTCGCTTTCAACGCCTGGTGCCCAGAATCCCTTTCTGGTACTTCAATTTAGCAGAAATTGATTAGGTAAAAGTTGTTGGGCTTCTCTGCTCAAATTTGGTAGATTTTTCAGAGTCATCGTGGGGAATGTTCAACAGTGCAGTCTTGTATATCTTCGATTCGATCTTGAAGACACCGATTTGGAGAATTGAAGTCTCACTTGCACACTTTGGAGATGAGGGTTGCAATTTCACTGTCAGTGAGGGTGTTTTGCCTGTGCAGGCTTCGTGAAAATGGTTATTTTCGGCTTCGTTGTCATCTAACCATTTATGGTGTTGTCAGCTTGCAGGTTCAAACACTTCGGCGATAGAAGTGCAGGAAGCCTCGCGTGTTTCCCCAACACTTTCTTCCAGAATCAATGTATGCAACATAAGCGGCCTTCATGTCGCTATATTGACCGTCCACTGTTTATCTTGCCCTTCCTTTTGCTGTACTTTGCTGACTTTTGAAATTGAGCCGCTATTTTTCTCCTCCGTTCATATGGGAATTTGCTTATATGTACATGAGCTGGCCTAGTTCGCTCATTAGACACCGTACTGTACCACTCTTTGTTTATTTTAATTACAAAAATGAGGGCATTTGTACACGACGCCAACACTGTTTAAAGGATGGAACTCTGGCGCAACATTTTGCAACTCATTCACGGACGACCGTTCATGATGCCGACAGTTGCAGCTTTCGGTTACTATATATGTTCGGATTTCTTCCGGTGCTATCTCTTTTGCGTACCAATTTTGTCCACGGTAAATTGGGGCATTTTTGATAAATATTTTGAAATGATTCTTTCAAAATAAAGTGCATCTCTCTCTCCCTCTCTTTTGCCCTCTCCAGCGCGTCCTTCAAAGCACTGCCGGTGCATTTAGTAAGTGATGTTAAGTCAACTGAGTGTGTCGCGGAGCGTGCCCAACCTGCGTTAGATCAGTTCTGTGGGGTGGTCCGGAAACGCTCATGGTATTCAGCATCCACACAACCAAGTCGAGGTCAAGAAAGGAGGCAACTGATCTAGCTCCGGAACCGATAGTGGTAGTGGGGCGCTCGACGATTGCGATACGGGATATACTCTTCCCGTTGTGCCTTGAGGCTCACCGGCAACCGCTCAATGGCCAGTAATATTATAGGCACAAAAACCACCGAAAAAGACGAAGGAGACTGGAATGGCCATTTCTGGCTTATTGGCCGCCATAAGCCAGCCATATACAACCCCAAGTGTTGCGGCACCCGAGCCGTTGGACTTCCAATCAATAGGTTACGGGTTCGAGTCTCAAGTGTTGCAACATCTGGGGTTGCGTATGGTTGGCTGGTGCCGGTTGATAAGCCAGAACGGGTCATTTCAGTCTCTCGTGTCTTTTTCGGTAATGTCTTTCTACTTTTCTCCGTGTTTGAAGAAAGTTCGAGCCAACTGTAGGTATCCCATCAATCTTCGGCTGACCGTCTGCGGACACCCTATAAGGTAGCTCAATATTCGGAAAGGAAACCTGACCCAACTATACTTCCAATGAGTCGAAATAAATGACATTTCATCCAACGCCCTCGGCGAACTCAGAGGCAGCGATTGAAAACTGAAGGCAGTAACCGATAGAGAATAAACTGGTGAACCTCCTCGGATGGCCAACACAGTGTGTCACGACTGAAACCAGGACTACCTCCCCACGCTACACGCTCAGATAAAAAAAGTCGCGCGAGATAGGCTGTTTATCATAGTGCGTGAGTGTCCTCGTTAAAAAACAATGACGGCAGATCAAGTGCCGGCTTTTATGACTTGTGCAATTTTTCTCCTTGCTCACAGATTTTCTTATTTGCAGAACGGAAAGAACGCAGAGAAGAGGGCAGAAAAACCTCTGACATCGGGAAGGGGGGCAACGATTAGCACTGAAGCTCACTTCCTGGTTTAAAAGACGAAGGTCTTCCACCGGTCGTTTCAGCTCTGCCTGGATCAATTTCTCAATTCGCTGAAAGGCAGAGGAAGCAAAAAGAGCAAAGTAACTATTGTGTGTCAACGTTTGCACAAACACGATGTTTTGTAATTTAAAAAAACATGCAATGATAAACTTGTTGCAGTTGGATACTCCCCGTGACCGCTGGGGTCGTAATATCCTATAAGTCATTACCTCAGAGGTATAAATAATCTGAAATTCAAATAATCTGCCTCAGTCGAAACGACCCAGTGGACCCCATTTTTAGACTAGTAGTAATGTCGAAGGAAGTCAACTTAGTTAAAGACGATAAAGGAAACTGGAAGGGCCACTTCCGGCTTATTTTAGGTCATCTGACTGACTGCCAGTATTCGCCAGCGAAAAAAACTTAACTCACCCGTTCTCATGACATCCTAGCTGTTATAACCTATATTTATACGATTCGTGGTTTCCAGTACTACGAACGAAGAAGGCCTTGTGGTTTACTTCCGAGTTACAGAAGAGGAGAAGAGGTATTCAGAAGCTCAATAACGAAACCGCGGACAGATATTGACCGTGGGGTGGATCCGATAAGTGTGCTTCGAGTCCTGCTGCAGGTAACAAACAAGTGTCGCCTATGCCATCGGAGGGCGGCGGCAACACAAAGGAAAAAACCAGATCTGCATGTGGACAGTTGGATCATACGATTTACTTTGCACAGTCATGATGAGTGTCAGTGAGGGAAACGATTCCATTTCCACGCCAGTTCCTCTAACCCTCCACAGGACAGACCAATGTTCTACGGTGTGCAGCTCAATCCCGTTTGACGAGTTTTAATTCCAATAAACACTCACTCAACCTACCAACCTTTCCCTTCGCATCGGGCTCACCCGCATATCCGAACATCATTGTTCATCGTTTATATACCTCGCTTGGTTGAATTTCGAAGACTGTTTTTTTATGAAACCATTCGTTATATAGACATGCAACGACTGCTCACTGAGAGCACGAAGGTAATGCAGTCATGAAAATGCAGTCATGTTTACTCGCCATCGTCTCTCTTACATGTTTCCTGCTAACACAATGTTTCAAAGGGAGAATTATTACAACCTCCTCACTCGTTTCGTACCTGTTCCTTCAGTTTCTCTAGCTGCGTCCGCCGGTGGGTTTTTAGTTGAACTTCTTTTTCATCCTCCAGCCGACGCTGATCCTTGACCAGTTGTACGAAGAATTCCCTTAACTTCTCCAATTCCTAGAGAAAAAATCAGGAGCAAACAGGTTTATTAGGGACGCTTCAGTAAAGACAGCTGTTTTAAAATATCTACAGTTACTGGTCCAGAAAGAACGCAAAGAAGTGCATCTGCGCCAGGAGATAGACGGGTGTAACAATGTCTCCTAGAAATTAAGATCGGTCTAGAATGCGTTTCTCAGTAAGGGCCCAAACAGACGTCCTAGTAAAGCAATATGATGGATTGACGGGTTGTGCGCGACATCTAGATGTCAAGGTAACCTCGGCACTTCAGCATTCAAGCCGCATTATGCTCTTGGCAAATGCGGCCTGGCAGGTGAAAGGTTCATTGAGCGAGAACTGCAAACAAGTCCATATGTAGGTCAAAGCTGATACCGTTAAGCTGTTCAGACTAGACAGTCCCAGAGCCTGTTGTTGCAGGTGCGGTTGGAGGGAGGGTAGATCGGAGAGTTTCAATGGCGGAGGGGGCGGCGGGTTAATCGAAGCGGCTGTCGAGAGGACGGGGATGCTGCCACCGCCAGCCGCGGTACCGAGTGGCGGTAACCATGGCGACCAGAGAGCAGGCAGCTGATTGGTCATCGCAGGAGAGAGGAGAGGCGGGGGCTGGAGAAAGCGCGGAAGATTGAATTCAGGCGCGGAGGCGCCTGCAGGTCGAAAGAGGGCGAAATCATTTTCAAACGAAGCTTTTTGCGTGTTGGGGCCGCAGGAAGACGCAGGAAGACCTGGGACGATAACCTGCTCAATGGGATCTCCCATAAACGACTGTGAATGCTGTTTCGGAAGTTGCGTGAATGGAAGACCCGCAATCGAGGCGATTGAATCTGTGGATAAAAAGAAGGCTCACGTAGGTGAGCGCAGGTCCGAATGCACAATTATAACGGAAAGAGCAGTTGTGCAGTTTGTGCGGTCTACCAGCTTTGTCAACATCCAGCTCGACAACTCCTCACTCAATCGGAGGAAAGGCGTGGTCATATCTTGCATTCCAAGCGCTTCTCTGTAAGAAACGCTCAGCTTAGAGACGACTGTGAATTACTTATAGTGAATTTTAAAAGGGCAAATGTTTAGTCTCTATGTTTATGCTGCAAACACTACATTGACAAAGGTCTTCTAAAAAATCAGTTCCGAAAGGCATGAAACCATCTGATACGTTCTTCAGATAGCATCTGTCATAGGTTTGCATACAGGGTAATGTAATTGGTTTTCATTGAAACTTTTTTTCGAAAATTGCGATAGTCTACTCAGGAGTAAAAACCGACAGTTAAGTAGAATACCTTTTTGGCAGGACTGTAAAAAACTGGTAAACGGAACCGAGGGAGTATCGTGAAGTTTCTAGGTTTTGAATTTATGAAAGTGTGTCACTCCAAACCGCAACTTCCAGGAAACAATGCTGTGCAAGGTAATGAACAAATAATAACAAATAAATTAATTGTTTTAGTTAGCAACCGTAAGGGTAATTTCACGGTAAATTTTAAAAAAAGTTTCAAGCGGATTTTAGAACGACTAAGCAAACACTGCAGTGCTCAGTTTGTGTTTATAAAATAGGCAGTCTGAAACGAAAAACAGTTGGTTAACAGTCAAAAAACTCCTTCAGCTATTGTCGAAAACAGCAAAATGAATGCAATTTGTTAGTTTTTTAAAGAGATAAAAAACTGTCGCTCGTGGGAGAGTAAATATGCGTGCGGGACAAACCGCCTTGCAGGTGGGAGTATATAGGGGTTCAAAAGGTCCTTCGCCAGAGGAACATTCCTAAACTGAATGAGGCTATTAGCTCTAGACAATGACTTCCCGCTTTACCTTAGCGTAGGAAAATAAATACAGCGCAAAGGTGGGCTAAAGAAATAGCGTATTTTCCCCTTAGTAATTTCATTTTCGATAGTTGGGAGGATCATCAGCTAAAAGCAATCGTACGAATAAGTACGGGTAGATATAGAGTCCGGCTCTATGTCTATCCTTCTCGGCGTGGATGTATCTTAAAGAATTTCGACTGAAATATAGCCCCAATAGGATACTTTGGTGGACTTAATATGTTTATGCTGGACAGGAAACAGACGTGTTAGACTGGAAAGTGAGACAGCAGGGAACGCAGACAAGATTGTGCGTGCAGCTTGGTTGACAGCAGCGTTGACTTCGCCGGGTAGTGATCGCAGCAACTCACACAAATGCTGCCTATGGTGACGGCCGCAGCAACCACGAAGAATAAATCTATTGATCGTATAGCGCGTGCATCGAGTAGCCTTGCCAACCAAGGCACAACATCTGAAAGCCGCAAAAACTACAGAGTAAGCCATAGAACACGACGGGTGAAAACCACGCCACTGGCGGTATAACTTGACAGGCGGAATGTGAAGAAAGTGAAACCCTGGGAAAGGCAAAAAGGATCGTTTAAATGAGAGAAAAACAGCCTAGAAGCCTACGTGCTTAAGTTGAAATGCGTGTAAGGAATAGCTACCGAACTTGCGACGAAGGTCGACTAAAGGAACCGGAAAATTGGCCAGTAAACTCCATGCAGACCTGGGCATAAACCGTGGCGCGTAAGTGACCTTGCGGAATAGGATTACAAAGATTCTGATTTGCAACTCATTCTAACACAACTTTGCAAAACTTGATCACATAAAGTTCATAGGCCACGTATGACTCCTCCTTTTACGCAGGACATGGGAAGCCCACTAACGGTCACTGAGACGGCTAAGATGCGCTTTAATGTCGGCTAGTAAGTGAGCATGGACAGAAAACAACAAAAGTAGACATTTTCCGGCTTACTGTTGGGAAGTTGGGGAATTGAAGACAGGTCGGAACAGGCGGAAAGTTTGCTGGAACTTGTGGTACTGAGTTGGGAATGTCTTCGACCCACGGGAGTTTCTGCGGCTGCAGCGATTAATGCATCCACTGAACTTTCTGACATCTTGACAAAGCCCTGAAAGGAAAGGCGTTAGAATTTTCAGGGCATTTAGAGGACAGCCCAAAATAGCATGATGAAAATATCGGCTACTATAGTGTCCGTCAGACCCTCTTCCCGCTCTACACAGACCCCTCTAATCGTATAATTCTGAAGAAGGATTGAAGTCCTACGGCACTCGGGACTGGCTTTCCTTTCACGAAACTCATTGAAGTGGTCGTGGGCAGACCCGCGATTCCACTTATCGGGCAGCCTGATGTAAACTTCGCCCAAGGACAAAACCTGCACAACACGAGTCAGACACACACACACACACGATAGTTCGACCGTCGTAGTCTGGCGATGTCCACCGTATGCTCCATGGGAAAGTGGAGCAGGGACGGTGACTTGCGCGTGATTTAGTTTAAAGTGATAGTAGACTTGCGCTGCATCTACCGCACACTCTCCTCCTCCCCTACCTGAGCCCGGTGTCAAGACAGAGTCAAGAAGACCGGAGGCGGGAGAGGACGCAGGTGGCTGGCGCGGCTGGGTCTCCTAAGTCCTAGCCGCCCCTAGGCGTGCCACCACACCTCCATGTTCGGCATTTATTATGGGAGCGCAACCCGAATAACGCCTGCCGTGCCCTAAGTTGGCCCCCGTCTTGGTCCAACGCATCTACCACGTGGCCCGTTTAGGGGGCACGACAGTTCGACCGTCGTAGTCCGGCGATGTCCACCGTATGCTCCATGGGAAAGTGGAGCAGGGACGGTGACTTGCGCCATCAGACACTGTCCGAGCCGATCAGTTTGCCTGATGTGGGAGTGAGCACATCATTAAAGATAGTCGAAACTGTCAGTCCGAAACGTCAGGCCACTTAAATTCTTTTTTTCCACCGACCGCATCGTCTTCTTCTGAACACACAGGATTTTTAGCAGAGTAGAAGTATCTAACTAGTCAAACGGAATCATTTTAACACCAAAGTAAATGTGACTGAGTCGTAGAGCTGAATCCCTGAAGGGAACGAAGTCTGAAACTTTCGTGGAGACTTACATGACCTTATATCGATAGGTATACGTATTTATGTCATTTACAGGGAGAACACACAAATAAATCCTTGAGACGAAAAAGTGCACCAAGGCTAACACTCTCACCTTCGCATTCTTGTTGCATTCGTAATAATCGCCGAGGCGCACATAAGATTTGAAGGTGAAATCCTCAGTTGTAAGGATGGTTATCCCACTGGTTCGGAGATACTGAAAGAAAAACAGATCATAGTTAAAATCGGAAGGAAATAATAGCATTCCAGGGTGATTGAGTAGAAAAGGCCTCTAATTTATCATCAGCTTCATATACGGGTGTACTACTTCGGCATTTTTAATATGGAGAAGTACTACGACAACTTTGGTGAGTGCAGCACGTGTATTTTTTGTGATTCGCTCGAGGACACGTCGTGTGTGGCACGTGTAGATGGACAATTTAACTGTCATCCACTACGTCCTAGTACACTGCCGGTTGCCTTGACATCGAAACCCGATGGGAGAGAGAAATTGGTAGATGCTGCGCAAATCTTTCTCGGTATAAAACCATCCGCGTGATAGATACGGGTGCTGCGTCCACTCCCTGGGGTACAGGGTGGACGTCTTCGCTTGCGATGGTCGACCTGTCAGTACTGCGACAAAGACGAAGAAGACTGGAGTTATCTTGTCTAGCTTATGTGTGGCTGCCTGTAAAACCTAAGACTGGAAGACTGGAGGTTTAAGTAAGAGCCTAGTTGGGTGGGGATGTCGTGTCTGGCAGCTTAAAGGGGACATGGGAATTGGAACTGTCCCACCCGCTTAAAATATGTGGCCTTACGGTAAATTTCAGGAAGGTTAAATATACCCATGCCCTAACGCTAACACTTACCCTAACATACAATTAAACTGTCCCCTTAATCTCAATCCTAGCCCTACTCTAAACCTAAATACTAACCTTGAGCGCAATCATGACCCTAAACCCAACTCGGATATTACCATCAAAGGTAAACCTAACTCTAAGCTTAACCCTAAGCCTCACCTTAATCCTAAAAAATAATTTCCTTGAAATTTATCGCAAAGCCACATGTATTATGGACGATTCCTTTTCCCGTGTCCTGTTTAGGCGGTCCTACAAGGCATCCCTACCCTTACTTGATCACTGATCCACACTCTACTAATGGAGCCAAGACCTCAGGCTCTACTGACTGTGATCAGGAATAGAGAGTAAAATTTGGTAGCATTTAGAAAGTTATCCTGACTGCAAGACTGACTATGGGCGACCCGCCTAGCTTGGAGCCACAGTTTAGAGTCTTCGCAAGTGGCATGTACTGCAGGGGCCAACCAGCCAGTCACACCCAATCTCCAGGTCGAGATCTGGCGTCCGAGCCGGGGTTCGAATCTACTTCGGAGTAGAACCACAGGAAATCGGCTGGGGCAACAAACTAGAGAAAAGGTATCACCATGCAACTTATTTTCTGCCACTAAGGCGCACTCTGAATTCGAATTCAACAGATCCGTATAAGCAAACTGGTGGATGTTCTAAAAAAGCAAAAATGTCCCCGGTGGGAATACCCAATAGCTTCGGCTGCATCATAAAGCCCTGTGTCACAGAGCAGAATTACTCACCTCACGAACGCTGTCCAAGTTCCACAATTGTTTTCCACAGGGAGTTATGTAGACGACTTCACCCAGCAGGCCACCCGGTCCCACTCCCTTCACGAGGGTTTCACGCCTCCAACTAAAATAATTTCAAGTACTTTTAAAAGCACACCAATTAAGCGGTCAATCCGATCACAAATTCAAACCAGAAAACAAGGCCTGAGTGTTTTTGTGGCCTGCTGAAAAGGAACCCTATTTCCGAATCACTAACGGCCATTCGGCTAACAGTGCAAGGCAAGATCTGTTACGGCATCCATAGTACACCGTGTTACAGCAGAATGCGACGCGCCCAAAGTTTTATTATCAGTCCTTTTCCTAAACGAGGCTACCTAGTCAGACGGAGCACTAACCACTGGATCCTTTACCCACGCGCCTGCTGTGCACACCCTCAATTACCGCCACAAACACCTGGATACATCAAAGTGGATGCTGGTTTAGGTCTTCAGCAAATATTCGACCTGGCTGGTGAAGCGAGGACACGTTAACAGACGGCGCTCTACGGACACAGGCCACGTCATTGCGACACACACTGGACTGCGCACGGTTTTGTCACTGGTTGCGTGTGTTGCGCGTGCACATATATGTAGGCTCTCCGCGCAATCGGCCTTCGCGAGGACGTATTTATCGACTTTTTCCGCTCGCTGGCTCAAACGACGTCAAAAAATGTACTCGGTCAGGAGACGACGTCACCTGCAGTCGGGACAGAATAGCCGGAAAACTTTTCTCAGGGTGGAGATTTCGAAGAAAGCAACCAGTGTGAACTCGAGTGGAGCTGCAGCAGAGGCGCATGCATGCCTGGCTGGCGGATTTCCACTCGGGCGTGAGTTGGATCGATGGTTCTGTGTTGGAAGTGGAAACGACGGAACTTGTGTTCCACGCCACGTCCCATATTGGTGACATGAGTGCATCGCGTGTAGCTCGTCCCGGCTACTGTGCCTAAAACTGCGCAAATTGGCGAGGTCGTTTATGTACCTTTGCTGCATTTTCACACTTCGGGCGAAATGTTGAGTAAAGATAAGCAGACAGATAGGCGTTTAAGTTGCATTTTCTAGCATCCTCTGGCGGCCTATCTTTGCGATTCCCAAAAGCAGTGTGGTTAACCTGTTTGAAGTAAGAGACCAAGGGTGGATCAGTTTAAGGGGCTATCGGCTGTAATACTGCGCCCCTAGTAGTTCAAATCAGAAGTTGGAAAATAATAGCTAAAACTAACACTCTCTCGCCTTACCAGAAGACACCAAAAGGTGGAATACTTTAAACACGCCTTGGATACTTGCTCATAATTAGAAATTGATTAAAAAGATGATAATCTTGTCCGGCTCGTGGTTAATTATAACAAAATGCCGATTCCCAGAGAATCCAATAGTTACTTCTCGCAAATTCTGATCAAACAGTATGCCTAATGAAAACAGCTCCAACTACTTCCAGGGTACGTTGAATGGTTCTTGTCTAGGCTATCCGCACATCCGCAGCGAATATGAGCTATTCCGCAGACGAAGCATCCGCTGATCTCACGTCGCCGTTTACGCGGCTCTTGAAGGCTTCCCGCACCTCTTGATTACCTCCTTGTCTGCTCGCAAGCTACAGGTCAAAAACTGCATGAAACTGGTCATCAGTTACTGGGTTCTTGTTCATATCACGCTTGAATTTACACCAACAATACAACTAGCCACATGCAGGTCTATCAACCCTTGTTGGATAACCTTCGTTTCCTAGTCCAGCTGGCTCGCTCTGAACTCATCACTAGTTCGATTACTACAGGCTAGTAAATCTACAATTTCATTGGATGAGCCATGGGTGCAGTGTGAGAACGCACACCAGACGTGTTAGTGCTCACGCAAAGATTCTCGGTACGAACGGCTTCGGTATGCTTTTACTGAACGGCTCCCATTTCGAGAGCAAAAGACCTTAATAAATGCATGGCTTCTATGTAACAAATAACTGGGAAACAGGTAGAAGAACGATTAACATAACATAACATTGTCAACAAGTGGGCTGTCGAACCCAGACAGATGATAATTCGAGTAACACACAATTGAACGAACGAGGCGCCTGTATCAAAACAGATTTAAAAAATCTTCCACCTTCACACACCAATGTACTTCCTTGGACTACTTATATTCTACCGTGGACATTGAGCGTGGGTGAAGCCAGTCGCTTGAGTTTAATAGAGTCGGTTTTCACTCAAAAAAGGCTCAAAAATAATAGTAGGGTTACATTTATGAAAGGAGGTGACTCTTCACGGCTTTCTTCTATCAGGGAGCAGTCAAAGAATCGCGTTGGCGTTCTAGAACAGTACTCGGTTTATACTCACTGTCACTTTTTATCAGGACTACTAGTCATTGAGGACACGCTTCTTGGTGTCCGATTTCCGTTGCGCGGGCCAGTGAAGTCGGTTTTATGTGAGCAGAGATGTTGCAAATAAAAGTTAGAAGTAACAAACAATTTGTTTGATTCAGTTTAAACATAGGCGCGCACCAATGGAGTGGGCGAGTTTCGCGAAATATTGCGTCTTGCCTAACCCTTTATTCAGAGATCACACCTCCGGGGAAAAACAATTCGGTCACGAAATCCTAACTGAAGCGACAAGGCAGTCAATGTGGGGGAATTGAAAAGGCTGTCTAAGCAGATGGTGGAAGAGATCACAACATAACGGACCTCCAGAAAATAAACATATATTTGCAAATTTATTTGGAGGAAGTGTATTAAGAGACACAAAGAGGTCTCGGTAACCACTTTTTTTTTCCGATCACGGAACGCAGAACTGTTGAAGTAAATCACTTATAAAACGGGCAAAATTATTGCTACTACCAAATATTGAGCCTCAGATCCATATCGATGAGATCAAGAGGGGGTTTGGGGGCCACTGAATTATGCAGCACCTCGATCGAACTAATGCTGATATGAAACCGTCGTCCATAAGAGAGTCGGAAGTGAACGAAGGTTACCTGTCACTAAATACTGGCAAGCTCTACAGGAAGGTTTTTTTTTATCGAAAAGTTGTTGGCTTACCCCAGAGCAAGTGGCACTCGATAGCCGCTCTCCGTGTACTGAATGCTGCCCCTAGATCGCTTGTGACCTGTTGACAGAAAAGAGAAAAGATCACAAAAACCAAGCGGAAGGAGAAAAGGAGTAAAGGGGGCTTCATTCCCCCCTCTTAAAAAACGGAGGGTCGCTATAAAGAGTTCGCTTGCCATCTAATAAATAAGAAAGCTCGTCGGCAAATCTGATTTTTGTGAATTTGCGTTAGACCTGTACAAGAAACATAGAAGGCTAATACCTAGACGGGAGTTATAAAAGGGGAAGACTATTTGCTTCGAGCTGAAACAGCTAGGGAGGGGAATGGGCTAACATTCCCAAGGTGGCCGCGGTCCTCCTCAGGTTAACTGGGGAGCGTCACGGCAACCACAGTGTCTGGAAGTTCTTTACGATAACAAAACCCGGCTGCACAGGTGGATTACCGTCACACCCGCTGTTGTTATTAGGCGCTAGCACAATGTTTGGCAGCGCTTTAAAGATTACCTGAAAGGGACCACTCACCATATTTTTGCATTTTTACCCAAACATTACCTTGCTAAATAACTGTAAAGGATCGATGGGTGGCAAACACTTGATTTTCCTTGTGAGTCTGACCTTTTGATACGAAAGTTTCTATGAGAAACGCACATGATAAGACAAACCCACCTGTCCTCGTGGAATTATTAACCTAAGTGTTTAAAATAAGACAAGAAGGAGAAGTATATTTACCCGGAATTTCGTGTTTGGGGTGGAAAACGGACGTAGGGACTAGGCCACCACCACCAGCCAGAGGTATAGAGGCATGTTTCGTTCCCGTCTCCTCAGAAGTGGGCCAGGATGGCGAGAGTCCGGCGCTGGTGATCGAGGCAACGGCCTCCCGGCGTCGCTTGCGGAGAGTGGGACTGGGTGTGTTTGAGGGCCGTGCCATCATGTCATTGGGAGCTTCTGAGAGGCGTCGCAGCACGTCTGTGATAGTGCCGTCAATGCTGCTGGAGGTCGCATACACTGTTTGGGAGGTCGCAATGGAGTCCGCAGGGATCGAACTGGTCATTGTGCTGCTCGTGCTAAAAGTATCTCCTGTTGAAGAGGCTGGAACCGGCTGATGCTGTGAGAAGGGGGGTCGGGATGTTGAGGAACTTCCGTACTTGGAGCCCAAAACTTGATCCTAGAAAAAATGGCGTGCGACAGAGACGGTGAGTTAGGGGGCTACACGTAAAAGTTCTTCTCCAAATCCAAAAGCCATGGGAGACCACAAAACTGTGGTCTCCCACGCAACGCCAGTAACGGTGGCAGCATCAATAACAAACAATAAAATAGCTAAAGAGGCAGTGTGTATTCAACTAGATTTCGGAACTTTACATAAAAGTTACACCGAATTTCACCTATCTACTCGGATACTCCATTAGGCTGTCCGGTTCACAAGACCCACTTCATCAGCGCGCTCTCTATGCTCGAGCTTAATGGCAGAGCTGATCCAGTAGGAGCTACAGAGGACAGTCCTTAGTCGGTACAAAGTTTTTATTTGGCGCCGCAAAGCAAAAGAGACGCTAATGTCAAAACGAGCATGCTGCAGAAATTCCCAACCCGCTAGAAACCACCTTCTCAGGCAGACAGTTCACGGGAGCAACAAGGGAAAGAGCAAACACCGTCCTTGTGGTTTATGTACGATAATTCTAATAAAAAACCTGAAGTTAATATAGGAGGCTAATCTTGTATAGATCCTCATCTCCAACGGCAGGACTGTGAAAACGCTCCTTAAACGGTTTCAGGTTAGTATAAAAAAAAACGGAAAGCAAGTATATATGAGGCCCTAGGTTCCTACAGTGGTCGGAGTTCAAGCGGATGGCGTAAAGCAATTGGGACAGTTCATGGAAAGGAGTTTGTAGCAGAAAACGAGGTGATGCAAGTCGCAGATGTGATCAGAGTGCCTGGGCCCAGACTACACAACTGCTACAATGAGCTTCCGGTCCCAACTTCAAGCCACAGACGATGTAAAATCAGGAGGGGGAATGGATGGAAGTTGTTTGCTCGTTCTTATAGATTTCTATAAGTACGTCTGCGTTTGGAGTGGCGTGAGTAGTGGTGTCTCGTAAACAAATCCCGCACCATCTCCAGACTCGCTACACTGGTCATTATTTGGTCGTAGTGACATTACAATAACATGTTTGATTACTGTTGTGGTAGATCCCAGTACGAGTTCCATAAGCGATCAGATTCCTTCTCTTCTATCCTAAACAATGTAAAAAATAATGCAGATACACAGGTCCTAAACTACAGGTCTCGGTCAAAAACGAAAACAACCCAATGGAGGTCGTTCTAAAACGCGAGACCTAGTTGCAACTACACACAAGTCAACCTACCTTTGCGCTAGCAGCGTTCGAAGCCTTCGGGGGTCGCCCGCGGCCACGATGGTGGGGCACGCCGGGTACACCAGTCTCCATGGTGGTCACATGTGACACATGCTGGGAGGCGGAGTTCGGACGGTGTTGCTTTGGCGGGAGAAGAGAGGTTGGACTACGGGATCGCTGTTGTTGTTGTTGCTGCTGCTGCTGCTGCGACGTGGACTTTTGGTGTTGCCATGGCGACCGTTGGCCCGGCCGTTGTTGTTGTTGCTGCTGCTGCTGTTGCTGTTGCAATGCCGCCATAACTGCGGCAGCAAAGGAGGCAGTCGCCAGGCCCGAGGAGTCACTGGAGAAGCCGGGTCCAAGACCGGCAGCGGAGATAAGGGATGCGGCTGCAGCGGCTGCGGCTGCTGCTGGATATGCGCTTTCTAGACGGAGGGGTGTGGGCGACCGTCCCAGTGCTGAGGCCGGCCGACAGGGTTTGGAACCGTGATTTCCCGAATTCGCTTCGATCTCACCGTTTAACGCCATTGGGTTCTCGTCGCCCCCAGGACACTAAAAGAAGGGTATATAAGGACGAATGGCTGAGGACAAAGTTAAACCGGAACACCTACGTGTTTATAGTACCAATCCACAGCAATCCAATGCAATCTTTACGGTAATCTGTTTTTTTGCAAGTTCGATTCCTGTGCACACAGAACCAGTACGTGCGACGCGCGTAGACGAGAGTTTCATGCTAGATAGAGTGCTGCGCTCACGGTCGTTCTCAATGGCCTTGTCTCACCTTTAAAACGTGATGAATGTAGGAAGGAATATTGATTTAGGAGTTCGAAAGTCATTGCTGCCTCCCATGGAAAGGAGTTGCCGTCGGCTGCGACGGATGAGCGCCGAGGCAAAGCCTTCGACGTCTCGATCGTTTACACCCTGGGCCGCTGACACAATAGGTGACGATGAACTTGTGTTTTACTGACGGCAATTAGCTAGCTCGGGACATACTGCATCCCCCCCCCCCCTCCCCCAGATATCTGGGGTTGAAGACGGTCATCCTAGCTCATGGGAACAAACTGGGTGCCATGAAAATAACTCACTGGCCCCCTAACTCAACCGCAGAGGAAAAGTATTCAAATACCTGCAAATACACCACCTCCATTCATAAAAAGTAATTGATTTTATGAGGTAGAACGTAAGGGATGGTCAGAGGCCCGTTTGTTAAACTGTTTCAGAATGAAGTGCCCAAATCAACCAACCACCAGGGCCCAGGCCATACAGACCACACAAAAACGGCGATAGCAACTGACCGAGTGGGGATAAAAAAGGTATGACTGTATGTATGTGGAAATGTGCGCGTTTATGCAAACAAATCCGTTTTTCGCGCTTCCCCTGCCTGGCGACGATGATTCTGTTAGCGAGCATGCGCACATAACATCGTCAAAACTTTTTGCATGGCTCGAGGAATCGGCTGCGAACGCACTCCCCACTAGCACGCAGGTGCACATGTCGTAGTGTTTGTGTGCCAGTCCGAAGATCGCTTCCCTCAAATCGCAAGGACTTCAGTTTACGGCATCTATGAGAATTTTCCTCATCCTCCTGCCGGTCGATTCGTTGGAGGACGTTAGACCCTGCGATTACTGCTTGGGATCGAGCCCTGGTTAAGCTGTGGATTAGTAAGTGTCGGATAATTCATCCGCTGCAGGCGTAGTGGCAACCTGTGCACGAATGAATTCGTTGTGAATCACACTGACATAGCATCTAAGTCATGTTTTCTTTCCGCACTCACCATTTTCACATGGCGATAAGAATTGGAGAGGACTGAAATGGGTGAAAATTAACGGGCTGACACAGCTAATAGCGTGTCAGTTCCGTGCTAGCCCCTAACTCCAAACAACCTAGTCTTCAAGTAAGGGTCCTTGATATCTCCTCGACGAATGCTGCTATAAAGTTCTCCTTAAGCAGTCATTGCAGTCTGACGCGCAGTTCCGTAGGGTAACCAGTCACGCAGTTACGCAGCAGCTTGCTAGACCAGAACTTTGAGCACTATGCGATGTCTGTTTGACTGGTTAAGGAGTAGACAATGAATACAGCACTGGGAAAATAGTTGGCTACCGGTCAAAGATGATTTTGTGGTTAGTCGAGCAGCAAGGAAAAACCGCTTAAATTGCTTCCTTCGACCACGTATATTTGCTAAAATTTTGCAAAACTGCCTCAAAGTTTTCAATTTTAGGAATCAATAATTAGTTATCCACCGACCGGCCCAACACACAGAGAAGCAAATAAATACAGACATTTGCTGTTCCTTCTAATGCATAATTCTCCTGCGTTTTGAAGGAAGCGAACCAGTAAAGTAAAGGCTGAAGTCAAAAGAATATTACCAAGAAAAGTTGATGCAATGCTCTTAAGTCTTCTTTTCTTCTGCTGCAGATTCAGCCACTATCTTGTTAAAAGTGTGAAGACTGTATTGCAAATTGGGTGCCGTAACTTCGAGCCGCGAACTTATTTCCATTATCAGTGAAAACCTCATTCTCGTACGAAGCGGATTCAGTCCTGTTAGCTTATGCCTTCGATCCCCGTAACCCTTTGAAGAGTTAGAGCCCGGTGACCAGTTTAACTATAGTTCATAAATTTTCAAGACCGCTCTCATGTCCAAATCAGCCTATGTAAAGCCCTGGTAGAGTTGAAGAAAGAAACCTCAAATGACTCGATGAGCGCACCCGAATTACATTCTGGGATCACGTATACACAAACATCCAGTGGCTGTGCGGCGAGATGACGAACTATCACAAGTGGCTACCTGTGCCTTCGCAACGGGTCAAGAGTTTAAAGTGCCAGTGACTAAGATACCTGCCCACGCCAGAAGACGAGCTCAGAATTGATTGTAGCCTGGGCCTCGGATGAGAACTCGGCCAATCGATATATTGATCGGGGGCCGACACTTCAGTCCTACGCAGTTCTGCACCTTCAGACCTGCGTTACTAGTGTTTGATACGCTCATACCATCTATAATTGCCACTTGTTCCGTCGACGCTTTTACCTCTGATGGTGAACTTCTGCACGTGTTCGAAAGCTCAGATGAAGAACAAATGGTTTCAGTGATCAACCAGTCTTCCCGACTGGAGTTCGAGCATTCATCTCCATTAGTGCAGAATCATCCCTATGTCATAAAAATCCAACAGTTCTGGTTCCAACTTCTACCATGGGATAAGCATGGTTGTCGACTCGCTTTGGTGCCAAAACAGCGCCCTTCTTGGAACTCTACAATTCTCTTCAGTTAACTCTGACACGGAGTTGTGTGAAGAAAAAAACGGAAGCTTTGGCTGTCGCTGACCGCTCCTTCGAAAGTAAGGAATAGGCGCTTGCATTTGCATTCGCGACCTTTAAATTTTAGTACTGTTACGCGGGGCCTTTTCGTATAGAAAATATATCCGACCTGAGCTCATGGCAGGATTTTTCTTAACATGTCGGCTAAGCTTCCTTGCGAACACAATTTATTAACCCTTCGCACGCGTAAATCGGAGAAACATCCGTGGATCGACATTCCCCAGTCCCCTTCGCCCCCTCGCAGCCTGCTCGTGTATCAGGGCAGAAAAACGCAAAAACTGCGCCGTTCGCTAGCTTCGGACTACTTGCGTGCATTTTCTTTCGGGCGCAAGCAATGACTTGTCCCTTCTTTACCCCGGTCAGGCAGAACTGTTACCGAGAAAGGGAAATTGGGATGGAACGCGAGGCTGTAGGTCTACTGGGCGAGCCTTTCGCTAAAAAATTCTCAAGTACCAACCGATCCTGTTTCAAATATAATATCCTCCAGGGCCTGTGTTCCGATTCTCGCTGACTGATGACATTAAATAAGCCCTACCGTGACCTGCATTAGCTCTGGAACCGGAGGAAGTAGAAGGAAAAATGGAAATACCCACTTTCGTCCTACACACGTGGTAGATCGATCAATTCCACAAATAGATGGTTTTTTACCATACGGTGATTGGAGTGTCACTTTCAATAGAACGGCTTACTCTAGGACAATCAAAACTGCGTCTAAGCCCCGAATTCCTTAATACACGACTAGGCTGAAAAGATTAGAAAGCAGTCCTCGTGCACAGGTACAAAGTAGTAGGGAATTTCGGCAGATTTTTAATAATTACTTTGACCACTTGTAAAACAGGTAAAAATGTTATAGTGATGACGTCTTCTAAATCCGAAGCTCTAGGACAAGTGTTCGTTTGGTAAGATTGACATATCACATTAATTTAGTCATAAAAAGGTGGCATTCACTCATTTCATATTCAGCTTCATAAAAAGAGGATGAAGAGGGGGTGCAAAAAGACCGCCGTTAGCAGTTGCTTCTTCATCTGTTACTTCAACCGGCAGTATTTCCAAATCAGTCGGTATGACGTATTTTCAATAGCATCGTTAGATGATACTCTTGTTGGGTGGCCTGCCTTTGCAGTCCAAAGTATCACCCAGTCTCAACCTGTTTTGTTGTAAAAATGCAAAATTAATCTAAACACGACGGTCAGAGGTCAGTTAATCCGATAAGTCTCTCCAGTCAGGCGCAACGTGGACCTGGCCAAGAGCGTGCACAAATCCTCTAGGCTCGGTTACGTAAAAGCTTAGAAGGACACCTCTGACAACCAAATGAACTTTAAAAAGAAAACTTGTCGGAATACAAAATGCTGTGTCGAATTGAAAGAGGGCGAAAATGGAGGATCGGAAAGTGGTTACAATCATAATACAAACATATTCACCCGTAGAATGCTTGTCCACACACACAGACGTGTATAAAAAGAGACTGAGGCGATCTACTGGTCCATACCGCCGAAATTCTGAGTCATATTTTGTAAAAAAGTCCCCTTCTGACATCCTCGGTTATTTTCGGCTGTAGGCGCCATCTTCTTGACGTCGTTACACAGAGAGGTTGCGTGCGTTTCGACCAGAAACACTTTAAGAGGATTAAGCATGAACTGGGCGATAGTAGACTGCTTATGGCCGCACCTTGAGGAAGGGGAACCAGTCTTGGCAGCCTAACCGTTGAGACAACTGTTATCCTTGTGAGAACCGAATACCACCTGCACGCATGCCAAAACCGCCTGGTCACTCCGTTATTCACGAAAAGAGCGCCCAGCCCAACGGTCCTCACTGCAACTGGAGATATGCAGTTCAGTGATCGTAAGGACGTTAGAACTCGCGGTTACAGTCTTGACCAAAGGACTCGGCGCCTTGAGCAACGCCCATGCGCCTCAAGTTTATTCAAGTAGTTGAAAACAGTAGTTGTCAACAGATTTCTTCCCGCTGAGTGTATCGTCAAATCAGAAGAACCCAGAGCGGAGATATCATACCGCTGAGCAACTTTTAAAATTCTAGACGACATCTGAAGTTGCAGAAATGATCCTTTTTACCCGGATCGACGTCATCGGGTGTTTGCAGTGGCACAGCGTTCGCAAATGCCGAGCATGGACACAAACATAATTTATTTTTGATTTGTAGGGTGCAAACCACCAGATGAGCCTGATTAAGCCGAAAGAATTACCAAAGCCAGCGAAACTTACGTTTACCTAAACGGATTCTTAGAGCCAACAACAATAAGGGGTTCATGTGAGTTGACGCGCAGAAGGGTAGGAACGTTCTGAATCACTCATCCTACCTATATGACGTGTCGAAATCTGAGTGATGGGGAACGAGGAATACAAACATTTCTCAATGTTAGAAAATGAAAACTTCTGTTCTGTTAAGAAAGGCAATTTCAGTCTGATGCCTTGACGGCTGGCCAGAATCGCTTTTGACTTCCAAAGTCGGCTTTTGGTACTACGAAGTCCGGTCGAAGTTCAATGCAGAGGATTGAAAAGAGGGTTCAGTAAGTCCACACGCATATTCACAATCCTTAAAAACTGGCTTATTTTTAAGGTTCAGAACCCCGGGGAAACTTCTGACATCGGAAGTTGATTAGCCGCCAGTTTTTTACACCTTGATCCAGACCATGACCATCGTAAACTCCAAACTCGAAGCAATGTTCTGAAGAGGATTCTCTTAGTAGTAAGCACTCCAAAGACCCTTTTTATGCTAGTTCAGGGCAGAAACAGGGACAAAGTTCAAGACCAAGTATCAGCAACACTCACCTGAACGGATGAATTTCCTTGGCCTGGGTTTAAATCCTGGGTGAGTTTAGCAAACACACTGCTAAAGGATTCGAGGGAAGGGTCCGGGTCGCTTTTGGTACAGACGTTTGACGAACGCTCAGTCAAGCAGTTTTGGAAGGAACCTGAAATAATTAAGTGTATTTGTTAATGTTTCAGTATGCGAAAAGCGGACAGGGCGGGAGAGTGAGAAACATCATGACAAACATGCACAGTCATGGTCTTCATGGCAGAAGCCATGAACAATGTCTATCGATATGTCGACTTCATCTAGTGTACGCACAATGGACTTGCCCTCTTTACTATGAAATTTTATAGTGCTTAATGCGTACAGATCCACTTGACTGAGTGCACCTTGGGGTTTCAGCCTTTTCAAGAATTTATTTCCTGAGGCTTTTTACTGTCTGGGATAACACAGTAAAATTGAATTTTGTTTAGCCCAAAAATCAGCAACTTGGCACCAAACTTCGTTTTTCAATCCTGAAGAGAATCTCTATATTGTTCATTTGTGTTGAACCTCGTGTACTATCGCTCTTCCTCCTGCAATTGCACGGGTACGCTGGACTGAACCAGAAAGCCTTGATAATTTCTTTATGTAGACCTTCCGAAAAAATCGAGATCGGAACCCAGCTCGTGGCAGTGTAACCTAGTTGCAGGCCATGACTGAATTTCTGGATCGGGTACAATGTCACCCTAAAAGGTAAATGCGGTCGCGATTATCAGCCTAAACCCGGCTGCAAGGCTTGACGTTATTTCGCCCCCTCCCTTGTAATTCCGGTCTAGACGGGTAATCGATAATCAAAGGGGGCGTCAGTAACACAGTAGTTGCCCGCCTCACGTCTTAAAGGCCTCCGGGATTTTGTCTCAGCCTGTCAAAAGTGAATGAATCAGCGTCGAAATGCCCCAAAACTACGCAAACACGATCAAAGTTTTACGTGTTTCAACCAAACTAAACGCCTGCGTGTATTAGTGAGTCATTTATTGCAGAGAATATGAAGCAATTCTCAATCATTTATGTGAGCTTAGGTCTAAGTTTGGCTCGAGGGACGACACATTTTTTTACAGTGAACAGCCGTTCATCCACGTAATTATTCCTACCCTCAAATTAATGAATCCTAACTGATAGAAGTAAAGAGACTAGTTCCAGGAAGCAGTTCAGAAAAGGAAGATGCGATCGCTGGAACAAGTTGATTGGCCTGACAGTTTAGATTCTCGCACGAACCCATTGTCAGGCATGTGGTCGCATGGTAACCGCGTCCTATGAATACTGCACTCCTTACTCCCCCATCACTCTCATCTGCGACTGCGATGGGTTCAAGCGAGAATCCCGAACTTCAGTCTAATAAACTGCTTGTCCCAGCGCTCGCATTTTCCTCTTCGAAACTAAACTAAACCCACCATCGGACCCAGAGGTCATCTCTTAACTACTTCAGTTCAGGTGATCTCTCTTCAATAACGCAATGGGCATAAATTCTCCTCCATTCACAGTTCTACTGCTCAAAAGGCAACAGGGGAGCACGCGTTATCCCAACTGTACCGTCAATCCCCGGGGTAACTACCAGTTTACGTTGGACTCAGTGAGAAAACTGTGACAACGCGCGTTCGATCGTAACCCGAAGTGCCTGCTGACAGATTCCACAGTGTGAGGTCGCCAGACGCAGTCGCATAATTCCCTACCTCCTTTGCATAATTACCAGTTAGTAATCTTAGAGGTCTCGTGTGTTTTTGCGGTCGGCAGATCGACCCTTAAAGCACGTCTGGCAGGTTGCATCCTAGCTCGGCCCTGCTCTCAATTAGGGTTTTGAGACTAATATTCTCTTAGAGTGTGTCACAGGAAAGACAAATAAGTACGGAGGGGGTTATTTGCAAAAGTTCCTCCAATGTTTTATACGTAAGAAAAGAATAAACCGCCCGTCGAAGACCAAAAGGGCTATGGTACAGAGAAGGTTTTATTCATTCGATCAGCATTTAAGGTTCAGAAAAAAACAGTTTATCTCAGTTCTACGCTAGACCATTTTCAGTTTCACCAAAGCATTTTTTCAAGGTCTCAGTAAAAGACGGACGGTTGTATCAAACCACATCCAGGTGCGGCTAAAACTTCGTCCCTTTTTGCGCAACAAATGCATCAGGTGGATGAGCCGACATCGTTGCAACGCGAATAAAAATGCTAACTGGGCTGGTTAGCAAGAGCTGAGTAAAACACCGTTTAACGTTCTATTTTTGGATATATGGTCGATACAGCACATCGAATGAATACAGAGAAAGCCGTCGGAGAAGCATAAAGGGTGCCGGACTGCACAAAAACGGCCTTGCCTGTGCACATGAAAAATGACTTACATAAGAATTTTGCACAGGTCTTGCATCTATCACGATGCAACATACGTCCACCCCATGTTATACTGATGGCGAAAAGTTTTTACTCGGCCTCACTTCCCCCACGTCCCACCATTCCTAGCATTTCTGGTCTTTCTAGCGAACAAACCGCCTTCCCTCCACTAATTTCAACCCTACTCCCTAATGAGCGAATGTCATCATGTACTGCGACAATCTAAGCTCAATGAGCCGGTAAGAAACCGGATAAGGAACCCCTGCCCACGTGGATGCAGGCGGGATTTCGCAAAATGTCAGGAAGAGTACCTACTTCCGTGTTCTAAACCCAATCCTATAATTAAACTTTATCAAAACCTAAAGCTTACCTAAAAACTCCATGGAATTTAGCGAAAGATTATATGTACTATGTGTTTTACACATTTTTTATGAGTTCTTACTGGAAATAATAATTTGGTAAACAGAAGAACGCAAACAACGCAGAAAAGTATAGGCATCAGGTAGTAACGAGTTGTTTGCAAATGGCTCCTATGCAGATGGTTGAAAAGAAGCTGGATTTAAAGACAACGTGACAATATGTATGGGTTAGTATAAAATAGTACTCCATGACCCCTGCGTTGAATGTTGCATGTTAAATTTTAAAAAAACATTCAGGTTCGGACCCAGCCTAGGATAGAGCTATCTGATGACTACTTCAACCCTTCTCACAATACTTCTTTAATTACTACTGGTTGTGGTTTTTTCATATTCTAATCGACTTAGATGCCTACATAAGCCTCGCAGATAACTAAATATTTCGATGTAACACAGTGGGGCCAGTAATCAAACGGGTTTTCAGGAGCTTGTCTAGTTTCAACTTGTTTTGTCTTATTAAACAATTAGTCACTTAGTAAAACAGCCCGCCCACGAAGTGTTTGGACCACGAATGCTTATGCGACGAACACAATGTATAGGGTTAGGGTTAGGCCGGCGTGTAATGCGGTCTAATTCAGTGCTAAGAAACCAGCTCACCTAGACGATGACAGTGAGCAAAGAAGTTACTTTTCATTGCCAACGTGTTACCGCCCTTTTCCATCTTTAAACTGCCCCACCAATAAAACCCCTATTGCCACCGTTCCCGTATTAAACGCCCACCGATCCATTGTGTTCATTAGGAGGGGGTGGGGTCGCATTTCTTGCCAGTATCTGGTATGCCCAAGAAAAAGGCCGACAGTATGGCACCCACCAGGGACATTAGGATCAGTATAATTGGTCGACGTCGGCAGAAGAAATGGCATCAGGGCCCCGGGAGCTGCGCCGCGGTCCCCAATGTGGGGTAAAGTGCGAGGCAACATGGCCGCAGCAGCGGCTTTGCGTTGACTCTCCAAGAGCGTCGACACAGCTAGGGAAAGTTGTTGCTGTCGTTCGAGACTGTCATTTCCCAGCCCAACGCCAGCATCAGTTGGGTCTGCTTCCGCTGAAAAGTGGGGCAGATTCCAGCCGGAGGGAGGAGCTGCAGGAGGGGGACCGGGGTGAGTGAGAGTCTCTATGGGAGTAGCGACACGAGAGACAGAGGGGACGCGCTGATCCTGGGGTGCCGTGGAAGAATGCTTTGATCGCAACTGGCCTGAGGGGCTGGGGGAGGTGTGCTGCCGTTCTCGGGGCGTGGCTGGGAGAGGGCAGGCTGCAGGTCCGGGTTTCGACTTGCCGTTCTGCTGTTGCTGCTCAGCGGCTACCGCAGACTGCTGACTGGCATACATGAGCGAGGCTGTAGATAGGAGAAAAAAAACCGGCATTTACAAGTTCGCTGATGAATGCTCACCGATCGCAAACGGAACTCACTCATCCCGCTCTGCCTTGGGGCTCATTCTCGAGCCCCGCCAGCAGCCACCGCACAGCGGCTAGTAGTAGAATAGGCAAATGAATATTGCCGGCAATGACAAGGGACACTGGAATGGCCATTTCTGGCTCATTAGTCATCATCAGCCAGTCATACACAATCCTAGGTGGTGCACCACTCGAGGCTCAAACCCGCAACCTTTTACCAGAAGCCCAACGCCCTAACCATTGAGCGGCTGCTAACAGGCTTGAGAGTGAGTCCCAAGGCAGAGCAGGACGAGTGAGTTCCGTTAACGATCGGTGAACGCTCATCAACGAAGGTCCGCATTCCCGGAAAGGCAACCAGCCTGTGGCTCGATGGTTAAAGCCTTGGACTTCTGATAAACAGATTGCGGGTTCGAGTTCCGGGTGGGGCAACACCTAAGGTTGGGTGTGACTGACTGATGACGGCTAATGAGCCAGAAATGACCATTATAGTCTCCGTTGTCTTTGTTTATCTGCATTTACAAGTTCTCAGTCCAGCCCTAGGAGATATAGGGTCACTTGGAAAAATGTGAAGCGAGACGACTGAGAATAGAAGTGCATAAGGAATGCGGAGCACAAATAGAGAATGGGATAGCCATTTCTGACTTATTTACCCTCGAAAACCAGTCATTCTCCTACAGCAGAAGGGGAGGGCCTGAAATGTAAACCAGGGACGCAATAAATAGTTCGGTTTTAGGGAGTATTAATTGCTTGCCACATTTGGACACCCGCGAGTGCTCTAACTTAGATCTCCAGGATCGAGCAGAACGAGCATATTCTGTTCCATAACCGAATCGGTGAACGATCCCTTCCAGTACAGAACTGCTTTCTCACGGTAGCGGCACGCCTCTTTTGGCTTAAGAAGACAACATTACCCAACCTAGAATAGTCCAAGTAATCAGTGGTATGGCAGGTAAGATGTAAGTAGTATCCGATATAGGCAACGCTAAGCAGGCTTAGTAATGCTGTTTCAACATGCCCAATTGTTCATTGCGATAGGAGGAAGCAATTTGATGCTTTTCTTGTTACATGAAGTGAAGGATGAATTTTCGAGAGTAAACTGAGCAGTATCTAAATTTTTTTAACCGAAAGTGGTTTAATTTAAGGTAATGGACAACAGTCCAGCTAGAAAATGGGAAAAATGACCTAAACAGAGTCTTGATACTGCCCAACATAGTACACAGCCTTGAGGCATTGCAGGCTGGTTTTCGAATCATATTCCCGTCATGTTTTTCGGAAAACATTGTTTATGTACTATGTATTTCTCCATGGACTTTCGGTGCTTTTGTAAACTCGAGGGCTGTTGACAGAAAGGATTAACGGAAGGTTCATTTTCTTACGCATTTTGTGTGAAATAATGTCTTTCCAGCACTTAATTATATGAGCGTAAAATGTTTTGGTTATATAAAAAAGTACTCATTTGCCTACTTTCTGAAATTGTAACTGCGTCTGTCAAATGTTTTTATGATTTCACAACCACTCCTTATAGGGTCGTTGAAAACAATTCCATATTTTTATTCGTACTGGTGTGACGAGACACCTTTAGACGGGGGAAACTTTTGGTCAATAAGTTGACTCCCCAGTGAAGCTACTCAAAAATAGGTCAACATAGGAAATTATCCCGTTTATAAATATTGAGTAGATTGACTCGTAAGTAGAAGTAGAGTTCCAATTAGGCAGCTGATGTCGACAAGACTTGAGTTTTATTCCGATTTCCTCATCGTCTAGGCATTTTCAAGAGTTAAGTTGGGAAGATGTTCGTGGTAACGGGGTTCCGTTAAGTCACCCGGTGTACTGAGGTCAAGAAACTCAGCTGACCATGAGTCACCTGATGAGAAGAGAACTTTCACAACTTCAGCATTTATACACAGACCAACCCATGCAAGTATTCAGCAGGGAAAACCAGAATGCCATTTTTTGAACTCCGGGTAATGCAGAGAACTCCGTAATGCTTTGCCCTACCGAGAACACAGGTATTTGTATGGTAAATTCATTACGTAGTTTATAGTGCTGAATGCCAGTTGGAAGCTTGTGAATATTAAGCAGTTATTCCGCAGTGTTTGATAGATTTCGGCTGAAATATTCATATAAAATTTCGGACCGAACATGCAAAGGGTTGTTCTGAAGAATTTAATCCAATTTCGTGCATCAATTTCCATGGAAATTAAACAAGAGGAAAAATGACTCCACGTAAGCCATCGTACTGTCCAATACAAGTAGGTTCGTCCACGGTTTCTACTCATCCACAATACTGAAGACGTTTTCTTGCTTTTAAACTCGAGTTTTTCGAAATCCTTCGGGTAGCTACTTGCAATGATCATTCGCGTTACAGAACGGAAGACGGCGCTACCCGGTTACAATCCTCCAGTGGTCTTTAACGGGATCGGATCCATTCGAAGCCTTCTGAGTGAACCCTGCTGGGACCACACCCGGGTCCCGGTCCTGTGCAGTTCTGTGGTCAAGTTAATCTAACCAGTTTAAAAAATAATGGAATCCCCTCTCAAAGCTTTAAAAACATGTTACTTACATAGGAGAGTGGACGCCGTTAAAGCGTTCATGGTGTTAGAGGAAGGATCGGTAGCCGTTAGGAATGCATTCATTGCGTCAACAGGTAAAGTGGAGTTGCCCCTAGGAGCATCCTGCGCTGCTTGAGGTGAAATTTGATCATAGAGACTCTGGCTGGCACCTGAGAGCATTCCAGCCAGGTAGTCGAAGGTAGCCATTGCGGCGGCTGCAGCCGCAGCGGCAGTCACTGTTGAATCGTAACGAGGTGGTGAGACACCCGGCGGATCGAATCTGGCGGGTTCAGCTCCTGTGCTGCTGCTGATGCCGCTGTTGCTGACAACAGCATCTGTTGTCGTGATGGTGGTGGTGGTGGCGGTTGAGCCACCGTCAGAAACAGGATCAAAACCAGCGGCTGAGGACGGCACCTCCTCCACTGACACTGAATCCAGGCTTACCATGCTGTCCACTGCAGTTGCGATTAGGGAAGTGGAGACTGTACCGAAGGTTGCTATGGCCAGTTGTGTGTCAAAGTAGGCTTATAGAGCCTATTTATCCGAGGTACCTAGAACACATATGGATGGGGATTTGAAAACCATCAGATAAATTTACTTAATTGGCAATAAATTCCGAACTTTAATCCCCATTAGTATAGAAACATTTACACCTGTTCGGGTAGTAAAATACAGTCATGGTATCAAATATAAGGCTAAGAGCGCAGGGTAAACATTTACTAGGCATCGTTTTAAATGGACGTGATTAATAATTAACTCGCGGGCCATTATTTATACGGCAATCAATGAGCAAGGATAGTGAAACCAACACTTCTTGATTTGATTTCAGTGATCTTGCCAGTTAGGATCTGGACGTTTGGTTCCTCTGTATAGAAACATTTGCGAGATGGAAAGTGGCTAGATTTGTCAAAAACATCGACCCAGTCAATATAGGGGGCTTTCAGCACACTGAAGCTCCGCAAACGAAGCAGGCTAACGAAATCATTGGATCTGTGGTCCTCATTGCATGTGCGACATGAAGAGACAGTGGTTTGCCTGAGACCATACTACAGCATACTTTGATCTCTAGTCCTCATACAGTGAGGATAGGCATCCACGAATTCCTAGTGTGCCTGTTGGGGTAAAAAGAAGCTGCCTGACGCATTCACAGGTTGCGGATAATAGGAAGACCTTCGATGGAGGCCATCCGCCAAATAGGTGCTCTCAGATTTGACGAACGACGAGCACTGGAGTACGCAGCAATACTGGCTGCAGGTGCTGACCTGACAAACCGCAAACTATAAAAAGTTTACAAACCATAATGTTATTGCAACAAATTAAAGGTTGCCTGACCTCGAATCAGTGATGATCGAAAAATATGTGCATTTGTAGATTAGGCGCTCACCGATCGTTTTCTGGACTCACTCGTCCCGGTCTGCCTTGAGGCTCACCCTCGAACCTCGCCAGCAGCCGCACAACGGCTAGTACTATAGTCAGTAGAACATTACCGACAAAGACCAGGGAGACTAGAATGGCCATTTCTGGCTTATTAACCATAATCAGCCAGCCATAACCAACCCGGGTGTTGCCCCACCGACCAAGCCGTTGCATGCAACGGCTATCCGGCAAGCTCCAGCTCAATGGGCGCCCGCACTGCCACTGTCCGCTCAGTTTGGCTGGACTTTCCGAAGGACGATGACAATAAGATGAGCTATGACCACCAACCCCAGATGAAAGTTCTTTGAAATCTGGAATTTCACTGAGAAAAATACTGACCATCATGGCAAACTCGACAAGCATAAGAGACATTTACGAGTCGATTTCAATGGTCATCCCCACCTCTACATTTCCGGATTATGACGGTACCATTTCATCTGCTCTTCCGGCGGACTCCAAATTCATCAATATTCCCACCGGTCATAGACATCCGACTGTCCCACCTAGCATCCGCAACCGGAGAATACTGACTCTAACTTCTCCACTTCCCAACGTCTGCGTCGCGAGACACTTCTCACAGTCAACTCGGCGTGAATTTGATTGACGAAATATCACTCTGCGAGAAATTAAGGATCTGGGACATTGATTTCAGCAGAAGACGATGGTCTGCCGTTTTAACTTTGCTGAAACGTTCGAATCTGACAACCGAAGTGCCCCTCTGGAGATCAAGAACTTGATCAAGAGATACTATTAGTTCACGCGAACAGTCTAGCTCACTGCAAAGGCAGCGGACGTTTCACTGTCAACGCTTACGTTCGACCAGACTGTGTCCTCTTGCGAGAGACGTCAGTGTATCCAGGTAATTACCCGATTATGAAACCGTCCAGGTAAAGCGAGCCCTTCTCGCACCAGACATTTTCAAAGACTTCAAGGCAAACAAACGTGGGCAGTTGCTTTCCAAAAGCTAATGCTGGCAGTGTTGTGACTGAGCACAAAGCAAATCAGGGAGATATTTCAAGAGTGTAGTACGATTCAATGCAATTGATCCCAACTTGAAATCGAAATCCAAGGTGAAGGCAGACGGATTTTTCGGTGATCGTAGACCCAAACGAACGTCTACTTCACTGCCCACTAGTTTTGACTGTTCAGAGGTCAGCATTACACTCCTTTCCCTCAAGGACTATACTTCTAGCAGAAGCCTTCAAATTTTACAGTAAAGCTTCGGGGCGCTGAGCAGAACAAGACTCTGCGGATGAAACCTCACCAATGAGGAAGCCAAACGTCAGCGGATGCCTTGGTACCGGGTCCGTTCAGTAATAAACGATCGGACCTCAGTCTACGATGCACCGAATAGCTCGTGGACCCAGAAGGGTCTCTAGCGTCCCCATAAGCACGTCGAATAATCCTCCGTCTTCAGTCTGCAAATGCTGCTTGGAAATAACCAATGGTCTCAACCCAATAGAGGCCAGTTCAAAAATTAATGGGCCGGTCTCGCTTATCAACCAAATTGTGGTCAGAAACTGAATCATCTATGTGTGAGTTGTGGCTTCGGATATAAAGTGTTGTATCACAGTCATTTTTATGAAGTAGCATAAACGTACTTACAGCAGACAGTGTCACTAATGTGTGAAATAGATCAATGTTAGCTGAACTTATATGACTGACGTTAACAACCAAACCGTACTTTTCGAAGAAAGCAAGTCATATGTATACTTGTGTTTTCAATACAGTTTGAAGAATTGGTTTGACTCATACAAACTTTATTTCTAATAATCGAAATACTTCTTTTGAACAGCGTTGTCAGAGCACATCACCAGGTTATGGCAGTACTTTTTGGCATAAAGTATTTTTACTAAAGGTTTTTCTACGCAATATCTAAAAGTCTGACGGACGGACCTGCAAGAGCTAAACAGGGAGCTAGTCTATTCAGCATTACGGTAGTTACCACAATCTGCGGGGAAGATTAAAGTGGCTATTCCTTGGAGATCGCTCGAGGGAGAGACTTGCGCGGGGCCTGAGAGGCGTCTAAACAGGCACTGAGAATGTCGCGCAGCCGATGCGAATCAGGTTTCCTCCCCAGTCGGATGCTGCGCCAGCGAGCGTTGCCACAGAGCCAGATTATAAAAAAGGTCACCACCAGCTGGCTTTCAAGTACAATTTATCTCATTAGTTAGCAGTCATGCAAGACATGAGTGCTAAATCGCAGCGGTGGCTCAAAGGCATGCCAGTCGGATTAGGGTGAGGACAAGTGGAGGAGCATCGGTTACACTCTCCCCATTTATATCCTGTTAGGCTGTCGAGTTGTGCTCAAGACTTCTGGAGAACAGCATCTAGATCGTGACTGTCCAGGCTTTATGCCCATAGCCTAGCATGCCCCACGTACGACAGTCTTCACACGTTTATATGCCTACCCCTTAGAATTCCTCTCAAGGTCATAGTGCATACGACCCTCACCGGGGAAGTACTTCAAACGATTTTGAGACGGAAATTCAAAAACTACCGAAGTTCAATACAGTGGCTTTCCTCCAGTGAAAAATAAGCAAGCCACCTGCTAGCACTTCACATCATCACGTGCTCATTTCGCTTGTGTACTCCTAATGTTCCACTACAGACCAGGACGATGACTGTAACAGGAAAATATACCCCTACCCGCTTGCAATTATTTCTCGTCTTTTAATTTTATTACGATGAAACCTTCGATGCATTTGCTTCATAATTGTGCGGCTGTGGGGATCAGAGGGAAAATTCAGAATAAAATCAGTACTTTTATGCTTTATCTGCTCTCTCTCTCCCCCCCCCCCCTCAATGCAAGACGTATGAATATCCTTCATCCAGCCAAAATTCCTTCGCTTCGAGCTATTTTTTTGCCCGAATGAACAGCCTTACGGTAGACCAGAGACAATTTAGGTGACTGTAAGTTACTTGCGTCCCCGAGGCGCCCCTAGGAGAATGCGGCTCGACGTTTTTGTATTATTTAACCTAATTTAGCACAAAGTGGAAACGTATTTGCCTTTGCGGAACAGTTGTCTTATGTTCTGGGCAATTTCCTTTAGCAAGACAATAACGCTTTGTGAGATCGGAAAAATTACCTACTGGAAGCCGTGGCAAAGTCACAAGGACATACCATAAGATACCAGAAATACAACTTGATGTTCAGTTCATTATTTAGTCGTGTAACAGTTTGCCAAATCCCTCAAACTTATACATTTAGTGATTTTCTAAAAGCGAATATACTGTACACTCCCTATCACTTTTTGGAAAAAATTACACTGCGTTGCCCATGACTAGGCTGATATTTTGAGAGGAAATTTATAAAAAAAACGGCGCAGTGCGAGACTAGGGGGAATTTAGTTTCAGGAGTTTTAAAGGCTTAATGGCCCCAACTAAGCGCATCTGAGTTTTCCTCCGGATATTCGATCTGTTGCTACGACAAGAAATTAACCAAGAAGGTCTAATATGCGTTCGCATTGCTCAAGAAGATCGTGATTTTTCCTGGTAGCTCCCGGTAGACTCCTTTAAAAGACTGCATCCTTTGAAATATAGCGCACTTTTGTCTCTGCGTTCATTAAGGAAGTTCAACTGTGAACGCTCTCTACCAGGCAAAACTGCAAGGTCTGTCGTGACAGTGTTAGTATCGAGTCACTGACAAAGGATACTTATCGGGAATTCGGAATGGCTTGCCGTCAACATACATCCAAAAAGGCTTTTAACAGACCTAAGACCTTCAAGTGGCTGTAACTCGTCCAGCCCTTATCGAGGTGGCTTGCCTCTGATGGCGCTGTTAACAGGAGTTTGCTGCAAGCTATATTTTGTTATTTATAGCATTCTTATTAATACAAAATGAGGGAGTAAAATCAACAGGTAAAGCACCTCTGTACCTTCATGGTAGGTCTAACTTCAGAAAAGCAAACACCTCAAATGAAGCTAAAAAATCAAGTTCCGACAGTGCCAAGGAAAAGGGGTCTTCTAACTGTTTTCCTAACTACTTAAGAAGTAGGCTTTGTGTATGGGCCCATAAGCCTGTGAAATGGTGTAGAGATCTCTGAATGGCATACACTTTAGCACTAGGCATAAGCGGAGATAAAAAGATGCGTGTGACGGGAGTTAGACGGAGGCTTAAGGCCACACCAGTCATGGCGCCGGACCTCATCTCCGATTGGCCTCACTTGGCCGTGTCACTGGCATATGACCGCACGTGTACCACCCGCACTTCCAACATGAGCCAAATCTCCTCACTAAAAAGTGCCTGGGTCATCAGGACAACCTAAATGCCGTGACTTTGAGTGGTGTCAACTCATGGAATAGTTCTTCATGCCTTTGGGACGGGAATACTATTATGCCCCTTCTTAAAATGACCTTTCGGATAATCCCAACTTGTGTTGGAACTGAAGTAACGACGTCTGGTTTGTGAGTGTAGGGACCAATGTGAACAAGTGCAGACGGGAATTATGTCAGGTCAGCTATTGGTCCTGAAGCAACCTCCAGTCGACCTGGCCCTGATTTTATGGTGGAGAGGAAAGACATTAAGAGGGATAACGAAGAGTTCGACTCCAAATATAGCAAATGTGACGTATTTATAAATGATCAGGAATCATTAAAGTACTGGCTTAAAAGATTGATAACTGGCGGCTCACTTGATCCTTCTTTTCTATCAGGGTCAAACTGTTATGGCCTCTCCTTAAAATGGCCTTTGTGAAACTAACCATTTATATATAATCCGAGGCAATCTCGGACTGACCTCAGGCTTCTAATGGACGGGTCGCTGGTTCGAGCCTCAGGTGTTACAAAACCTGAGGCTGAGCATGACTGGCTGATGACGGTTAATAAGCCAGAAATGTCCATTCCAGTCCCCCTTGTCTTTATTGGTAATGTCTTCCTGTCATCGAAATCCGTTTCATGTGCATGACAGGACCAGTTAGTGAGTGACATAAGGTGATGTTGGCTTTATGTGCAGCCGGCCACTGTACCAAAGCTAATCTTCGATCGTCTTGATTTTGTCTTGCTACTGAAACATATTGAAATGGTTATGAGAGTGAGATAGATGTTCTATAAGCCTCCTTAACTGCAAAACTCATTATCAGGCCACCACCACTTGCCCAGGAAATGGTGATCCTCATCGACTAGGATCGATGAAATAACGGGATAAAAAAACGCCAGATCCGGCTTCAAAGCAAAGGGATTTACTTCCTATAAAACAACCTCCAAAAAGGGCTTCGCAACTTCATCTCATTTCACTCAGCTTCACCTGTTCTGCATAGGACGACGCCTCAAAATTTGCATGCGTCTTACTTTTGTACTCCATTGTAGTTAAAATAAATGAATGCCCGGAACATCACATCAGCAAAATAAGAGGCCGCACTAAATAGTTGAGATTAATAATTATAGGAAGTCTCGAAAGCAAAAAGGTATCAGGGTCGCAGAAAGCGCTGGCACACCTTACTCTATAAACTACAAACGACTGTAGACTGCTAAAGCAGAAGGCTCTTTGACTTGACAGGTCAAATTACTTCCTTAGAGAAGCGGGTGAGGCTGTCTGACGCTGAGGTAAAGCGGTAAGGATGATTTGTATGGCCGCCCAATCAGGACACGGGAATCGGAACGCCCCGCCTACTCAAAATAAGTAACATTTTGATAAATTTTGAGAAGGGTAAAATTGCCCGTGCCTTAACCCTAGCATAAACTGTAACCTTAAGCTCAACCCAAGTCCTATCCTTAACCTAAACTATTCAGTTATCACGCACCCGAAATTTAACCGTTAACATCCTTCTGACCCTCACCCTAAGTCTGACCTTAACCGTACCCTAAACTTATCCGTAACCGTCACCTTAATCCTAAACATCCGTTCCCTGGAATTGGGCACAAAGCCACACACACTGCGGGTGGTTCCCATCCCCGTGCCCGGGTAAGGTGGCCATACAAAGCATCCCTACCGGTAAGGTTTACCAATATCTGTCATGACAGTAGGCCTCAAGAGTGGGATGATGGAAGGGCAGTTATGAGGACCCCTCTCCCCACCCGTATTATGTGTGGCTTTGTAATAAATTCCAGGGGTTAGGGTTTAAGGTTGAATCGGGGAGGTTAGTGTTACGGTTATGGAATATGTGCCCCACGAATAAAGCGCAGGGGGCTTGCCGCCGATGGCCAGTACTTTTTGCACCCCCGTCTGTATCGAGATGCCCATTTTAGCTGAGAGTAGCCACTATTAACCTTCACACGAAAAAGATTATACAATGACCCACAGTAGTTACGAACGTTAGGCATCCAAAGTCGAGGCGATCTTAATTAATAAACTGCAGTCCCAGCCTTGCACGTGCTCCTGAAGGTGCATATGAGAAAAGTTGGCTACTCAATGAATCGATGAACAAAGAACATAAGCGAAACTAAAAACGGTCATAATCAGTGAGTAATCCTAGTATATAATAAGTTTGATTCCCAAGCTCAAACAGAAAAATCCATGAGGTCGGCTACTCTATTAGCATTGAATTCACAACTGTAATTAGCACGACAACCACACAGGGCTCATAAACAACCCAAATTAACGTAGTCTTGCTGAAGTGTCAGTGGGGTGACAGGGAATCTGAGTAGTTAGAGCAAAGATGCGATTTCAGGATATTAGAACAAAAAGCTCCGGGCAATTGTTTCAGTGGTTAGTATTTGTCACCTATACTTGCATGCGTTTTCAGCCAGTCAGGTTGCTTTCAATAGAACTTATTGCGAAGTCTTTTGGATCATCCTGCACAGTTCATCTTGGAAAGCACCCCTTCCGGACAGAAGTTATAATCGCTAGAGCACTATAGAGAATCAAAGGTAGCCCAAATTCCCAAATTATAACTTTGAGACGCGTAGAAGTTTGGCCCATCGAGCTCATGGTAACCCTCAAGCCGTCATATGGGGCGGGTTTTAGAAGCTGAGCCACCAGCACCGATTGACTGGCCAGATGCAATCTTTTCTTGTTTATTCGCGTTAACTAATAACGCTGTCTATTATTTGCGCCTGGATGTCCTCGAAGGAAGGGAAGCGCTTACGTTAACTGTTAATTCCAGCAATAAGGACATCTCACCTAGGCCTCCTGTTGTTAGCAAGACAATATTTTAAATATAGGAATGGAAGCTTACGTAGAGAAAACGTATTATGCTTCATCGGTAAGTAAAGTAACGCAGTTCGATACGGAGGTTCACAAAGTGGACGTCATCTCCTGGCAGTTCAGGTGCCGGAGTATTTGACCAGAGTTCACTCCAGATCAAGGTTCCCGACTGTATGGGCTTTGTTATTTCTAAAACTCCGTAACCTCAAAAAGTTGGCGGATCGTCACGCGAAACAAACGTAAGAGAGTTGTTTAATCTGTCCTTTTTGCTGAAAATCTTCGCAGGATTACTCTGGTTAAGGATACCTTGTGTGGTCGCGTAAACAGGACGCAGGAATAGAATCACTCCATGGTACATGTGGCTTTGGGTTAAATTCAAAGGAAATTACGTTTAAGATAAAGGTAAGGGTTAGGGTTCATTTTAGAGTTAGGTTTAAGTTCGAGGCTAAGGTAGGAGTTGGGGTTAGAGTCCGATTATTATCGGTTATCGGTTATTATCGGGTTAGCTGTATTGTTTATGTTTAGGGTAGGGTTAGGGTTAAGGTGGCAGTCTAGTTTTATGTTAGGGTTAGTGTTAAGACAAGGGTATATTTACCCTTCCTGACATTTACCGTAAGTGCGCCTATGTTAAGCGAGCGGGGAGGCTCCTATTCCGTGTCCTGTTTAGGCGGCCATACAAGAAATCCTTACCTTTCTCTCTGTTTTGTGTCCCCACCCCATTCACTAAAAAATGCTCACAGTAAAGGGGAATCTCTGAACGTCAAATCACGCGTGAAAGCGCCCACACGTAATATACTTCGGTTCGGCTCACGACTCTTCGGCGCTTTTGACTGCAGACCTCAGTTGCTCAGACCTGTTAGGTTAAAAGCAACAAAAACCCGCTAATCCTTCATACTTCAGTCATGACTTTAGAGTTCTCGACCCAGCCATTCGGTCACTTCAAGTATGTATGTATGCAATTGTCACATCCATTAACTCAATTGGCTCAAGTTTCAAAGAAAATTACATCTCTACGGCGTCACATCTCACGCAAGCAACCTTTTTGGTCAAATTTACCCACTTACGGAGGCCCAGTTTGCATTTCAAAAACATTATTTGGGGAAGTTAAACGTCACCTGCCAGGCACACATCACTCGAAGGGTTCTGCAGCTGTGCGTACTCCCAGCTCAAAATGCCTCATCCACAACACAAAACAAGGCCATTCTGCATGCCGAATTGCAAGCACCTAAAGGAATGTAAAAGAGTCGGATCCACAAGCGTGAGAAGGCACGGGTGTGACCCGACTTCGCCAACCTCTGACCGACGCGTGGCGTATAGATAATTACTCACCGCTCACATTGACGATTCCACCTACGACGTCTATGATGACTAAGCATGTGTGGCCGAGGCGGTAGTGATGGTCAGCGGGAGGATGGCGGTGGTGGGGGTGGAAAAGAAAAGGAGGGAGTAGGTAGATGGGTGGGTAGGGCGACAGAAAAACAAGCAGCACATGCTCCCGCGCTCAGCCCTGACTCTGCCGGATGCAATGAATGCTGCCAAGAAAAGGGGGGGGACAAAAGATAGATAGTTAATGCCCTGATGACCAAAAACACCCATCGACCTGGATGCGTGTGCGTACATGGGCCTGTGCGAGAGCGCAGCTAACGCGACAGCGACAGCTGCAGCGCGGAGGATGGTCTGTTGAGAAGGCGAATGTGAGGCAGCCCTAGCAGCACTGTGGCGCGTGGCATAGGTGGGAACGCGGACTTGGGTGAAATCGATAGCCACCACCGAAACTGATGACGATGACAACAAAAAAACAACACACGCACACACACAAACACACACACGAGAGTTCAACCGTCGGTTACGACGAGGTCCACCGTATACTCCACACCAGGCGGTGCAGGTACGGTGACTTGCGCGTGATTTAGTTTAAAGTGATAGAAGACTGCACTGCATCTATCGCAATCGCTCCACCTCCCCCATCTCAGCCCGGTGTCATGACAGAGTCAAGAAGACCGGAGTCGGGAGAGGACGCAGGTGGCTGGTGCGGCCGGAGCCGCCCCTGGGCGTACCACCACACCTGGCTCGGATCCCACGGAGTGGGAGTGCCATAAATGCCACAATTAGACGGAGAAATTGCAGCCTGACTCTCAATCCGCTAGTCAGCCACTACACACAAAACACATATTGGGCGGACCACGCGGTCCGAGTGTTCCAGTCAGTTGGCAACCGTCCAAGCCACGGCTTTTAGCTCACCGTGATAGTTTCAAGCGCGTCCGATTGTTTATAATGAGGAAAATGCACTGAGCTGTCGACCTCACTCTCTCCCACACCGACACAATCAGACCACCGTCCGAGCCGGTCATTTGTCTGATGTAGGAGCGAGCGCATTGGCTGACGGGTCAGCGTAACCGTCTTCACGCGCCAAAGCACGACCTGGTCACCATAACGCACACACCAGGATTTACTTACTCAGGGGATATGGAGGACCCATCGCCGTCTGACTCCCAGTCCACTGGTCAGCCACTCGACACACACAGCACATACACTGGGTCGATGGCGTGGTCTGGTGTAAGCGTCAGATTGACAGCCTCCCAAGCCACGGTGTCTAGGAAACCGTGATTTTATCAGGTACATTATGATGGTGAGGGTGTTGTCTATGTATTGATGTAGGTAGTGTGCGCTGATGTAGCTTAGCCTCCGGTGGTTTACCGCAGGTTGTCGTGAAGACGCATGTGTCCTAATAGGCCCATGCGGTGTGTAAATCTGTGGGAGCAGTGAGGGCAGTAGAGGCGGGTGCGTCAACTGTATGTCGCAGCCACAGGCACTGGTTCACCAGCCTCCGTGCGATGGATTCGCAGGTGACCGATCAGGCCGATGCGTGAGTTGAAGTTGCGGGCACAGTGTGGGCAGGAAAAATCGGGAGAGACTGGGGGATGTCATTCGTGGTAGTGGGGGTGACAGTGTCGGTAAGACTGACAGGAGCGGAAGGTGTGAATGGGGTATCGATGTTGTCGGCATTGCGGTGAATTCCGCTGTCATGGATGTCTTGTGACTGAATAGGCCCGTGTGATGAGTGAATGCGCGAGGACAGTGAGGGCAGTGGAGGCGGCGATCTCTGCTGTGTGTTGGTGCTCCAGGCACTGGTTCACCAGTCTCTGTAAGTTGGATTGAAAGTGTTGGTCCGGGGCGCTAGCGACTTTCGTGCCACTCTTTTGGCCTTGGCGGCGGCGATCCGGTTGGCCTCATAGATTGCTACACCAGTTTCCACGGATCTTCTCCATGGCGGTCTATCCTGGACGAGGTCCTCCCAGGTCGCTGGGTTGATTTGCAGTTGCTTCAGAGATTTCTTAAAATTGTCCTTATAGCGTCGTTCTTGACCTCCCTGTCGGCGAGCACCCGTAGTGACATCTCCATAGAAAAGTCGTTTGGGTATTCGCTCGTCGTCCATTCTCACCAGGTGGCCGTTCCATCGCAGTTGCACGTGCCTCAGCATGGCGTGGATGCTGAGGATTCCAGTCCGCTCCAGGACTTCCGTGTCCGGGATCCTGACTTGCCATCTCAGCTTCAGTATTCTGCGGAGGCAGCTGAGATGGAAGTGATTCAGCTTCCTGCCTTGGTTCAAGTAGACGGTCCAGGTCTCCGCTCCGTAATAGAGTGTCGTCAAGACGACGGCCTTGTACATCTTCAGTTTGGTGTTCAGGTGAATACCGTGGCGATTCCACACGGAGGCCTGACTGGTTTTAGATATCGTTGGGCAACCTCGTCATCGATTCTCGTGTTGCGTGACAGCGTGCTTCCCAGATACGCGAAGGTTTCCACATTTCTGAGTTGAGCGCCGTTGACATTGATTCGGGGAGCATTTTATTCTGCGCTGAGTGGCGGCTGGTGCATGACAGCCGTTTTGGTTGTAGTGATTGTTAATCCAAAATTGGCACAGCCTGCGGCGAAGAGTTCCATGCTACTTTGCATGTCCTCCTCCGTCACGGCGATAAGGGCGCAGTCGTCCGCGAATAGCAAGTCATGGACGCGCGCGTTGTGGCCTGCATACACCGACTTTTGAGAAGGTGCAAGTCATTTCGGTAGGCGATGCGGATCCCAGGCTGTTCATCACGGTAGGCGTCCATCAGCATAGCAGAGAACATGAGACTGAACAGGGTGGGGGCCAATTCGCAGCCCTGCTTCACTCCGTTGGTCACTGCTTCGGATACCGTCCCGTTGTAAGGGGCGCGCACCGTCATGAAGCTGATGCACCAGGTGCGTGAGCCGCTCAGGACAGCCGAATTTCTGCATGACTTTCCACATTTCGTCGCGATTCACCGAGTAAAAGGCTTTCGTCAGATCCACGAAGGTAGTGCAGAGGTGAGTTCGCAACTCCTGGCACTTCTCTTGTAGGTGGCGGGAGGCGAAGTTCATGTCGGTTGTTCCGCGGTGTCGGCGGAAGCCACATTGGCTTTCCGGGAGCAGTCCCTGCTCTAGGTGACCGTTAAACCGATTGAGAAGGATACGGGCGAAGATCTTCCCGGCGATTTTAAGCAACGAGGTGCCTTTGTGGTTATTACAGTGTTGCCACTTCCCCTTCCGTTTGTGGAGATGGACGATGGTCGCGTCATTGAAATCCTGAGGAACTTGTCCTTGGCGCCACATCTCCTGGAAGAGAGTTGTGAGTTCTGCCATCTGTCGGGGCCCGCCGTGCTTGTAGACTTCCAGTGGGATTGCGTCGAATCCCGATGCTTTACCGCTGGAAATCTGCTGCACGGCCCGGATGGTTTCTGGTAGGGAAAGCGGTAGATCCAGGCCATTGTTCGTGTCCACTTGAGGGAGTCGGTCAATGTCAGAATCGGAGATGGCTGATGAGCAATTAAGGACAATTCTGAAGTGCTCGGCCCAGCGCTTCAGAATTCGTGATTTCTCTGTCAGCAATGTTTTGCCGTCAGAGCTGAGTAGCGCTGCGGTCCCCTTGATACAGTGGCCATAGATGGCCTCAATGGCTTTGAATAAATTTTTCATTTCATTGCGGTCAACATACCCCTGGATATCCTCAGCCTTTCGAATCATCCAGGCATCCTGCATCTTCCGCAGCCGTTGCCGTTCCGCATCTGAAGAAGGCTGCTTTGATGGCGTCAGTCCGAAGGTCCATTTAGGCTTTGTGTACTCCATTCGTCGACCGTCATAATCCGACGATGTCCAGCGTATGCTCCAGAGAAGGGTGGTACAGGACGATGGACCTCGTCGAAATTGACGGTCGAACTGACGTGTGTGTGTGTGTGTGCTCACCTGGAGCAAGGACTGCTCCCGGAAAGCCAATGCGGCTTCCGACAACACAGAGGAACAATCGACATGATCTTCGCTGCTCGCCAGCTGCAAGAGAAGTGCGAAGAGATGCGGACTCACCTCTACACTACCTTTGTGGATCTGATGAAAATCTTTGACACGGTAAATCGCGACGGGTTGTGGAAAATCATGCAGAAATTCGGCTGTCCTGAATGTTTCATGCATATGGTTCGTCAACTTCACAACGGAATGATCGCGCGCGTTGCTGACAACGGGGCAATATCTGAAGCATTCACAGTGACCAACGGAGTGAAGCAGGGCTGCGTCTTTGCGCCTAACCTCTTCAGCCTCGTGTTCTCTGCCATTTTACTGGATGCCTACCGTGACGAACGCCCCGGGATTTGCATCGCATACCGGATGGACGGCCGACTCCTCAACCAACGACGGATGCACTTCCGCTCGCGTGTCTCTACAGCCACCATCCATGAACTCCTATTCGCTGACGACTGTGCACTCAATACAACGACAGAAGAGGAAATGCAAAGGATCATGGACCTCTGAGCTGCCGCCTGTGACAACTTCGGACTTCGCATCAACACTGAGAAGACGGTTGTGATACATCAACCGTCGCCCAACACTCTCTACACCGCAGCTCACATCAATGTCAATGGCGCCCAACTTAAATCTGTGGATACCTTAACGTACCTAGGCAGCAATCTCTCACGCAGCACCAAAGTCTACGATGAGATCGCCCATCGGATCGCTAAAGCCAGCCAATCCTTTGGTCGCATGCAAAATGTGGTCTGGAATCGACATGGTCTCCACTTCAGCACAAAACTCAAGATGTACAAAGCTGTCATATTGTCAATGCTCCTGTATGGAGCGGAGACGTGGACAATCTACTAAAAGCAGGCGCGGAAGCTCAACCACTTCCACCGCAGCTGTCTCCGCAGAATACTAAAGCTGAGTTGGCAAGACAGGATACCGGACACGGAAGTGTTAGAACGAACAGGCATTCTCAGCATTTACGCTCAGTTGAAACAACTGCAACTGCACTGGAGCGGTCACCTTGTACGGATGGACGACGAAAGGCTACCCAAACGACTTCTATAAAGATGTCGCCATGGGTTTTCGTCGACAAGGGGGGTCAAGTATGACGCTACAAAGACACTCTGAAGACCTCCCTGAAGAAATTGCAGATCAAACCGGAGTCCTTGGAGGACCTTGCCCGGAATCGATCGGCTTGGAGGAGAACAGTGACACAGGGGCAGGAATATACGAAGCCAACAGGATCACCGCTGCCAAGACCAAAAGAGCGGCACGAAAGTCACCAGCACCCCGGACCAACATCGCAAATACCCAGGCCCTTCCAACATGCCCGCGCTGTCACCGCACCTTCCGCACGCGAATCGGCCTAGTCGGACATCCTCGGACGCAATGCACCAACAGTCCAACAATTCAAAATTCTACGTCAACTTCTGCCAACCCTCCTTCGGACTCCCACACCCTCACCCCTCACATCAATTCCATTAGTCCCACCATCATCGAGACCACATCACAATGTTCAGCACGTGTTACCCCCACCACCACCGCCACTACCACCATCAGCGATGGGGACTCTCTCCTAAACTGCCTTCATTGCGACCGCACATTCACCTCACGCATCGGCCTGATCGGTCACTTGCGAATCCATCGTACAGAGACTGGTGAACCAGTGCCTGGAGCACCAACACACAGCAGAGATCGCCGCCTCCACTGCCCTCACTGTCCTCGCGCATTCACTCATCACATGAGCCTATTCAAGTCACATGCGAAGCCATGACAGCGGAGTTCACCGCAATACCGACAACACCGATACCCCATTCACACCCTCCGCTCCAGCCATTCTTACCGACAGTCACCCCCACTACTACGAATGACATCCCCCAGTCTCTCCCGGTTTTTCCTGCCCACACTGCGCCCGCAACTTCAACTCACGCATCGGCCTGATCAGTCACCTGCGAATCCATCGCACGGAGGCTGACGAACCAGTGTCTGGGGCTCCGACATACAGTCGACGCGCCCGCCTCTACTGCCCTCGTTGCTCCTGCACATTCACACACCGCATGGGCCTATTCGGACACATGCGCATTCAAAAAAACCTGCGGTAAACCACCGGAGGCTAAGCTACATCAGCGCACACTACCTACACCAATACATAGACAACACCCTCACCATCATAATGTACCTGATAAAATCACGGTTTCCTAGAAACCGTGGCTTGGGAGGCTGTCAATCTGACGCTTACACCAGACCACACCATCGGCTCAGTGTATGTGCTGTGTGTGTCGAGTGGCTGACCAGTGGACTGGGAGTCAGACGGCGATGGGTCCTCCATATCCCCTGAGTTAGTGAATCCTGGTGTGTGCGTTATGGGGGCCAGGTCGTGCTGCGGCGCGCGAAGATGGGTACGCTGATCCGTCAGCCAATGTGCCCACTCCCACATCAGGCAACTGACAGGCTCGGACAGTGGTCTGATTGTGGGGGTGGGGGAGGGAGTGAAGTCAACAGCTCAGCGCATTTTCCTCACTATAAACAATTTGACGCGCTTGAAACTATCACGGTGCGCTAAAAGCCGTGGCTTGGAAGGTTGCCAACTGACGGGATAACTCGGACCGCGTGGTCAGCCAAATGTGTGTTTTGTGTGGAGTGGCTGACTGGTGGACTGAGATTCAGGCTGCAATGGCTCCTGCTTAATGTGGCCTTTATGACACTCCACCTCCGTGGGATCCGAGCTAGGTGTGGTGGTACGCCCAGAGGTGACTTACGTGCGAATCTTCCCGTACTGACAAACATTCGATGTACCTTCTCACGTCATCTATGCTCTAACGAAAAGACCAAAGGACTCAGGATCGACGTGGGCGCACTGGCTGACAAAGGTAAGTAGCATATCTACACGTGTCTAATTCGACCTGAACCTTAATTCCACACGACCTAGGCCTCGCAAAAACAGGACGATCGTGGATATACCAAGCAATAAGTGTCGTAAAAGCCCAATTAAGAAGCCATCACAGTCAGAACCTCATTTCCTAGGAGTTACCCCGTCAGTTGGCGACGTTTCAAACCGTGACTATTAGAACGTTCTGGTTTCAAAACACGTTTGGATGTTCATGGGAAGAAAACCCAGCACTTGTTGAATTAAGCTTGCCCTTTCCGCTTCCATGTGCCAAGCTGACTGTGCATGAGAATGGACACAGAGTGGCCAACATTACATGAAGTCGCCGTCTAAGGTGTCCACACGTAACGTTCGTTCGACCATCACAAGTGGCGAGACCGACCGCCGGCTTACAAGGTAGGCAAATCCGTGGCTAACGTGTGGATTTGTTTATAGTGAAGAAAAGTAGTGCACGATTTACCTCACTCTCACTTTCAATGCCTACTGCGTGCCGATGGCAAGACGCAAATCAAGGCGGCCGGAGGTAGGCGTTGACGCCGGTTCAGAAAAGGTCCACGCTCGAAAAGAGAACGATCCGGGCGGACTCGAGACGAAAAAGGACAAATGGAAGTTGACTGCCCAAGAAAACCTATGGCAAACTTCCGCCAACAAATTGTGGGGATCGGAAAATATGGCAAATGGATGATGCTAAATAAACATGGAAGGAACTCGGGACAGAAATTGGAAATTCTTTTTTAAACAATTCTGGTACAAAACTATAGGATTTAAAATGGGCTAACTGCACGAGCGGCTTTCACCCATGAGGCTTCAACTATCAAAAAGGAAGCCCGGATCAGTGTAGAGACCGATAAGAACGGAGTTAACAGTTCTGGCAGTACAAGGAATGGGTCTTTGGTCACATTAATCTCCCGACTTGCCCAACAGTAACTACATGGGCCAGCGTGGCCCCTAAACGGGCCGCGTGGGAGATGCGCTGGATAAACACGGAGGGCAAATCAAGGTGCGGCAGGCGTTATTTGGGATGAGCTCACATAAAAAATTCCAAACATAAGGGGAGGGGTGCACGTGCCCAACATCGGCACGCGTAGGTGCAGGTTCATGCCACACCTCGCTCTCCCACTCCGTGAGAGATTATTCAACTGCACTCGACCCCACCTCTGGTCTTTTCGACTATGGTTTGACACCGATCACAGGCGGGTAAGAGAGGAGAGAATGTGGTAGATGCTTTGCAAGTATACTATCACTTAAAAAGAATTTGCGCACAAAGCACCGTCCCTGCGCCACTCTGCTGTGGAGCATACGGTGGACATCGTCGGATTACGACGGTCGAACTGACATAGGCCAGCAAAATCTGTGTTATCGTAGATAGACGAACCCACTGTATCGGATTTCCAAAAAGACTAAAACACACTGAAGATCGATGGTAATCGCAAAACGATTAGTTATGCTGTCCCTTCACTTCTGATGAGAAAGCATGCTAATGTGGACGCAAGGTTACGAAGAGAGAGTGGAGGAGAACTTTCTCGATGCATTCGTGTTTTGACAAGTCAGCTACGGTAAAACAAACTAGCAAGGGGATGACTTCAGAGGCACAACAACTTCCAGACCGGGTCGAAGCTGATAAACGTTGAGCTTTGAGGATGGAGATCTATGAAGCTACTGTTGAATGTGAAATCAATCTGAAAGTACTGGATCTTTAAGAGACCTGCTTCAAGTTACAGTAAGTGGCAAAACTGACAGATGGTAGGTGTGGAGTATGGTGGACTTTGCGCATTGAATTAGCTCTTTGTGTTAAAATCCCTTTTCTCACGCATATTACGCTTCACCGACTATAATGAAGAAATATGGGACACTGGGCGAATATAAAAAGTTCGTCGTATCCATATTAACTTACATGCTGCCAAACAACGCAGGCTGCATACTAGATAAAAATAACGGTTGCTCCACGAGGCCGTAGCACGGATGAACCAGTAGAAAGATACAGTATTGGTAGGAGAAGGAGATTAAAGACAAGGGAGACTAAATAGCCATTTCTGGCTTAGTAGCTGGAACCTTCACACTGATTCCAACACCCTACCACTGAGCCACGTGACCGTTGTCCTGTCGGTTGCGATAGGGAATATTAAATATCATAGGGAGAATGTTGACCGATCAGGTTACGGGTCACGCTCGTACCGTTGAGCCTTAAAGCTCATCCTAGAACCTTCGTAACTGGACAAGCATAACCCTCAACTTGATTGCTGAACAACCTTCCTATGTTTGAAAGGAAATCTTAAAACGTCCCAGATGGATCAATCTAAACTAAGCCGAGCAGTCGGGTGGTGCAAATTTGTTTCTTTGCATGAGTGAATTGAGCTGAAACGGTCCATATATCAACACTGGAAGTGAGCTCTCTACGTCTGATCCCATTTGAGAGGACTACCTCCGAATACTGAACAACCAGCTGGAAGTCTATGAAGTTCATCGGCCTGCAATAGTACTTTCACTGTCGCCGTCGGGCGATAACTAATCAGTGCCTGAGTCTATCTAGACGTCGAACGGGTAGGCAATGTCCACGAGCGGGATTGTAGGAGATGAGGAAACAAGTGGTACATGAGAGCAATAAATCGGTCCCCTCAGGACGGACAGTTGAGTTGCAATTGCTCATTCTAAATTTACCCTCTATGACGTTCTCACTCAGTTGGAATCCGAGTCGCCCCTCGTTTCTGCAAAAAATTGGCCCATCGTGCGCGGACCAAGTAAGTTCTATACGCGTAGACGTGCTGTTCGGTTACGCCAGTCACTGGGTCTTATCCCGCTTCTGGTATTCTTACCTGAGTCTTCACATCGAGCTCAGACGGGCGGGCGAGGGAGGGAAGAGCGTAGTAGATGCTGCGCAAGTCCACTATCACTATAAACTAATTTACGCGCAAGTTCCCGTCCCTGCGCCTGCCATGCTGTGCGGCACACAGTGGACATCGCCGTTCACGACAGTCGAACTGTCATGTCACCTAGGACCAAGGTTGGTAGACCGAGCTTCTGCAGCTGCTACACCGAACTTTCCATTCAAGCTGCCTAATGCTGGAGTCACCAATGCCGCAATGGTAAGCCAACTGACCTGATTCTCTCTTCGCTTGGTTGCGTTCTGTCGGATGAGGTCGTGTTGTGATTTATAGCAGCAGAAATGTTTCAGAAGGCAATGGCGACTGTGGGTAGGTGGTCAAGGAGGTGCCGAACAAGTGTGGTCCAGGCCCTAGATGTGTCTTCAATACGTGGGGATGGTTCGACTGACGTTAGTGATGTTCTCAGACATTTTTCTTGTTCTTGCTGCTGGGAATACAACGGTATTCCAGAAGATGAATACAAATCCCGTGCGTACTAAGTGATTAAAGACTTACAGCGTCGTTTCGCACTACTTCAGTCCTAACGGTTCTCCTTGGGTTACTGCTTTCAGCTGGCTTTAAGGTTCTAATGCCTTGAGTAATCTGGAGTAATACTAGTGAGGTCTTCCAAGTGTCAAGGTTGTGTTGCTTTCTGTGCTCCTCGTTAGTGAGTGTTGGATGAAATGTTATCGAAGGAAATTTCATTCGGGAAAACGCTTATCATTTATGTTTTTTTAGAAATGGTTGCCCCATGGGCGTAAAGACTGCTCCAGTTTTGAGGTGTGTTCTGAGACCGTTCTTGCTACCTCACCTTCAGACTGCAGTGGAACTGGTTAGGTATTTTTGTCGGGTTTTGTCAAACGTTCGAGGTTTTTGGGCTTTAGGGCACAGTGGTTTAAACAAGCGTTCTGTGCATCTTAATCTTAGTTGTGGATAAGAGGAAGAGTAAGAGGAAGAGGAGGAGGAGGAGGACGCCGAGAGGGTTCCGAACCGAAGATTACAGCCTGAAGAAGGCCTTGCTGGCTTTGGTAATTGCAGTTGCTATTTCGTCAGTGAAATGAGGCTTTCTACGTAGCAGAACGTGTCCACAACAGCGAAGTAACGGACACTGACAGTTATCACGGATAAAGGGTAGTTCTCGGTAGGGATTGCTTATACGGTCCCCGTGACAGGAAATGGGAGCAGGAACCGTCCAGGCGGCTTTGCACTAGATTCCAGGAAAATTAGAGTTCGGCTTAAGGTAAATTAAGAGGTCACGTTCGGGTTAGGCTCAAGGGCGACAATAAATTTAAGATATGGGTTAGTGTTAGCGTTCGGGCATTCAAATATTTACACCTTATACAATTCAGCGCACGAGCACCTGTATTACGAGAGGCATTAGTTCCTAGTCCCGTTTCCAATCGGTGAAGGCTATAAAAGTAATCCCGAACCATTTATCATTTGGGGCTAATGACTGCTTTTTCTCCTTGCCTATGGTCAATCCACACTTGACACACACTGTTCACTAAAAAAACTCATGTCTGTAATATCTGCTCAGCGATTATGGGAAAATGAGGAAGGAGAAGTGAGCTACTACAATAACTGAGCGAAGTCCAGGAACGAGACACACGTGTGTGTCTCTCATGGATGACTCGAAAATTTTTGACCAATGGGCTACGTCTGTAAGGTTGAAAAGCCTGCGGCAAGTAGGCTTTCTCTCAACACACTTGAGCAAACCCCAAGACACTGTTCGGGTGTAGAAGAGCGTCTTTTGTTCACGTCTGCGCGTGTTTAACGAATGTAGGGCTACATTGTAAAGAAAAGTCTGTTTTCAAGTGCTGTCCCACTACTTTAATGGTGTGGCGATCCGAGATTTGTTCAACTTTATCGACGAGAGTGGCAGTCCTCTGATCTTAAGTAGAGAGGACTAAATTACTTTTTTTGATAAAATCGCCTTCGGCAAACTCTTAAGTCCATTTCTGAACTGTTATTTCTTAAAGTATGACGGGAATTGTCTTTTATGGGTGATCGGCCTGGCTGTGCTGACAAGGATGATAAAATCGCACTCCATGTAAACTCCACCATAAGAGTCAGCAGTCAATCTTGATAGTGCCAGTGCGAAGCTAGTGCGCTTCTGAGACTGCCTGGGGGCCAACGAGCCAGCTCAGTCCGTTGACGTATGTTACTAAATTAAAAGGGCCTCGGAAGAAAATGCAAGACATATAACCTCTGTCATCTCCTCATAATCGGTGGACCAGGAAAAACCGCTTAGAATATCAGAAGGAAAATATTTTTCGAAAAATTTGCTTAAAACAGTATCTCGTATGGGTCAGTGAGAGTTCGACCGTCGCGAACAGTGTCCACCGTGTGTCCTACAGAGCCCGTACAGCACCAAGGACATGCGTCTAGATTAATTAATAGTTATGCAGACTAGCACCGCATCTACCACACTCATCCCTCGTCTACCAGGCTCCGGTGAGAAGACAATGTCAAGGCAAAATGAGGTGGCCTCGGGCGCAGGGACTGCTCAACCTAAACAATCCATCTAAGCGTGTCACACACCAGGCTTTTATGGGGGGGGGGGGGGAGAGGAAGGCGGTTCAGATCGCACTTACAGAAGCGCGCCATAAAATCCACATTCAAAAGAAGCCACTGCAGCCTGGCTCCCAGAAACTACTCCAAAATACTCCCATTAGGACTGACTTATCCCGTCTGCTGACAGCTTTCAAAACCACGACTACAAATTTAGTTGCTTTCACATGGAATATCAACCGAGAGAAGACCGATGTGCTACCTGGAGCATGCCCCAAGGAAAAAATGAAGTCTGAAAATGTGTGTTCAAGCATGTTGACACCCAGTATAATGCTCCTCAACAGCAGCCGCACAAACCAGATGCGCTGTTAATCGTTGATTGAACGTGCGTTTCTGGCTTTCCGTTCGTCCTAGTCCACATGCGCAACAGTCACGGCATTGTAGGGGGCAACTTATAGTTGCTTCCCACCAATGACTTAGATAGGCAATGGCTGACAAACAAAGTGAACGATTTGTTAAGGTAATTACGTCTGAATTCGTCTTCAGGCTGCTCGTGATGCGCGAATGAGACCGTAAAAGTCGATCGGAGTGGGACAGGCTGCTTAAAGTAGAAATGCGCGCAGGGTGGTTGCGAGTGAGAGAGAGAGAGAGAGAGAGAGAAACGATGACAAGTAAGAGAATGCTGACAGTTTCCTGCTCTCGCTCTTGCTCCTCCTCCACCTCCTGCCCCACCACCACTATCATTATCAAGGTCTGTATATTTTCGTACGTGCGTACTGGCACGAGACAAACGCAAGTGGTATGACGAGCGACCGGATGGAAGACAGAACCAGCCGGCGGGGGGAGAGGTAACTGTGTCACGGACTAGCAGTGGGAAAAATGGACGTGCCGAGTATTGTGAACACAGAGACGAGGGAAGGGAGCGGAGATAGGACAGGGGCACACGCGTTAGGCCTGGAATGGCATGTGCAGAGCCTTTTTCTCCTCCCAAGCCCGGTGAAGTGGCCGCGCCTTTTGCTCCTATAGTGCGCTCCCCTTCCTAATGCGTCACCGCCACCAGCCTCATTTCTACCTTTCACGTGCGCACTGCAGCTACTTGGCCGACTCTGCTTTCCCGCCGCCGCCTCCTCCTCCTCCTCCCCCTTACCTTCCTGTGGGCGAAAGAAGGCCAAATTGAGTGAAGGAGAGGGTGAGGAAGAGACATTGGGTCACAAGAATCAGGCTGCCGGCGTAAATACACAAACCGTCGCGAGGCGAGGCGAGAGAGAGACGCATACTTAATCTATCACACAAGACCAAACTCGTGGGGATGCAAAACAGAGGAGTTAAGCGATGCCGGGAAGAAGGCCTGTGAGGGCAACCTCGCGCAGTCCCCGCTGTTCAACGATCAAAAAATAAAGGTATAGTAGAAGGCACACGAAAACTTTGACATCAGTCGTTTGATAGGCCAAGTAAGTCGATATATGTTGAGATAACGAAGAGGCAGATGAATATTGCCGGCAAAGACAAGGGAGACTGGAATTGCCATTTTTGCCTCATTTCTGCCTGTTCTACTACTAACAACTGTGCGGCTGTTGCCAGGGCTCGAGAGTGAGCCTCAAGGCAGAGTAGAACGAGTGAGTTCTGTTAGCGATCGGTGAGCGTTCATCAACGAATGCAAGACAACGAAGAGGTTTGACACGATCGAAGACGCGAAATGGCGAGCTGCGAAAACCACACCCAACAACCGAAAGGGTAAATGATAGAACTGAAAAATTGCCAGTGCTCTGCATGCCCGGTTGACAGGGTTTGTTCGACCGCAGAATATTGCAGGCAGATGCCAAATTACTTCAATGTGTGTAAGTTGACCAGTCCTTCAACTTTAATTGCCTGGCGTCTTAAGACAGAAATAAGTGAGTAGACGCAGCTGAGGACGCTCTGACACGATACCAAAGTCAAAAATAAAGACATTTAAATACCCAAACATGAAAGACAAATCGCTGCACACAGGATCTACACTTGCCTCACAATATCCCAATAAAGTCTTGGGCTGGCATGAAGATACGATAGCTAATGTTGTTTATGTTTGACCAATTCAGCTAACACACCAAATAACGCGCCTCCGAACTCTACTCGATTGCAATTCATTCATCAGATAGCGGTTGCGGGCGCAACGGACGAGAAGTCAAGCCATCCTGATAAACAGTAATGCACATCGAGTGTATCATAAAAATACAGTCGTCAAGGCGCACTGATAAGGCCTGGGTCTGCTCTTCCTTCAACAAAGGTCGGGACATAAGGCCTGAAGAAACTCGAAAAATCTTACGGCACTGATAGATTGCTCCGCATCACTTGCAGTAATGAAGGGCTTCGAACCAGAACCATAAATCCCAGCTCACCCTGACA